>CM046045.1:2352961-2679011 GCA_025215565.1 Flaveria ramosissima
TCTTCCCTCATCTTCTTTTGAAGAATCACGAGGAGATGAGGTAACATACCTTGTATGTTCTTCCTCACCACCAGATGTGGTTTCTTTGGCGCCCTGGTTTCCCTAACAGACCTCTCAATCTGTTCCTCAATGAAAATTGAGGAGTTAGAGAAAACTACGTCTCTATTAAAACATGAACACACAAACTATAAGACTCAAATAAAGGATTTAATATCCAATTTGTCTGAGGCTCAAGCCCAGCTTGTCATAGCTGAGGCTCAAGCTAGGAAGTATGCTATTTCTGAGCAAAACTTCCAAGCCATTCTTACATCATCCTCTCACTCAAAACTTTGTTACCAAAACGAAGGTGGGTTGGGAACCAATGAAATTGCTCCACCACACTCTTATGAGTCTATAAGACAACCAAGGTGTGTTACTAAAGAGCAAGAGGTTCCATCTGCTGACCCACCTTCTCATGAGTCAAAGAGTGATGCAACTATGGAGACAATCACAGGGAAGAACCATGTAATTTTACCCATTCCTACCGGTGGTGATCAACCCCTGACCACCAAAGCCAGAAGAAGCAGAGCTAAGGCATCTAGAAAAACTGCCAAGAAAGTGGCTGAGTCTAAGCTGAAGATAGACCCAAAGCAAAAGGGTATATTCATTTCAGCTTGATTCCAGGTGTTAAGAAACTCTGATTCAGGAAAGGAGTGTAGTACCAGCACTCCTGTCCTACCAAAGGATCAGAAGTTAAAGGGAAAGGTTGCTGATGAAGAGAAAAACAACAAGAAACAACAATCCTCAAATTCCCAAAAGGTTAACATTGCATGCATAATGTGTGGTCTGCAAAACCACATGGCCAAAGATTGTTACTACAATGCTGCTAGCACACATTATGCAAATAATGTTAAAAAGGAAGGAGTCAGGGAAGGTTTCTCATTTGGACCATATCAAATGGTTGAAGTGATGAAAAGGGGAAAGATTGTTTTCCGAAGCAAGGTTGCTTTCGGAAGGAGGTCCTTCTTCCGAAGGGAAAAAGGCTTCGGAAGCTAAAGTTGTCAAGACTCAAAAGAATAAAGAGTCCCCTTGAGACCATCCCAGAAGAAGACTGCTTCGGAAGAAAAGGTGGTGAAGGCTTCTTCCGAAAAGAAAGAAGCTTCGGAAGAATGCCAAACTGCAAAAGCTTCAATAAGCTCATCCTCCATGATCAACCAAGGGATGGAATGGAAGATCAAGGAAGATGCTGCAGCCCAAACCTCTTCTTTAAAGACATTCATTGAACCCCCATGCATAAATTTTTGGTTCAATTATGTCACTATCATTGGAAGAACCCAAGACCAACAAGGCTTGGGTTTCCAATCAAAACTAATCATCTCATCTTATGTGCAGGAACATCCATATGACAATAATAACAATGTTTGGATTGTGGATAGTGGATGCTCCAGGCACATGACAGGGAACATATCTCTCCTTCATAATTTCAACATTATGATGGAGGTCCTATCCAGTATGGAGGTGAGGCCGGAGGATATATTTCTGGTAGAGGAAGTGTATCCAACGGAAAATTAAAAGTTGACAAAGTTAACTTTGTCAAACAGCTTGAACACAACCTGTTAAGTGTTTCTTAGTTATGTGATCAAAAGAATCAAATGCTCTTCATAGAACATGAGTGCATTATCCACAAACCCGGGATGACAATTCCTCAGAATTGGTGCTTCTTAGATCTCCCAGAAAAGGGGATATGTACAAGCTGGATATGAACAATGCTTCCCCAATGGGAGAAGTATCATGCTTTCTTTCCAAAGCTGATGGTGATGAGTCAACACTATGGCATAAACGAATGTGTCATGTAAATTTTAAGACAATGAATAAATTGGTTAAAAATAACTTGGTACATGGTTTGCCTAAAAAGGAATTTTTCTGCAAAGATAACTATGTTGCATGCCTGAAAGGGAAGCAACACAAGGCATCTCATAAATCCAAAGTTGTTAACTCCATCACCACTCCATTACAGTTATTGCACATGGATCTATTTGGCCCCACAAGTATAATGAGCGTTGGAAGGAAATCATATTGCCTTGTGATTGTTGATGATTTTACTAGATTTACTTGGGTATTCTTTTTAAGAACCAAAGATGAAACTGCTGAAACTTTAAAAATTTTTTATTCTTAAGATAGAAAATCAAATTGATCACAAGGTTAAAATAATTAGAAGTGATCAAGGGACTGAGTTTAAGAACCACGTTCTTGACTCGTTTTGTAACTCAAAAGGGATTGCCAGACAATATAGTGCCCCTACAACTCCTCAACAAAATTGTGTTGCTAAGAGGAGGAACAAGACACTTATTGAGGCTGCTCGGACTATGTTAGCAGATTCAAAGCTGCCTCTAACATTCTGGGTAGAGGCAGTCAGCACTGCATGCTATGTGCAGAACAGGGTTCTTGTAGTTAAGCCACATGGAAAACCCCTTATGAGCTATGGAACAAAAGGCCACCCATTCATTGGCTTTCTAAGGTCCTTTGGCAGCAGGTGTACCATACTTCACACAAAAGACAATTTGGCAAAATTTGCTGAAAAGTCAGATGATGCCGTCTTTGTTGGATATTCCTCTAACTCTAAAGCTTATAGAGTTTATAACATTAAAAATCAATAATTTGAGGAATCTTTCAACATTGTAGTTAATGAGCACACTCCTTGTGTTAGGGGGAATGACCCTGATCATATCTTTGATTTAGAACTGTTTCCAAACTATTCTAAACCATCTTGTGAGCATGTTTCAGCAGGAACAGGTGCTCAAAGTGATTCTGATGATGACCAATTGTTTGAGCTACCCAGACCTATTCCAAATTCTCCAAGAGCTGCAACAAATCAAGCTCCCACTATTGGCAGATCTGACAGTATAACTATCTCAAGGAATATTGAAGCTTCAACCAGTGGTTCACTTGTTGACCCTCCAACTTCATCAGGTGAAACTGCACAACACCAAGCTGATAGAAGCAACATCTTGAAGGAACAGGCAACTGTTAATGCTGCTTCACAACAAACAAATGCTGATGATGCTTCTCATTCATTCAATCAGTCCTCATTGAATGAGTTTGAAACAACAACTGGACCAAGTGTTCAAGCTCCTGAGCAAAATATGTCCAATTTGGATCTATCTTTGCAACTGGAGGTAATTCCTAGACATAGGATTCACAACACTCATCCAGCTGAGAACATCATAGGGGAAGTCTCTGAATACGTGAGAACAAGAGGACAAACTCACAATGGGAATGTCTGCTTGTACTCATGCTTTTTATCCCAAATGGAACCCAAGAAGGTGGAAGATGCCTTGAAAGATAGTAGCTGGGTTGAATCAATGCAGGAGGAGTTGCTTCAATTCAAAAGACAAAAGGTTTGGAACCTATGTCCGCTAACATCTGGTCAAGTACCTATAGGCACTAAATGGGTTTTCAGAACAAACGTGAGATGATAGAGGCTTGATTATCAAGAACAAAGCAAGACTGGTGGTTCAAGGATACACTCAAGAGGAGGGAATCGAATATACTGATGTCTTTGCACCTGTTGTAAGACTTGAGGCAGTTAGGATCTTCCTTGCTTATGTTGCATCCAAGAATTTCACTGTCTACCAGCTTGATGTCAAGTGTACCTTTCTATATGGGGATATAGATAGGGAAGTCTATATATGCCAACCTCTGGGATTTGAAGACCCACAGCATCCCAACTATGTGTGCAAATGGGCTAAAGCTCTATATGGGCTACACCAAGCACCTAGGCTGTGGTATGAGACATTGTCTTAGTTTCTCCTGAAGAATGGTTACACTAGAGGTACCATTGATAAGACTCTTTTCATAAGGAAGTCTGGGAAAGACATCTTGCTCGTTCAAGTCTATGTTGATGACATCATATTTGGTTCCTCAAATGACCAAATGTGTAAAGACTTTGAGAGCATCATGAAGAAGAAGTTTGAGATGAGTTCCATGGGAAAAATGGACTTTTTCCTTGGAATTCAGGTGAAGCAAATGAAGGAAGGGTTTTTCATCAGTCAATCTAATGTCAATGACATCTTAGAAAGATTTGATATGAAAGTGTAAGGCAGCAATACACCTATACCAACAAACCACAATCTCTGCCCTGACTCTGAGGCGGAGGATACTGATCACATCAGTATAGAGCAATTATTAGGTTCTATGATGTATCTCATAGCAAGTAGACCTGATATCATGGTTGCAACTTGTATGTGTGCAAGATATCAGGCTGCTCCAAAGGTGTCTCACCTAGTTGCTGCAAAGAATCCTCAGATACCTCAAAGACGAGCACCTAAACTAGGTCTCTTCTGTTGATGTCATTTCTTTCTTGGTAGAAAGGATCATCTCATGGCAATGTAAAAACATCTTGTGTCTCTACATTAACTTCTGAAGCTGAATACATTGTTGCTGCTAGTTGCTGTGCTCAGCTGCTGTGGATTCAGAACCAGATGATAGATACGGTTCAACTTCATGAGCACTCCTATCCACATTAACAACAACAGTGCTATCTCTCCATTAACTGAAAATCCATTGAAGCACTCCAAGACTAAGCACATGATATCAGTACCATTTCATTAGAGATATTCATGAGAAAAATCTAATCAAGCTAATCAAAGTTGACTCAAATGAACAATATGCGACTTGTTCACCAAAGCCTTTGATGACCAAAGATTCAAATATCTCATTACAGCTATTGGGATGATAAACCTTGATTAGTCTATCTCATTGAAAACCTTTTAATGTGTAAATTTTATGTCAACAACTAATAAGCCCTGTTACAAAAGGTCGCTCTCTGAAATTTTCTCTAAGTATAAATTCTTCTGAAGAGGAATTAACCCTCGGAAGATATTTTACATATCTTCCAAAGCAATTCCTCCCAGGATAATTTTCTTCTCGGAAGAGTTGTTAAGTCTCGGAAGAAGCGATTGATTTCATATCAGATCTACTTCCGAAGCTTATAACACTCTCCATTCGGAAAGCAACATATACTCTTGGAAGTAAAATCTTTACCTTTGGAAGTAAATTTCCCTTCGGAAGAACATTACCTTTGGAATGCTTTATACTCGGAAGAAAGACTTTACTGTGTAAAGAAATCTTTTGGGCCCCACTCTATAAATTAAAGATTTTGTTAATGATGTCGGATTATTTAAATGGACTAAACCTTACCGCCCCTGTCACATCCTCCACGAAACGTCCCATCATCTTATCCACACCCCCTAAAACCGCCATTTCACCCGTTTTAAATAACTCCGGCTAATCACTTTCATTCTTTTTACCAAATTTACTGCACTACTGCCCTAAAAGCTTCCTTCATCCCATTTCACCCAAATTCCGAACTATCTTCCTGCAACTTTTCTCAATGGCACTAAACCCTCAGCACAACCAAGTCGCACTTCTTGATTCTTTAAGGGATGCCGACTTCTCAAATCATATCCTCTCTAACCCAATCTTCTTATTACACTGCCCTGACTGTTAATCCCATAGTTACTCAAATCATATGTCTGAATTTGGGCAAATGGTCAGATTGAAACCCTAAATGGGGTTCGTGTAATAAGATCGAGCATCTGTGGCCAGGAGTTGGTCATTTCTGAACAACTCATCAGCGAGCATCTCGAGCTTCATGATAAGGGCGCTCCTACAGAGTTCCCCAAGGCAGATTTGGACAACACTTATATCTAAATGGGATATGGTGGAGATGTAAGCAGGTCAACCGTTTACAAGTTTAACTTCTCTTACAACTTGAAGTTCCTGCTGCATGTAGTTCTTCATTGCTTGTCCAACAAATCTGGGGTATGGGATCAAATCCTATATGAACTTGGGTGCCTAGTTCATGGTTTGGTGAGAAGCCTCTGTTTTAACTACTCAAGATTTGTGCTGACTAATCTTATGGGAAATCTTCAACGGGACACATTCTTCATGTATCCCAGGTTTCTTCAGCACATAATCAATTGTGAGCTGGACCAGAGTAAGCTTGTTGTGCAGCTGCTCTAATTGTTCCTCAAATGAGGCCGACCATCTTCAAGACTTTGAAGAGAGTGTCCACCAACTTCACCGAAAGATATATTGCACTTCTTCCGGGTATGACTGAGCCAATGGCTCCTGGTGACATCCCTGTTAACCCCACAGGTGATGAACCCACACCAGCAACTACTCTTACATTGCCAAATCTACCTTCTCATCCCATCACCATCACTTATCAAAGACGCCCCAAACAAACCCTTGTTCAATCTTCTCTGATTGAACAAGCTCCTCCTGTTCTATCAAAAAAGGCTAGAGTGGAACAATGGGCTCCCACTCAGCCTGAAGTACAACCATCCTTCACAATTGACCTCAATATGGGTTTTTAGTCTCCTTAGCCTCAGACCCATGAGCCCAAAACTCAAGCTGAAAACCCTTAGGGAGAGTCTTTATACTCCCCTGAGCAGCCAAAAAGGGACAACCCCACCATAGGCTCAATGCCTTTAGACATTGATCAAAGTCCCGGGTCATTAGGCTTCACGTCTATATCCTTTACTGACCTACTAATAGGAGCTGATGAATAGATTATGTCTCTTCAGGGCAATGAAGTTGATCCACAACACCCTCTCAAGGATCAACAGAGCCCAGAGAGATCTCTTATCTCTAACACCCATCAGCAAGCCTTTACTAAGGTGAGTCCCACTGATGTGGAGGGGACTCATGTAGATTCAGCTACCACTACTGAAAGAGCCTCAAAGGACCCTCAGGACAGTGGTAACACTACTGAGACTGAATCTACAGCAACCATGCCCTTTAATGACTCTGAAAGAGACATCATTGAGCAAGGGAAACCAGGGCGCCAAGAAAACACATATGGTGGTGAGGATGAACATACTAGGTATGTTACCTCATCTCCCCGTGATTCTTCAAAAGAAGATGAGGGAAGACTGCAACTCACCATTGAATACCTACTTTCTAAAGTCTCAAATCTTGAATCTAAGGTTAGAACTTTAGAGGATTGGTCTGCCACTCAGCAACTTGAGATTGAAAATCTCAAGGCCAAACTAGCTGAGAAATAGATTGAGAGGTATATTAGGCACGTACCAATTCAGGTCTCATTGACCTCTTCCTCCAGCTCATCAAGCTCTCAAGATGATGCTACCAAAAAGGAGGAGAGTGTTCAGGGACAAAGCCAAAGACAAGAGGAACCACAAAGTCAAGCTCTCACTTCCTTAAGTTCAAAATACCCTATGCAACAAGCTTCAGTTTTTCCTGAGCCTCCTCCAGTTGTAATTCAAGTGGATCAAAGGATGCTCCAAGATCTCAACAGTTTCTTCAACAAGTTCCTGTTGGAATCTCTCATTGAACAGCCAAGTCCTGACCTGTTTGTGATTTACTTCGGAGCTCAAGAACTTCAAAGGTTAAATGCACCTTCTACCACTATTGAGGAAGTTGGTCAACCTAAGGTCCAAGTGGAACCTGAGATTAACTTCGAAGGGGAAACAAGGCTTAATGGCCCAGCAACTAAGACAGCTGGGATAGATAACGCATTCTCACAGACTTTCAAAGCACAAATCAAAGCCTTGGAAGAACAATTTCAATCTTCCGAAGCTGAGATTGCAGCTGCGGAAGGACTATTCTCCTTATCCGATGATCTAAAAGTCACAGATGCAATCCTAGAACTTGCATCTAAGGTTAATAGGGAGGATTTCTCACCCAACCCCTAGCTCAAACATCAGCATTAACTCCAACTTCTGTTTCCACTACTCAACCTGAACCTTCCATCCAAGAACCCCCAAAGTCTAGCACTTCCAAAAACATCAAAGGAAAGAGGAAGATGACTAAGGAAGAGCTTCAGGAGGAAGAAAGGTTAGAAAAGCTCAAAAGAAAAGGTAGACATCCAACTGGAAAACTGCTAGCTGCCAGTAGCAAATCAGCTGCAGCCCAACCAGGAGGTGGTCAACAATAGAAGAAGAGTGGAAATCATTGACAGACTTGTTAATCTAGGAGCTATGAGTGAAGATATACTCCTGCTACCACTAGAGGAGTTAGTTGAGCTGGAAAAGGCAACTTTGCTGCAAAAACAACAAAAAGAAGAAGCAGCAAGGATGGCCTTAGAGGAAGAAAGGGAGAGGAAAGAAAGAGAAGCTGATCAGCAGCTAAGGAGGGAAAGGATAACTTTCCTAACCTCCAGGGGCTTCTCTCTAGAAGAACTATCTCCACACAACAATGATACGATCTTATGGCTCTTCAACAAAGAGCAAGATCAAATGGAGAAAGAGAGAAAGAAAGCTGCCAAGGAAAAGCTTATGCTGAAGAGGAAGAAGGAAGAAGAAGCAGGACTAGCTGCTTCCAAGAAGATAGGTGAAAAGGCCTGGATGAAAAACTATCACTAGGCTCATGGCTTCTCTGGCAGGCAGGTGGGTCTTATGTCTGAAAAGACCCTCCAGTGACATGCCAGTGACATAAATGACATTCGCGCGGGAAGAGGAAGGAGATGTATAGAAGGGGACAGGGGATGATCTTCAAATCAACTACTCAACCCCAACCTCAAACCCAACCACAACCTGAACCAATTCCTTTTCTATTCCCCATCAAAACTGAACCAACCATTGAATTGTACACCGCTGAACCTACACCATCACCCTTACCAAACTCTTCACCTCAACCACCTAAACTACCTATCCTCCAACCCAAAACACTAGCCAGAACCCAAACACCTCAACCTACCCAACAACCTCTCAAACCATCCCCTCAGCCTTCTAAACATCTCCCCTTAGAAGAGTTCAAGGCAATCAAGACAAAGCTCATCAATTGCACAACCCTGAGCGACATCTCCTGTGAGGAGGATTCAGTCAAATTGACTTATGTTGATGGATCCTCATGTTCCCTCACTAGAGATCAATTTTTTGATCTGCCCAGAGGAACATTGGACCAAGCTGCAAATCTCTTTGGCCTCAATTCAGATACTTTGAATGAGGAAGAAAAGAAGCTAAGGAGAAGGCTGGTGACTCTGCTGGATACCAAGAAAGGTGACCGGGTGCCAAGACAACCTCTTGTGCCTAGGAAGAAGATCATCCATTGGAGGTTCGAAGACTCCTCTCACAACTTTGTTGTTGAAAGAGAGAATGGAGAGATCAATAGGCTAAGTGCCTCATCTCTGCTACACTTAAGCAGATTCGATATTGCTGAGCTAGCAGAGAAGCCATTCTCCAACACCTCCAACTCTGATGTAGCTGCTCATATCAGAAATCATCTAGGCAGTCTGCAGATGGCCGAGCTAACTGCTAGGACCAAGGTTGAAGAAGAGTTGAAACTGAGAGAGGGGGAGAAAAGGAAGGGATCAACAACCAAAGGCAAAGCCTTTCTACAAATGGTTGAGGGTCCTGAACTTTAATCCATAGTTAGATGGGAGTATGACTATAACTCCCGTCAACTAACTTTTTTCAGGGGGGCACAACAAAGGGTACATGTCATTCAGAGTGATAGACTGGATCTCCTATCCACTAATGACTTATACAAGCTTCTCAGCACCACTTCAGGGAAGAATAAGGAAACAGACAAATATCTTCTGTCCCTGGTGTTGAAAGCTTTGAGAAGCAGAAACAAGTGAGGTTTTGGTAGCATCAGCCTAGGGGGAGTTTGTTGGATCTAGAAAAGCTGGTGCAACCAAAACCAAATCACTTAGACTATTTTGGTGCAACTAATATAGGACTTCCGAAGCTAAGTGTGGAACTTCCGAAGGAAAAAGGAGCTCTTCCGAAGACAAAGTGTAAAACCAATTTCCGAAGAAAAACTCCAACTTCCGAAGACAAAGTATTCACTTCCGAAGATCAAGACTTAGAGTGAAAGATCAGAAGTCAACTTCGGAAGCATGAAAGAAGTCCTCAAGTCTCGTAAGTATAGAAGCCTCTTCCGAAGTATAAGTGGCTTTGGAAGAACTTGTTCTTTTGAAGCCAAATTACCTTCGGAAGACACTACTATTATCCAGTGGACAAAAGTATGGTCTCCCTGACACTCCGCTGCAGACCTCTGAGATACTGCATGGCGTTTTCTCAAAAGCCATGTAGTTGACCATACTTTATTCCACTGTTTACCTTTATAAGTTAGTACAGTTGCCAACTTTAGTTAGTGACAAAAGGTAAGTCCTGGACATGTCATGACTACCATATCTTAGATAATACTTTATCTAAGATACCTTAACTTTAGCATTGTAGTATATGCTTTAGTCTTAGGTTTCCAGCTGATATCAAAGTATATCCGGCTGTAGGATCTAGTATATATAGTTTTTCATTGTAACTCATGTTTCATGCTTGTAAGAGTCTTGTAATATTTTGAGTTGAGAAGTAATATATACAAGTGCCTTGAAAATTATTTCCTTGTGTTCTTTGTTACTTATTATATTATTATAACTCTTAGAAGAGATTTTACTTCATATGATTTGAGTGTAATATAAGTGAGTTTGAGAGAAATCCAAGTGTTAAGTGACAAACCAATCCTGCAAAAGGTTTGCTTGTTCTACATGACTCTTCGTTGTTTTCTCATTCAATGGACCGATAATCTATGACGTAGGATGGTTCTTGTGAACACAAGACGTTGGGATCTCATCTTCTTGAACATTAACATCAAGATTAGTTTGGTTCAAGTCGGAAAGCTGATGCAATAGATTTGAAGAATGTGGAGTGAAATTCGGAACTTGAATCTGTGAGTTGATAAAATAATCAAGCTTATCATTAACATCTACATCTCTAGATACAGATGAAGTTCCAGACTCCGGTTGTATAATTTTGTGTCCATCATTAGGATTAGGTTGTGAAACATTTGAATTTTGAGAAACTGGTTATTCTTGAGCTTGTTGATCATGAGATTCAGAACGAAATGCAAGATCTTTAACAAATAAGAAAATGGGGCTTGAATCTGAGCTTGTTGATCATGAGATTCAGAACGAGATTCTACTGGACCATTTGCAACTGATGGAAATGAGTTTTCAAGGAATTTAACATTGAAAGTTTCAATGATAACATTCATCCTAGAGTTATAAACTCTAAATGCTTTTGAAACTGATGAATATCCAAGGAAAAATCCATCATTAGATTTTGCTTCAAATTTTCAAAGCTAATCATTTGAGTTCAAAATCAAATCGGACAACCAAAAGATTTAAGAAAATCTATATAGGTTTCCCATGAAACATTAACTCATAAGGAGTTTTCTGTTTATTTTTCACCAATAATGTACGATTTTATACAAAAGATGTAGTGGGTATGGCTTCATCCCAGAAAGTGATTGGAATCTTTGCATTTGCTAACATGGCACGGGCAGCCTCAATCAAAGTTCTGTTCTTCCTTTCTACAACTCCATTTTGTTGTGGAGTTATAGGAGCACTGAATTGATGACTAATCCCTTTTCCTGCACAGAACATGTCAACATTAGCATTTTAAATTCAGTTCCATTATCACTTCCAATGATCTTCACTTTTTGTTCTAATTATTTTTCTACTTTAATGATAAACTCTTTTATCAATTCAGCCGTTTTAGATTTAGCATGCAAAAAAGAAAACCCATAAACATATTGCAAAGACATCGATGATAACTAAACAATAAGATTTCTTTCTAGTACTCTGCACATTTACTGGACCAAATAAATCCATATGCAACATCTGAAGAGGCTTGGAATTTGAGTTTATCAACTTGGTCTTATAAGACGCTCTGTGTTGCTTCCGTTTTAAACATGCTTTACAGAGATCTGAATGTAGCAAACTTCTTTGTTGGAATGCCTACTACATGGTTTCCTGCAAGAAGCTTGTTCATATTTTTGAAATTGGAATGCCCGAGACGTCTATGCCAAAGCTGACTTTCATCATTTGATGCATGAGCAATTAGGCACGTTGTTTCTTGTTAGGACCTGGTATTTGAACGAAATACCTAGTGATTAGCGTGTAAACCAGATCAAATAGTGCGGAATCCTATTTGATTGGCGATCCAATCAGTGAGAACACACGAAGAATCAACCAAGAAATGAATCTAACATTAGAAGTCGATTAGGAATCGATCTAATGTGTTCCGTGAACTTGGAGAACGATTTGGGAGGCTTCTGGACGGCTAGGGTACGTCTGGAGTCGTAATGGTATGAATGCTTACGTTTTTCCACGAATTGGGTCTATTTATAGGTTAGTATTGTTCAATCGTGCGACTGGACCATAAGTATGGTTCATTCGTGCGATTGAACCATGCGGTTGATTCATCCGCACGACTGAGTGTTCAGTTGTGCGATTGAGCCAATCTTATGTGTCAATCATACGACTGATCCAGTCTCCTGGTTCAGTCGTGCGACTGAGTCAATCGTATGAAGTTATTCATGCGTATGGTCCATTTGCATGGGCCATTCGCATGAGAACTTCATTTAGTTAAGTTTGAATGTTTTAATTAATATAACATTATGTGTAACCATTCAAACAATCACAAACCCAATCAATTCAATAACGACTCATTAATGAAATATTAAACATTACAAATCACAAACAATCCATATCATTTCATTAATCAATTCATATTACATCATAGTCAGACAAACAAGATCTATTACATTACAAATCATGATCTAGGGACATACATGCATCAACAAACTCCCCCTTGGACCTAGATCTCTCTAATCTCTTGTCTTCTGCATAACCTCCTTGTATTTCTTGTACTTCTCCTCTTTTGTGACTCCCGCGTGAATTTCAAACGCTAAGCAGAGTCGTATAACGTTTTGGAACTGGAGGGCTTGTACAATATCTTGCGTGTCATAGAACAGTGGCCACTTGTATAATGTATAGACATCATTAGCCGACAAGTTAGTAAGCCACATCGGGTCGAATACCCTGATCGTATCCATTTGTCCCTCTTTGCTTAGGACTATGACCGTTTCAGCTGTTCTCCAATCATAGTACCACCACTTAAAGTGTGGAGTGAAGTCCTGTGGCATTTCCCTGAGTGGGATTCTCGACATTGTGCGCGGAGGACTCCACTTCAACACTATCTTGGGCTTGCCAGTAATGGCATCAACCTCAGACCTTCTTATGTACCTAGTCGGTTGTTGGGGTTTGAAGTTAACCCATCTGGTGTGGTACCCTTCTTAAGGGCAGCCTCGAACCAGCCTGACATCTTCCTCGGGTCAGCATACAAAAGCTTTAGCTTAGCCAGCTGGTTGAGCTTAAAACCTGGTAGAGTCTTCAGATCATGTGGGAATCTGAAGTACTCCATGCCCTGTTCTCTCTTAACTGCATAGGCATTAAGATCATCAAAATACGCCCATGCTATAATCCTGCCAGACACCTTGTGGTGTTTCTTGACTCTGTAGAGCTTGGTGTAGGCATCTTTCTTCGGTGCAGCACGTTGGGCTCTAACTTCTTCAAAACATGCAGCCCACTCAGCCTTTCGAATGTCAACATCATCGTTTGAGGCTTGGGCTGATCCTTCTGCCTTCTCAGTTTCCTGCTCCATCTTGTTCAACACCTCAAAAGTATCACTGACGAGGGACTCACCCAGATTGGGGACCACATTACCCTCATTGTCAGCGTACTGAGGGTACTCCTCAGCGGTGATATCTTCTACCTCGACTTCATCAACATCGTTGAGCTCTTCATCACTAGTCGAATCAACTGTTGGAGCATCTTTAACTATTTCATCCGGATTGAGCTTGAAAATCTCTGCGAGTTGCTCGTTTGACAGGTCATGAATTATTTCCCCTTCTTCAGGGGTATAACTCACAGACCTTCTTACGATCCCTTGCAGATCAAGAATCATGGTTAGTTGAGTCTTGACCTGTTGAAGGGGAGCAACATCAAACTCATCTCTTTGATAGTTTGGATCTGTTTGATTTAAACATTCAACACATAAATCATTAGTAATTAATCAAACAGAAAATACATTAACTTAATATATAAACATTCAATACATTGTTTTTCAATACATAATTCAAACACCAAAGTAAGTAAATACATAAAACATCTAGTCTTTACTTTTATCTTGAATCATAGTCTCATCACTCGGAGGAGCAGAGGTGGTAGCTGACTGGTCCTGAAGCAGAGGCCGATGCAGCCGCATCCCCTCCTTCTGCTTCATCATCATCTTCCTTCCCCTCTGTCCTATCTTCATCAGTTTCCTCCTCATCCTCAGTATCATCCTCTTCATCTTCATCATCATCTTCATCATCATCATCACCATCATCTCCATCATCTCCATTCCCTTCCTTGATATTTAAGGGCTCATCCTTTGATCCTTTTAGCCGCAGCATGATGGTCTTGTTGGTGGTCTCCAACTCCTCTATCCTTTTGGCTTATTGGGCATGCTGCTCCTGGAGTTGGGACATCTCTACACGCTGTGCATCCATCAGCTGAGCCTGCTGCTCTATAACACGAGTCTGCTCTGCCATCTGTTGAGATTGGGCAGCAGTCAGGTCGGTAAGCTGGCGTATCTGTGCAGCTTTCTCCTCATCGGCAGCTAGTAAGCGCATCACCATCCGGTTTAGCGCTGACAGCTATTCCTCTACCCCGATTGGAGGTAGAGGTGATCCATAAGAATGTGAGGTATGGGCTGACGGTCCTGCATGGTGTGAGGTGGTGGTGGTGGTGGCTGTAGTGAAGATGGGTCGGTAAAATGGTGGAGGTGATGTGGGTGTAAATGGTATGGTGGTGGATGGGATATGTACTGTGGTGGTAGGTATGGTGGTGGCTCTGGTGGATGTGGTGGCTGTGGTGGTGGATGGTATAGCTGTGGAGGTGGTAGTGGTGGCTGTGGTGGTGGATGTAGAGGCTACGGTAGTAACAAAGGTCAACCGACGCTTCTTCTTCTTCAGACCATGGGGCTGAGCCATCCTCTTCCTCCTCGTCCCTGTGGAGGTGGATGCTCCTCCTACAACCCTGCTTGCTGAACCCGACGCATAACTCGGGTCAGTCTCAGTCTCTCTTGAGTCCCTCGGGTGTTCACCAACCACCCGTAGCCCATGTTCTGTGGGAACAACCTTGCTTCCCACAGTTTGCGTGAGGGGCTCCTCATCAGACTCCTCCTCCTCCTCAGCACCAACAACAAACTCCTGATGAAATTTGGCTGTCTCAGCAACATCTCCAGCTGGGGTAGACACTGGGGGAATAACATCAGACATAGTGCCTCTCAGTGGAGCGGGCATATCGTCCCCAGCGTCTCCACTATCATCATCATCCGAGTCCAGAGTTGGTAGAGCAATCTGCTCTACATCAGAATCACTATCATCGTGGCGCCACTTTCTCTTGGCTGGCGCCACGTAGTCTTCCCAGGCCAGATGCCCAAACAACCTCCTGACAGGGGGTTTCACCTGCTTTCCCATGTACACCTTCATCCTCCCCAAAGTAGTGTCATCCATGACCTCGAGCACTACCACATCCTCCTTCTCCTTCGGCAGGGAGGGAAGCTTCTGATCTATAATCATCTGCATAAACCTCGGATACATGCAGAAGCCCTCCTTCCCTTTCCCCTCAATGTTCTCCACCAGATAGGTGAAGATCATTTTGGAGAAGCTGAACGGGTGGTTCAGCACCAACGCAGCATACGCGTTCTGTATCTGATCAGATAGCTCATCAAAGCCTCCCTTCCTGGATGCTATGCACTTGAGTAGAACATGCGCAAGATACTTGAACTAGGGACAGAGGTTACTCTTGTTGAGTACCCCAGCATTGATGTCCCCAGAGTACTTGGCTCTCAGAAAACATCCTTAGATCCTCCTCTGAGATGGTAATAGCCTCGCCAAAGATGGTACTCCTGATGCAGTGAGGCTCAGAGGATCTATCAACTGTAGCGCCTTCCCAGAAGGCCTGCTGGACTGATCTATAAGGAGTACAAGGAGTAGAAATGGCATGTGCTATCCTCGATCTCAGCAGAAATGTGATGATGCCTGAGAAATCAGCAGCGTTTCTGGATGTCAAATCCAGATGAGCACATATGTTATGCTTTGTGCTCATAGTCCATCGACTCGCCATCTGTTACACAAATCAAAATAAACATTAGTACTTTTGGCTAAGAACATCATGAAACACTTAAACTTGAAGAAAATCTTTCTGTCATGCGATTGAGGTTGTGCGACTGAGATCAGTCGTGCGACTGATCAGTGCGATTGAGATTCAGACGTGCGAATGATCTCATGCGTACGACTGAGTGTGCGACTGGACTCATGCGCATGTAACCTCATGCGGTTACCCCAGTCGTGCGACTGAACTTCATACGCATGGTTCAGTCGTGCGGTTAGGCAAATCGCACCCTTCGGTCGTGCGACTGAAGTTCATCAGCCTGTCCATTCGCATGATGTACTGACTGTTCAATTCAAATTCACTTTTTCACCATTTTTGAGTTTTAGACATCGTTATTTGGTTCACTTGACTCGCAAATCGTTCTTATAACACCTAACATCTTTAATTTCATCTGTTTGAGTCGTTAAGTTAGGTTATTAAGCCACTTAAGTCTTGGTTTGTTTTCGGGTCTGATTTTACAGATCTGGAGTCAAATTGAACGTTATTTTGGTTTCTCTTCACCGCAAATTACCTGTAAAGTCGATGGAAATGATCAGTAATCAAGAAACAGGGGTTTTTAGAAATCAAATGAAATTTTGGCAGAGTGGAGTTAAGTCGTGCGATTTAGGGTTACTTTGAGGGTGGTGAGTCTCTGCGACCGACTCCCACTCTATTTATACTAACCCTAGATTCAATCGTGCGACTGAGCTCATACGCACCTTTCAGTCGTGCGAGTGGGACTCAGTCGTGCGATTGGGTCAGTCGCCCTTCTTCAGTCGTCCGACTGGATCTCAGTCGTGCGACTGACTCACTCGTTCGCCCTTAAGCCTCCGACTGGGCCATTCGTATGGGCCATTCGGTTAAATGGTCCATACTCATGGTCCATTCGTACGAGTGGGAGCCATTCGCATGGTTGGTCCATTCTCATGGTCCAATCGTGCGAATGGGTCACACTTAGTTAATTTTCTGCCATTTTTACCAATTTACATTTAAAATTTTAACTTTTGAAATTAACGTTATGAGCTTTTGATCATCTCAGACATGATCATTTTGACTTGAAAACTTTATGATCACCTCAGACGTGATCCTTTTAAACAATTTAGTCACCTCAGACGTGACCCTTTTAAACACTTTGTCACCTCAGACGTGACTGTTTTAAATTTTTAAAACGCATGTGGTCATCTCAGACATGACCCTTTTTAGTGAGTTGTTTCCTTACTGATTTTCCTGATGTAGTCTGACAAACTAACAAACTAAAACTACTAACTAACTTAGAAAATTTAAACTAAATACTCAAAACAAGACTTGTTTTTGGCTTTTTGTGAGAGATAAATCCTAAGATGGACATCTATGGGATTTGGTTCCGG
Source organism: Flaveria ramosissima (assembly GCA_025215565.1). Taxonomy (NCBI): domain Eukaryota; kingdom Viridiplantae; phylum Streptophyta; class Magnoliopsida; order Asterales; family Asteraceae; genus Flaveria; species Flaveria ramosissima. The sequence goes on from CM046045.1 coordinate 2,370,317, forward strand.
AATAGACAGCTTCAACTTGGATTTACCACACCTGGACCAATTCAATTTTGGAATCATACAGGCAAGTCAAATCATTTGGGACTTATCATTAAAATCTTTTGATGCTTAATTCTTGGTGTTCATCCAGAGTTATTAGCAACTTTAGGGAATCATACTGGAACTCTTAGATGTTCACATTGATTTGAACTTTCGAGAATTGCAACCACAATGATTGTCAATATGTTTGTCCACTTAAATCCATACACAGACTTTTGACACAGACTGGTGATTGATTTAGGTTTAATTATTTCAACTAACATTTGTGGATCCCACACTTATATGGTAATCAACATTCCTCAGGAGCTTTTGAGCGGTCTACGGGTATTATTACAAGAAGAGACTATTCTTAGAGCTTTCAAAGAGAAGCCAGTCCTCAGGTCAGTGCCATCGCATAGCAGAGAGGCGGCAAACAACAATGAATTCTAGAATATCTAGGTTATGCTTATCCTCAGGTCAGTGCCATCGCACAACAGAGAGGCACACAACCTATCTCCTTGTTAGAGCAGCTTATTTTATTTTGCACAAAATGCACCAACAACATAAGTCATTAGCTTTATAGCATTTGTCTTTCAATTTTTTCTTGCTTTGCTCTAATTATGGTCATCCGCACACATTTGTGGCGTTGACATGCTCATTACCCCTTATTGGAATATTGTTGATTGTGTTAACCAGTGATAAGATGGAAGCCCACAGTCAGTTGAACAACTTAATTTGATCTTGAGATCACCAGTCAGGACTAATCATCTATTGTGTTGAATCTACCGACATATCATTTGTGGTCTAGCAACCTCTAGGTCTACTTTCTTTGTGTTACCTTAGGAGTTACCAGTTTTCTATCATCTTCCCTTTTATATTGCTTAGACTACACAGACTTATACTTTGAATTTTTGCATCTTTTCTAAACTTAAAATTTTAAAGTCCCTCTTGATTTGTTCCTGTGTACTATCATTTTCCAAAGTTTTGAATCGGTATCACAGATACGATCTACCTTATATCAACTATCCACTCCTTCTCCCTCGTTTTTTTTAATGTTAACTTGCTGACATATTCTCCCCCTAAAATACTAAAATCATTACTGGTTTAATTATTTTAGGATTTTAATAAACAGCAAATTAACATGAGTTTAACTTAAACAGACTAAAATAAACAGATAAGATAAAATAAAAAGAAAAACTTTAACTAAACTATATCAGACTACACATTATCATCATCAGGAATAACCTCACATTTCTTTTTAACGCCGTTGACCTCTAGCAAATATTGAAAACGTGGTTTATCAAAGGCTTTAGTATAGAGGTCAGCGCGTTGAAAATCAGTATTAATTTTAATCACATCAATTAAGTTCTTTTCAAAACAGTCTCTTATGAAATGGTATTTAATACCGATATGTTTGGTCTTAGGATGTTGGACCGGATTTTTAGTTACTGCAATTGCAGCAGAGTTATCAACAAAAATAGGAGTAGAAGAGAACTTTAAACCGTAGTCCCGCATTTGCTGTTGAATCCAGATGATTTGTGAACAGCAACTTGCAGCAGCAACATATTCGGCTTCACAGGTTGACAATGCAACCGATGTCTGCTTCTTACACTGCCAGGTAACTAATCTTCTCCCAAAGAATTGACACCCTGCTGATGTAGACTTGTAGTTCATCTTGCAGCCCCCGTAATCCGAGTCACTATACGCAGTAAGCTCAAAATCATCATCATGAGGATACCACAACCCAAGTGTGGGTGTACCCTTCAGATAACGAAAAATCATCTTGACCCCAATCAGATGGTTGACCTTAGGCTTAGCCTGATATCTAGAACATAAACATGTAGCATACATGATATCAGGTCTTGAGGCAGTGAGATACATGACGGATCCAATCATTCCTCGGTACATCGTGGCGTCTACAAGATCTCCATTTTCATCAGGTGCTATATCGTGATTCGTAGCAAGTGGAGTCCCAGCAGCAGATGCATTCTCCATGTCAAAACGACTGAGAATGTCTCCTACATACTTGGTCTGATGTAGAAAGATCCCTTTTGGAGTCTGATCCACCTGTAACCCGAGAAAGAACTTCATCTCCCCCATAGCACTCATCTCAAATTCTTTCTTCATAACTGCTTCAAACTCTTTGCATAACTCTTCGTTCTTGGAACTGAAGATTATGTCATCAACATAGATCTGTACGAGCAGTAGGTCGCCATCTTTTTCTTTAATAAACAGCGTGCAGTCAATGACTCCCCTGCGAAAGCCGTGTTTCACAAGATGAGTCGAGAGTTTCTCATACCAAGCTCTTGGAGCTTGATGAAGCCTGTATAAAGCCTTGTCGATCTTGTAAACTCTATCCCGATGATAAGGATCTTCAAATCCCTCGGGTTGACTGACATAGACTGTTTCTCTGATTTCCCCATGAAGGAATGCACTCTTCACATCTAATTGGTAGACTTTAATCTTCATGTACGATGCATAGGCAAGGAAGATACGAATGGCTTCCATCCTTGCCACGGGTGCAAACACCTCATTGTAGTCAATCCCCTCGACTTGGCAAAAACCTTGAACCACCAATCGAGCTTTGTTCCTGATTGTGACCCCTTGGTCATCCTTCTTGCATTTCAGGACCCATTTCGTGCCAATGACTTTAGCACCTTTAGGTCTATCAACCAGAGTCCATACACCTAACTTCTTGAACTGCAGAAGTTCTTCTTGCATGGCACTCACCCACGCCTCATCATTTAGTGCATCACTGACATATTTTGGCTCAAACTGCGAGACAAAACACCGATAAGCACCATCATGAATGTAACCCTTCTCCATAACAGAGGCGTAATCAGCTGAGTATAGCTGATTTCGGGTTTGTACTCCTGATCTGACATCCCCAATGACATTGTCAAGGGGATGATATACGTTTAGTCGTGATCCTGGAGTAGTAGGAACAGCTACCTCAGAGCCAAGATTATGAACATTTGGTTCTGCATCTGAGGTAGACGGAGTTTGAGGTTCCGAAGTCGAAGGTGCATCACTGGTAGATGCTTGTGGACTTTCAGGAACTGGAACCTGTTCCTCCTGACTGTTCTGGTCATCTGCTTCAGCTTCATCTTCAGAGGAGGAGTCACTGTCATCGACTACTCCCCCTGACTGAGTAGATGAATCTCCCTGTGAGCTAGATGGTGTATTCAGGATATCATACATCATCCTAGTAGCTAACTCATCATCCGAGGGAGAGAGAGGGATGTTGAAGGACTTGAAGAATCCATCATAGTCGAAGAAGTAGGCGGGTCCTTTGCCAGTAGGTGGTGTGGTATATCTCTGAACGTCAACATTACACCACACTTCTACAAGACCCGTTGAGTTGTTGTAAACTCGCTTATTCGGTAGTTGTATCCTAGAAAGATTCCTTCATCCGCCTTCTCGCTGAATTTGCCTTCATGTGTCTTCTTCAGAAGTGTGCACGGCGCGCCAAAAGGTTCAAGATACTCCAAATTCGGTTTGCGTCTTTGTAGTAGCTCGTAACATGTCTTTCCGTGGCGCTTGACTATCAGGACTCGATTCAGTGTATAACATGCATTCGCCACTGCCTCATTCCAGAATTGGATAGGCAGTTTTGAGTCTGCCAGCATAGTCCGTGCTGTCTCTATCAAGCTTATGTTCTTCCTCTCAGCAACACCATTCATCTGAGGCGTGTAGGCAGAAGTGAATTGATGCACAATTCCCTTTTCCTTACAGTATGCCTCCATCCACTGGTTCTTGAATTCTGTCCCGTTGTCTGAGCGTACTTGTCTAACTTTCAGCTTGTAGAAAGATTCCAGTGTGGTTACTAACTCCTTGATGACTCAAATGTTTCTGATTTGGATTTCAGAAACATTACCCAAGTGAACCTTGAGTAGTCATCAGTGACCACAAAACAGTACAAGTCGCCTGCAATGCTTTTTGTACTGACTGGACCAAACAGATCCATGTGAAGAAGTTCAAGAGGAAGTTCTATTGAATGAACTTTCTTTTCCTTATGAGACTTCTTCGTCTGTTTGCCTTTCTTGCAAGCTACACAAAAGTCAGGAAGCTGGAAGTTCTTGACATTAACTCCTCTCACCAAATCCTTCTGAATCAAATGATTCATCTTCCTTTGACTAATGTGTCCCATTCTCCTATGCCAGGAGATGGAATCCTTCTCAGTAGCTTTAGAAAGAAAGCACTAAACCTCATGATCCGTTGTAGCAGCTGTTGACAGATCCAAGACATAAAGGTCTTTATATCTTGAAGCAGTCATCAGAACTTGGTCCTCTGGGATCACGTAGTCTTTCTTCAGCACGTAACACTTCTTGTTGTCGAAGATGACCTTAAATCCTTTATCACATATTTGGGAAACAGAAAGTAAGTTATTTTGAAGTTGTTGAACGTAGTTCACCTTATCAAACTTAACTTTCTGATTTCCCACTTCTCCCTAAGCTGTGATATAGCCTCCCTTGTTTCCAGCAAAGGAAACATGCCCTCCTTTTATTTGCTTGATGTTTGATAAAAGGGCTCTATTTGTCAGGATCAACGATCTCAAGTTTGATGTATTAGAGAGTAATGCAGCGGAATGAGATCAAGAATTAGACAAATTATAGCAAGAGTTTGATATTTGTAAACAAATACGAGAGAATATATTTCTGTGATAAGGAATGTTTCAATAATGCCCAATATTATTGCTCAAATCATTCACATCTTACAATAAAATAAGGTTGACACTCCTTATATAGAGTGCAATCACTGCTGTAATCACGGGATAGTGATAACTAGCAGATCTAGTACAAAAATAACTAACACTTAACAAACTACTGAAATGTTCACAACTACTGAGAACATGTCAGAGTGCTAAGTATAAAACATGAAACTACTGAAAGGAAAACTACTGAAACTACAACGACTGAAGAACAAACTCTTCAGTCGTTTTACAAAACTACTGAAAAGATAAAACATAAAACTACTGAAAAGTAAACCGTCACAACTACTGAAGAAGTCCTCTTCAGCTGTTATGACATCTGATATTTGGTCTTCAGCACTTGTGTCTTCAGACTTTGTCTTCAGCACTTGTCTTCAGACTTTGTCTTCAGCACTTGTGTTTTCAGACTTTGTCTTCAGGTGTTATCTTCAGCTGTTGTGGACTTTAGTAGTTGTTGTGACGTCTGTGGGACTTAAAGGTTTTTCTGATCCGGCTCATTGGTTCTTTTGGTCCAACAAACTCCCCCTGAACCAATGCAGCCAAAACCTTTAACTTTATTGAGGTCCCACTTATTGTTGGCAAAATAGTTGGTCTTTTTCCTTCTTGATCAGTTGAGAAGATGACCCATATAAGCACTGGCCTGGAAATAAGTCTCTGATGATTTGGTTGGCAAGGTATGGATGGGAGCTCTGTATTAGGGAATTGGACACTGAGCTGTTCCCCCATCCATGAGACTTACTTCCCATGTATAAGCCTGTAGGATTCTCTGGTGTATGCTCTGAGAAACATGATTTGTTCTTCCATGGTAAGATTCTCTGGTTCACCATCAAACAATCCTTCACGCCCATACAGCTCTAAGATGTACTTGGCCTGTTTGCCACTTTTGAGCTCAACTGTTGTGATCTGTCTGTATGCAAACTCATCTGGGTGATTACCCTCAAGTAACAGACTGAGCTCATTTTGTTTGAAGTTTTCAAGCTTCTTGTAGACCAACCCCTTTTTAATAACTCTGTTCTCTTACATCTTTTGGGGTGGCTGTTTAGTCTCATAAGCCTTCTTGAAGTCTTCTACAATTTCCAAGGGTGATACTACAAGGACCACAGTGATCTCTTCATCTACGATCCTTTTTACCTGGCCCTTGTATCTCGCAGGATGTCTTTCTTTACAATTCTGTGAGCCACCCTAGGATCAGGCCATATCCTCACCTTTTCCTTTTGATATTGAAATGTGTTGGCAAGGGTGTACAATCTCAGAGCCTCTTTCTTCATACTTATTATTGATGAAGAAGCAGCATACGTTTTGTCTATGCTTTTCAGCATTTCCTCATCATGAAGCCTTTGCTGCTGTTCTTCTTCAATCTTTACTCTCACTGTTTCCATCTGTGAGGTGGGAGTGATGGGCATAGATTTTGTTTTAGGCAAAGTTAGGACTGCGGAAAGAGGCAGCCTATCTTCTTCCTCATCATCCTCTTCTTTTCTTCTTCCAGCCTCAACATCCTTCTCTTCTTCTTCTTGGATGCATCATCGGCTGTTGGTTTTGAGGGTAAAGGAGTTGGTTTAATGGGTTGTGGTAGTGGTGATTTTGAAGTGGTAGGTTTTGCAGGTTGTTCTAGCATTCTTGTAGTGAGTGAGGCTTTGGAGTGTTTTGCTAGTTCATTTCTGTTCCCAGCACCTGCTTCATTTAGTGCTTCAATCACTAATCCCTTAGTGTATGCTTCAGACGTACAGATCTTGGTGGTTATTGCCAAGATACTATCCCTGGTCCATGACTTAATCTCTATCAATGATCTCCCAAGATATTTTGCAATGAATCTGATCATGATCTTCAATCTTTCTCTTTCTAACACATCATAACTTGCCCATCTTGAGTTAATTTCTTCAACTTCAAGTCTTCTAATCTCTGAGTCAAGCTGTGCAGTATCGAACCCTTGTCTATACAGTTGATCAATAATGGAGTCCATAGATTTACTATGTGTAGCATCCGCCATTTTGATCATCTCCTCAAGTTTGAGTTCTTTTTGAAGTTCTTTTTCTTTCCTTTCAATCTTCCTCTTCTTATATGTGATATGAAAGTCTTTGTGACTTTCACTCACTTGATCAGTGTCAGCTCCCTTCACATGCTCTTCTTCCTTCTCAGTCTCCTTCACAACCTCCTCTTCCTTCTCAATCTCCTGTTCTTTCTCTTTCAATATGCTCTTCCCTTTTGCTTTCACTAACTGACTCTCCCCCTTTTTGGTTGCATTGGTTGCAAGGGTTTGAGTAGTAGAAAGCCTTGTGCTCACAATCTCCTCCACCAGGGGTTGTATGATTGAGGGAAGCCTCTCATCCAAGGTTTTGATCACAATGTCTGTGATCATTGGGGTGATGAGAGGTAGGGATTTCTGGAAGATAGCAGCTGTTTGCTCAGAGGGGTTCTATCCCTGAGAAGCAGTGCCAGAGGTAGAGGCTGGTGGGTTGTATATTTTGATTGGCTGAGTGTTTAGGAGACCTTCAGGTGAAGGTGCCATCTGTGGGTGTATGGTGGTGTCAGATGGACTTGCTTCTTGAGAGAATTGGTCAAGTAGTCTTTGTAGTCTACTGACTTCTTCCTCAAGAATTGTGTTCTGGGCTAGAACATCATAAAAGAAGCCCAGGTCATCATCAGCAGATGCTGAATCACCTGACCTCCTGCTAGTAGCAGGATGTACATGCCCTGGGTGTAGACCAGTTGTAGCATTTGCCCCTTTTTCTTGGAACTGGGGACTTCCAGGCTCAGGACGATGTCCTTCATCAGCTGTTGCCTCTGATGAGGTCTTAGCAATGTTACCAGCCTCAGTCTGATCATGTGCTGATACAGAAGAGGTGGCAGCCTCACCAGATATTCTGATCTCCTTATCTACACTAGGAGACAGAACATTTAAACCCCTGTGCTGTGGGTTGTCAGAAGCATGTTGATCTCTTCCCCTATATCTGTGGTTTTCCCCTTTGGTGGTTGTTGGGGAGGAGGAGAGGCATGCAGCTGAGTCAGCACGTTTGCAATTATAAGTGTTGGACTTTGGAGGGCATTTTCATGAGGAGATAGGGTAAAATCTGTATGCACCTGGGGAGAATGGTGCGTTTCAATGGCAATCTCCTCAAATGAGGAAGATTCCAGATTTGTGGGTACCCCTTCTTTGGTTGCTTCAGGCTCCTTTTGAGAGGAATCCTGAGCGGCTGTGGCTGGTTGAGTCTCTGATACTACTGGGGGGTTTACACCAGCAAGTATATCCTGTCTTGGTGGTGCAGGAGCATCTTCAGGGGACTCATCTCCCTGAATAGCTGTTTTGGGTCGTTTTGTTTTTGGTTTGGTGGGGACTTTGGATTTTGTGGTGGTGGCTGTGGGTTCCAGCTGCGTGGGTTTGCGCAGCTTGGCAGCCATTTTGAGTGATTGGTCAGAGTTGTGCCGGGAGTATACTTCAGGCAATACAGCCATAGCAGGGACTCCCAGGCCAACAAGTCCCTCAGCTTGAAGCTGGTTTTCAATTATGGCCATTATGAACCGAGGATATAATATCCAACGGTTAGAAAGTTGTTTTTGGGCCATATCCTTGAGCTCTAAGAATAGTATTTCAGAAAAATTTAAAGGTTGTTGCTCAAGGATGGAGTACAATACCTGTTGCCACCTTGTGGACATTTGATCCCATGATGAAGTCTTGGGGGCCAGGCAGACATTGACCATATGAAAGATGAGCCGTTCAGCATCCTGGAAATGTTTCTTCAATATGGTAGAGGCACTCAGGTTACCTTCGTATCCATGGTGGGCAAATGATAGATCTGTTGTGCCCTTTGGATAACTAGTCGGGAAAGTGGCATCATCCAGATTGAGGGTTTGGCGAAGAATGTCTGGAGTGATGACCACCTTTTGACTGTTGACAAACGTTGAAGAGACTCTGTGTCATTCTCCTCAGAGACAAGAGTGACGTTTGTCCAGAATTGGCCAAGAGATTCGGCATATATGGTGGGGTTTAAGAAAAGCTGTTTGGTAAGGTGACTGGACCATTAAATCAATGGCGTTGTGAAACTTGGTCCAGTATGGCGATTTGGTAAGGTGAGCGACACAGTTGTGTCGTGGTTTTAGTTGCATGGTCGCCATGGATGAAGAGAGGTTACAGAGTTTTTGAACGTTAGGTTTGAGAGGAGAGGTGAGAAAAACTCTGAAGGTAGGATAAGGTATTTATAGGGTAGGGTTATGAAACGACTGAAGGTTTTGGTGTTAGTCATCATTCGTTGAAACTACTGATGACGTGGCATTAACTTTCAGAGGTTTGAAATGACTGACCGTATTGGTGTGATCATCAGTTGTTATAAAACAACTGAAGACTTGGTTTTAACCGTCAGACGTTGAAACAACTGAAGTCTTGATTAGTCTTCAGTAGTTATAAAACTACTGAAGACAACTTTGACTTCAAGTGGTGAAACAACTGAGGACATGGTGTTTGTCATCAGTAGTTGTGAAACTACTGAAGACAGTGGTTTTGTCATCAGTTGTTGTAAACAGCTGAAGACTTGGTGTTAGTCTTCAGTAGTTGTAAACTACTGAAGACATAGGTTTGGCTTCAGTTGTTTAGAAACAGCAGTTGTAGAAACAACTGAAGAGAAATTACTCATCAGCTGTTTTCGTCAATTCATAGCTTTTCAGCTGTTTCAGTCTGACCTCCACACTTGCTCATCAGACTTACATCTGAGTTTCAGAGGTTTCATTGGTCATCAGTACTTATCTGCATTTCTGACATCAGTAGTTGTAGCTACATCAGCTGTTGTGATTTCATCAGCTGTTGTAACTACATCAGCTGTTTTAACAAATAAAGTACTTCAGTACTTGTGAGAATGTAGCCTTCAGTAGTTATAAAAACTACTGAGGGGAAAGGAACTCATCAGTACTTATATATGACATGGTTACCAATGATCATCAGTATTTATTACTGAGATCATCAGTAGTTGTCACTTATTCTAGCTGCAGCATACCAAGCCTTAACACCAGGTTGTGGAAAGTTGAACTATCCAAAGGCTTAGTAAAAATGTCTGCAAGCTCATCAGCACTAGGAACAAACTTTGGATCAATCAGACCTTTTTCAAAACAATCTCTAATAAAATGGTGTCTAATTTCAATATGTTTAGTCCTAGAGTGCTGGACAGGATTCTTGACAATACAAAGAGCTGAAGAGCTGTCCATTAACAATGGAGTCTTAGTCTCAGTTATGCCATAATCCAATAATTGGTTTTGAAGCCATAATACCTGAGATGTACAACTTGCAGCAGCAATGTACTCGGCTTCAGCAGTTGATGTAGCAACTGAGGTTTGTTTCTTACTCTGCCAAGAAATCAAACAGTTGCCTAGGAATTGACATCCACCAGAAGTTGATTTCCTGGTCAACTTACACCCTGCATAGTCACTGTCAGAAAAGCAACTAATTTACCAGAATGTCTAGTAGAATACCATAAACCTAGAGATGGAGTGCCTTGCAGATATCTAAAGATCCTCTTGACTGCAATCAAATGAGACTCCTTAGGTGCAGCCTGAAATCTAGCACAAACACATGTAGCAAACATAATATCTGGTCTAGAAGCTGTTAAGTACATCAAGGACCCAATCATACATCTGTAAAGTGTTTCATCAACCACTTTACCTTTCTGATCTGTATCCAGTTGTGTGGTGTTGCACATGGGAGTAGAACAGGGTTTACAATTTTGTAAATCAAATTTTTCCAAAAGATTTTTTGTATATTTGGACTGATGAATGAAAATTCCATCAGCCTTTTGTTTGATTTGCAAACCCAGAAAGAATTGTAATTCCCCCATTGCACTCATTTCAAACTTTTGTTGCATCAACTTTGTAAAGGCATCACACAACTGTGGATCAGAAGATGCAAAAATAATATCATCTACATAAATTTGAACAAGTAGATTATGCTGCCCAGCTTTCTTAATGAATAAAGTTTTATCTATGGAACCTCTAGTAAAATTATTTTCAAGAAGAAAGTTTGATAATGTCTCATACCAGGCTCTAGGAGCTTGTTTCAACCCATAAAGAGCCTTATCAAGCTTATACACCCAATTAGGATGCTTATTGTCCTCAAAACCCGGTGGTTGACATACATAAACCTCTTCTTTAATTTTCCCATACAAAAATGCACTTTTGACATCCATTTGAAAAACTTTAAGATTTTGATAAGCAGCATAAGCTAAAAACAATCTAATTGCTTCCAGTCTGGCTACAGGGCAAAGGTTTCATCATAATCAATACCTTCTTCTTGTGCAAACCCCTGAACAACCAGTCTGGCCTTGTTCTTAACAATAAGCCCATTTTCATCAGTTTTTTCCTAAACACCCATTTAGTGCCTATTGCACACTTACCTGGAGGTAGAGGAACCAGTTCCCACACTTGCTGTTTCTTGAACTGAAGAAGCTCAAGCTGCATGGCATCAACCCATCCATTGTCCTTTAAAGCAATGTGATAATTCTTTGGCTCTTGCTGACTGATGAAGAGAGCATAGAAGCAGAAATTTGACAATTGACTTCTTGTTGATACTCCAGCAGTGATATCACCAATGATTTGAGACATAGGGTGATTCTTCAGATCTTGGTACACAATGAGATCAGTGCAAGTGTTTGTAGCAGGCTCAGCAGCAACAGATGGTGATGGTGAAGTATTTCCTTGAAACCAATCAGTAGATGGTAATTCAAAGGAAGTTGAAGTTGTAGAAATCTCATCAGCATTTGTTGTGGATTGTGCTGCTGGAGCTACAGGAACATCAGGTCTAGCTGAATCAGGCAGTTGATCACTAAACTTGAAGAGGTGAGTACTACTATCATCATCATCAGCACCAGCAGTACCACCAGGTGGTGAACTGTTGACAGGAGCAACAGCAGGAGTTTGATGAGGAGCATATTGCAGTATGTCCAAATCAAATATCTCCACAGGGTTTTGTGGAATCTTGTCCTTTGGAGATTCATTAAACTTAACATGTAGAGTCTCTTCAACCATCTTTGTTCTACAGTTGAAGACTCTGTATGCTTTGCAAGTTGATGAATAACCAACAAAGTACCCTGCATCCACCTTAGAATCAAATTTTTGGAGTTGATCCCGTGTGTTGAGAATGAAACAAGGACATCCAAAAGCTCTGAAGAATGAAATTAGAGGGGCCAAATGATGAAGAACTTCATATGGAGTTTTCATCAACCTCTTATTTACTAGAGCTCTATTTTGTACATAGCAAGCTGTATTGATAGCTTCAGCCCAAAAAGTCATTGGCAGTCCAGAGTCAGCCAACATGGACCTTGCAGCTTCAATAAGGGTCCTGTTCTTTCTCTCCACTACTCCATTTTGTTCAGGAGTTCTTGGAATGCTAAAATGCCTCTTGATTCCCTTTGAGAGGTAGAACTCATCAAGTGTATTGTTTCTAAATTCTGTTCCATTATCACTTCTAATACACTTGACTGAGAGGGAATACTGCTTCTCAACATACAACACAAAGTTGATAATCTTCTGAGCTGCTTCATCCTTTGAATGCAAGAAGAAAGTCCATACAAATCTGGAGTAATCATCCACAATTACCAGACAGTATTTCTTCTTAGCCATACTCATCACTCTCACAGGACCAAAGAGATCCATGTGAAGAAGCTGTAAGCAGGCTGTGGACTTAGGTTCTTCTATGGAGGGAAATGAAGCTTTGTGCTGTTTTCCTTTTAAACAAGCAGTGCAGTCATCTTCACATTTGAACTCCTTCATAGGCAATCCCCTTACTAAACCATGGTTTATCAGCTGATTTATGTTTTTGAGATTAACATGACCCAGCCTTCTATGCCATAGTGTAGATTCTTGAGGGGAAGCCTTGGAAAATAGGCAAGGATGGCCTTTGAGATCTATTTTCTTAGAAAGATCTAAGGCATACACTCTTCCTGTCCTGTTGGCCTTAAGGAGAGTGTATTTATCCAACACCTTATCAATCAAACTTAGAACTTTGGATGACAGAATCCGGCAGTTCTGACTTGTGAAAAGAGCAACATGGCCTTTGTCACACATTTGACTGACACTCAAGAGGTTGTACTTGAGATTTTCCACATGGTTAACATCATCAAACTTTATTTCCCCATTGGAAACAAAGCCTTTGCCGATGATGTAACCCTTTGCATCATTGCCAAAAGATACAAACCCCTTCCTTCCTTGAGAGTAGTCATTAAGAAGTGATCTGTTTCCTGTCATATGCATGGATCCTCCACTGTCTACATACCAGATGCCTCTGTGGCATGTTGAAGAACCCTGCAGAACAAAACAAATTAGTTAGATTTTGAGACCCAAACCCTTTTGGTTTTGGGCCTGTTCACATCAACAGATGGTAAACTAACAGGTTTGTTGGAAATAACAGCCTGAGAGGAAGAAGATGGTGAGAAGAGGAATCCTTTGGCTTGGAACCTCCTTTTCTGTGGATTCAACATAGGAACATCTAATTGGTTGACTCTTCCCAATAGATGTTGAACCATCATAACCAGCTGTGTCTGATTTTGTGATAAAGCTTTCAGCTCTTCAGACACATTAGCACTGGAGTTTGATAAGTTCTTATGTTGCACCTTCTTCTTTTGAGCAATCTCAGCTGTTACCTGTTTAACCCCTTCCTTTTTGGATTTCTTTTTGGACTTAAGGGTTACAGGATTTGATGTTGCTGGTACAAATGTGGCTTCAAACTCATTTTTCATTTTAACCATTTTCTCTTTAATTTCCTCTTTATGTTTGAGTTTGGATCCTCTTTTGTACCAACAATCATCTGTAAGATGATTAAACAAACCACATACTTCACATGGTTTCTTTTTCATCTTATGTTGATCATCAACTAAAGAGGATGAAACTACTGAAGACTTGCTCTTCAGTACTTTGGAAGCATTATTTGCTTTCTTGACTTCCTCTTTAGTAGTCTTCAAACTCTTTCTACTGACAGTTTTCTTCTTTTCAGTGCTGACAGTAGTTGGAGTTTGAACTTCAGGTGTTAAATCTTGCTCTCCAGTCCTTTCAGGACTTTCAGAAATAACTCCTGAGTTGATCAACTCTTTGATCATGTGAGTGTCAGCAATTGAACCATCAACATCAGCTGATAGGTTCTGAGAGGGCTTAGTGCTGACTTCTACTTTTGATGATGCTCTATCAAAAAGTGAATCACATGATGAGGTGGATTGGTTATTGCTTTCTCCATCAGATTTCACTTCTACTCTTGGAGCAAAATCTGTAGGAGGAGCTGTGTGATTATAACCAATGCCAAACTTCACATTGGAAGCTGATTGCTTACTAAGAAGCATTTCAAAACCTTTGCATGATTGTACCCATCGATCACACTCTACTTGGGTGACTGCAAGGGTTTCTTTGAGACTTCTCTGGTCTTCCAGAATAACCTCTAGCTTAGCCTTTTCATCATTTAATTGGCATTTAAGCTTATAAATCTCATCATTTTTACTATTAAGAGCAGACTCATACTCAGCTTGTCTTTTGGAAATGGTTTTCTCAAACTCAAGTTTTTGATTTATTAATGCTACATTTGCCTCTCTAATAGAGACAAAGGCAGCTATGCATGATTCAGAACATAACTTGGCTTTAGCCTCTGAAGATACCTGAGTTACCTGTGAAGATGATGCAGTTGAGCAGGAACCCTCAGTTGACTCCAGAGCCATAAGTGCCAGATTCCCAAAAGGACTATCACCACCATGTTGATCAGCACTTGTGAACAGTTGTTCATGACCAGACATGTCATCTGGCAAGCTGCTCCAGTCAACAACTTCAGGGGTGAAGAAGCTATGTTGTTGAGGTTGAGGGGGTTGATGAGATGGTTGAGGTTCTGGAAGTGCATGAGGTTGTGGTACCATAGGAGCTTGAACTTGACTGGTTTGTGGCATGTAATAACAAGGGTAAGGGTATGGCATTTGACCCTGAGGAACAAAATATGCAGGAGATTGTAGTTGAGAATGATGACTAGAATTGACAGGATGTTGCCCTTTGTTTTGTTGACTATTGCTAGGGAAAGTCACAAAAGGTGCAGAGGAATTAGATCCAGATGATCTACATTCTCTAGCAAAGTGTCCAAGCCTTTGGCATTTGTGACACCTCAACTTACTCTTGTCAAAACCAACTTTGGTTTTGCCAGAGAGTCCTGGGAACTTTCTTCCAGTTCTTTTGTAGAACTTCTGAGATCTGATATTTATCAAGGCCATTTGGCTCAAAATATCCATCTCTTCTAAGTCATCATCAGCAATCCCCTTGAGATCATCCATGATGAAGCATAGATTGTCATTATTACACCCAGTAAATTGACTATCAACACTCACAAATGCTGAATCAGAATGTTTGAAGAGAAATCAATATGCTCATCATACTGGCATTCAGATGAAGCATATTCTGACTCATGACTAACCAGAGCAGTGTTGCCTGGTACAAAGTCTTCAGTGAGCTTACCAGATGAAGACAGTTTTCTCTTTTGTTCTATCTCTCTCTCAAATGTGAGCAATTTCCCATGAAGTTGGGTGAGAGATAGTTTGTCCAAATTTGCACTGGAGCGTAGGACAATAGTATATGTGTCCCATCTCTCAGGCAGTGATCTGAGAAATCTGTTATTCATCTGGATATTAGTATACTCATGTTTGACCATTTTAATTCAGAGATCAAACAAGAGAACCGCTCAAACTGTTGAGTCAGTGTCTCACCCTTCCTATGAGAGAATGTCTCATATTGTTGGGCAAGGATCTCTCTATTATTTGCCAAGACCTCATCTGTTCCTCCAAATTGTTCTTTCAAGGCATTCCAGAGGTCATGGGCAGATTCATAATGCATTAGCCCAGAATAGATTTCATTGGGTAGTGCCATGGCCAGAATTCCATGGGCTTTTGCATCAATCTCAAACAATTTCTTATCCTCATCTGAGTATTGATCCTTCCTCTTCGGAACCATTTGATTGGTTTCCGGGTTATTCACCATAGGCTTGTGTGGACCATGTACCACTGATGTCCAACAACCTGAGCTGTTAACAGACAGGTGATGGAGCATACGTCGTTGCCATATGTTATACTCATTCCTAACCAGCATTGGAGGCTTGGTTGAGGAACCAGTATTGTGAGGATCATTGGAAGGAGTAGTCATTTTGGGTCCAAAAACAATTTATTCAAGCTTTTAAAAGATTTTAGACAGACCACAACACACTCAATGAAAACCAAGAATAAGTCTCAGGATGAATGATTAAAAACACAGAAAATCAATCTCTATAACCGTTTCTTGCAAAAATGCTAATTCAATCAAACTTGGATCTTGAAGAGCAGTTTCAATGATCAATTATTAGATCGATCAATGATTAACCAGCTCTGATACCATTTGTCAGGATCAACGATCACAAGTTTGATGTATTAGAGAGTAATGCAGCGGAATGAGATCAAGAATTAGACAAATTATAGCAAGAGTTTGATATTTGTAAACAAATACGAGAGAATATATTTCTGTGATAAGGAATGTTTCAATAATGCCCAATATTATTGCTCAAATCATTCACATCTTACAATAAGGTTGACACTCCTTATATAGAGTGCAATCACTGCTGTAATCACGGGATAGTGATAACTAGCAGATCTAGTACAAAAATAACTAACACTTAACAAACTACTGAAATGTTCACAACTACTGAGAACATGTCAGAGTGCTAAGTATAAAACATGAAACTACTGAAAGGAAAACTACTGAAACTACAACGACTGAAGAACAAACTCTTCAGTCGTTTACAAAACTACTGAAAAGATAAAACATAAAACTACTGAAAAGTAAACCGTCACAACTACTGAAGAAGTCCTCTTCAGCTGTTATGACATCTGATATTTGGTCTTCAGCACTGTGTCTTCAGACTTTGTCTTCAGCACTTGTCTTCAGACTTTGTCTTCAGCACTTTGTTTCAGACTTTGTCTTCAGGTGTTATCTTCAGCTGTTGTGGACTTTAGTAGTGTTGTGACGTCTGTGGACTTAAAGGTTTTTCTGATCCGGCTCATTGGTTCTTTTGGTCCAACACTATTCCTGTCATGTGCCTGGATGCTCAGCTGTCTACATCCACGTGCTAGTCTCAGCACTGTATCGAACACCCTGCACATACAAAGTAAAGAATTAGTTTAGGTTAGGAACCCAAGCCTTTACTGGCTTGGTTTCCCAGAGGCATCACACATCATAAACTCCACCATTGACCCTTAGAGGTGAGGGTAGCTCAGGTTCCTTCTTGTCATCAGTATCAGACACGCAGGATGACTTTCTTTTTCATAAGCCAGATTTGTGCAAGGCCTGTTTATGATAAACAGTCGACTGGCTTACAGGTTGAACTTTAGGTTCACTAGTCTTCTAGGTGGAGTCAGAGAGCTCCTCTTAGAAGACCTAGGCTTAGAGTCCTGAAGTTCAATCTTCTTCCTAGGTGTCTGATAGAAAGGACATAGGAAGCAATGTGTCCACATTCTCCACAGTTGTAGCACGACCTGCTATAACTTTATGATTAAACTTTCTCTGTGGAGAAGTGTGTGACACTCTAGTAACATCAATCACTTTAGGTTTTGACTGTGGTTCTTTTGATGTTTTCTCTGGTTTAACAAAGTTAACTGTTTTAACCTGTTTAACAGCTTTCTCTTTTGATTAACTGGTTTTTGACTTGAAGCATGTGAAAAATTAACAATAGAAGTCTTTTTAGGTTCTGATTTGACTCTGTTTGACCCTGACTTTAAGTTAACTTTTTCAAATTCCTTTTCCAGATTAACACAAGGCAATTTACCCTTTGCCTTTGAAGTGGCCTCCTTTTGTTTGTGTCCAAATTTAATAGATGAACATGAGGTATCTGGATCACTAACAAGAGGAGTAGACACCACGTGATCCTTGATGGGGTTATTATTACTGGTTAGTTTTAGTGTCATCAAGGTCTCAGGTGGTGGTGGAACCACTTTGTAACCCAATCCCTCCCCGTTATTCCTTTCTCTCACTAAGTGTTGAACTATGTGTGAAGAACTAGTCCAACTATGCAGTTTCTGTTTTAATGAGTTTACTTCTACTTCTAGAACTGCCTTTTGCTTCTTAGTGTCTTCTAGGGAGTTTAGATAGTACCTAATGTCATTAGCTTGGTTAAAGGCAACTACTTCGGTTTCCCTAAACTGTTTAGTCAAAAGGTCTATCTTTTCTTTATAACTATGCTCATTTTGTTTTAATACTCTATTAGCCTCAGTGCACAGTTGCAAGTCTTTTACTAAGTTATCATTATGATCTAATAACCTAACAAATTTTTCATCTACGCTATTCCTAAAAGTATCACAAGAAGAACAAGCATGATTATCAAACATTGGTCAGTAGTACTTACCTGAGTGGTTCAGAAGAGTTAGCCATCAACGCAGCATCAGATGTCTCTGGTTATGGTGATTCTGTCTTTTCTGTCTCTGACGTGGAAGTCTCCTCTTTAGGCTTGTACTGACCTCGGCTTGCATTGCTCTTCACGGTGACATCGCTATCTCAATGCTAGATCACTTCACTCGCGGAATCATCATCAATATCTTGACACTTGCAATGTTTGATTGCCCCTGGAGAGACAAACCTAAAGTTCCAATCCTGTCCTTCATCATCATGAGCAGTAAGGCTTTTGGATCCTTGCTTGATGAAGTAGACTGGAAGCTTGCGTGCTTGGCGAGTGAAGAAAGGACGAGAATGGGTCCGGTACCCGTCTTCTTTGGCTTGACACATTCTCTCTTGAAGTTGCCCCTTCTCTCCACAGTTGAAGCAGGTCACTTTGCTCTTGTCAAAGCCAAATGTGGTATCTTAGTAGCTACCAAGTTCGTCTGGTCTTTTTAACAAACTCTCTTCGCCCTCCGGACAAACTGCTAAGGCCCACATTAATCCATCCTCTCCAGCTCCATTCGTCCACCTGCTCGTAGAGTCCTCGTCTGCCAGATGGCAGTTTCCAATCTTCCAGGCAACAAGTCCATCATAAGAGAACATACATGAAAACCAAGCATGCTCGATCCATATTGCTCGAGCTACTTCCAAAGTCACATTACCGAGGTTCTCGGTCTTCAGTTTAGTAGCACTTGCTTCAGATCCAATATAGTGGGTACAAGAAGACCCTGATGTGTCAGATCCTGAAGGAGAAGCATGTGAAGGACCCGATGAGCTAGACACAAATCAGTCTGGAGAGGTGCTCCAGATGTCTTAGCTTGAGGCGTGGCGTTGTACAAAGCTGGATTTTGAGTGTACGAAGACTTCTGAGCTCTGTACTTCATCCTAAGTGCTTCTTCTCGCAACTTAAGAATGAAAGTCATTAATATCCAAGCTTTGCAAGCATTCCATTCTGTCTCAGGTTAGACACGAATGAAGCCCACTTATCAGGCAATCCGTCTGCAAAGGTACTAACTTTCTCTTCCATGGTAGTCCACTCCATGTGTATGCAGTTCGCTCATCAAATGGTAGAATCTATCTATGACGTCGTCTAAACTCTCGTTTCCCATCGATGAGAAGTTATCGAATTCCTTCTTTAACTCCTTGGCCTTGATTGCCTTCAACGAAGCATTCCCGTCGTACCTCTTCTCTAGCTCATCCCACAGTTTTGGACTACTTATTATTTGAGTATGGTGGAAATATGTCTTTAGGGATAGACTGTGTAATCAATGCATAAACTCTTTTCTCTGCATTGTATTTAACTTTCTGCGCGTCCGTCATCCCACCTAACGTTAGCTTAACACCATCAGCTCCCACCGGTGTACTATATCCAATCTCGATGGCTTCCACAGATTCGGATCCAATCCATTGAGATAGATTCAAAACGTTGCTTCCAGTGGGGAAACTCATCTAAAGTCAAGAGCTTTGATGGTGTTGTTATGATTACCCACCTCACTCTCAACAACAGCAGGTTCTGTATCCTAGAGTCCTTCCCCACAGTAAAGGCTGACATCTGGTCTTCCATGTCGAATAACTTTAAGTCTAATCAAACAAATTTCATTGATGCGACTGAAGGATTCGAATGGTCTGTCGTGCGTATGAAACATGCGACTGGTTTCAATCGTGCGGCGAACTGGGCGATTGGTTCAGTCGTGCGATGCATCTGGTGCGTATGAGCTATGCGAAACGAACGGTTCAGTATCCAATGAAGGTGCGACTAGGTCCAATCGTGCCGACGTGCGAATGGGCAATGCGACTGGAGTCCAGTCGTGC
This sequence comes from Flaveria ramosissima, assembly GCA_025215565.1. Lineage (NCBI taxonomy): Eukaryota > Viridiplantae > Streptophyta > Magnoliopsida > Asterales > Asteraceae > Flaveria > Flaveria ramosissima. The sequence continues at coordinate 2,390,244 of CM046045.1, forward strand.
GAATGGGTCACTCGTGCGACTGAAGCTGCTGTTTTGCGAAATTTTCTAGGTTTGACGTGTTTCAGCCGTAAAAATTCGAAATTTCACAAGTTCTAATCGCCTAAGTCCATAGAAACCAAACTTTGATGAGCAGGGAACGTCCAAGATCACTTTTGATAGCAAAGATTGCGTTTTTGGTGCAAAAACACAAACTTTTATGCAATCTTGATTGAATCACACGTAATCAAGAGCCAAAGCTCTGATACCACTTGTTAGGACCTGGTATTTGAACGAAATACCTAGTGATTAGCGTGTAAACCAGATCAAATAGTGCGGAATCCTATTTGATTGGCGATCCAATCAGTGAGAACACACGAAGAATCAATCAAGAATTGAATCTAACGTTAGAAGTCGATTAGGAATCGATCTAATGTGTTCTGTGAACTTGGAGAACGATTTGGGAGGCTTCTGGACGGCTAGGGTACGTCTGGAGTCGTAATGGTATGAATGCTTACGTTTTTCCACGAATTGGGTCTATTTATAGGTTAGTATTGTTCAATCGTGCGACTGGACCATAAGTATGGTTCATTCGTGCGGTTGAACCATGCGGTTGATTCATCCGCACGACTGAGTGTTCAGTTGTGCGACTGAGCCAATCTTATGTGTCAATCATACGACTGATCCAGTCTCCTGGTTCAGTCGTGCGACTGAGTCAATCGTATGAAGTTATTCATGCGTATGGTCCATTCGCATGGGCCATTCGTATGAGAACTTCATTTAGTTAAGTTTGAATGTTTTAATTAATATAACATTATGTGTAACCATTCAAACAATCACAAACCCAATCAATTCAATAACGACTCATTAATGAAATATTAAACATTACAAATCACAAACAATCAATATCATTTCATTAATCAATTCATATTACATCATAGTCAGACAAACAAGATCTATTACATTACAAATCATGATCTAGGGACATACATGCATCAACATTTCTGTTGAAGGATCTACTTGAGACATATCTAGCTTGTATACATCTTAATCAGGAACAGCTTTAACAACTACCCATTCCTTGCTAATCTGAAAACCTGGCTTTAAAATATAACAATAAGAATTATCAAATAAACAGAATATGATTTATCACAAATTTGGGAAACACTTAAAGATTAAAGTTCAACTGAGCATAATAGTTGACTTTATCAAAGCTGATAATCCCATTTGATATTGTCCTTCTCTGGTAATCTTTCCACATGTATCACCTCCAAATGCAACATGTGTACCATCTTTCATCTTAAAGTCTTGAAATAAGGCATGATTGCCTGTCATATACCGGATACACCCACTATCAACACACCATGTGTTTATTGGTCTTTTTGGGCATACCTGCATTTCAAAGTCATTTAAGGTGAGTTATCAACCCAAGCCGTGATGGTCTTGGGCTTGACATACTTATCAACAATGGTAAATTATTTAAAATGAAGTTTATTCATATCAGGTTTCTTTTGATATTTCAAATTATCACTTCCTCTTCTAACAAATTTATGATTATCTTTACTTTGTTTAGTCCTCAAAGCATTGAAATGTTTCCCAATATCATCATCAAGAAAATTTGAACCATCAACAGAAACATTCTTAGAAAAATTTTGCTTGTTAAATGTTCCATTGTTCATTCTCACAGGTCGTGGAATGATGTTTTCTTGTTTATACTGCTTTGTTCTCACAGTATAATAATCATCATAATCAGAATTGATTCTTCTGAGAGATCTCAAGCCTAGGGGAAGGTTGTTGTGAAAAAATTTCAAAACCATAATTTTGATTTCTTTGAAATCTTTGATTAAAATATTCTTTCCTTAGCGAGTTCTTTCTGAAGTAACAGTCCTTAGTATTATGATTCCTTTCATCACACAAGGCATAATATTTGTTGAAGTAACAATCAACAGTTGAATGATTGTTCATATCACAAATGTGACAATACTTGTTAAAGTAACATTCAGATGTGTTATGATTATACATGTCACATATGTCACAGTACCTTTGTGGAGGTTTAAACAACTGTTGATTAACCCTAGATGTGGAAGCCACATTTGATCCTTGTTTAGATTTAGGAGTAGGCAGAAAATCTATTTTTTTTATTTGTGAGTTTTTTATTTTGATTTTTAGGTTTTGACTTTTGAACATTTTCACAATTCCTTGGCTCCTAAGAAACAAATCTTTTATTGATAGAAGAAGACTTAGGACCTGAACCTGTTTTCATATCAGACTTAGATTTGATCTTTGGTTTTGATGTCATTTCAGGGATTGTGTTCATGTTAAAAGTTCTTGCTGACACAAACTTCACAGGTTTAAATTGATTTGATTGATTGGTTCTTTGAGTTTGAGAATTTTTAGCTTTAGTAGTTGTTTTTCTTCTTCTTTAATTTCTTGTTCTTGATGATGTTTTGATGCTTTGGGTTTAATTGAATCTTGAGAAGAATCTTTTTCAGTTTTTTTAACTTTATGTTCTTCTTGGTTTAATTCATAAGAACATGAATCATCAGAACATAAAGTATCTGATTTTAATTCCTCTTCTTTAGTTTTTCCTTTCTTCTTGTCATTAATTTCAATGACTTGTTCAACATATTGTTCAGGTTCATATTTTTCAACAACACATTCATTAGATCCTTTGGGAACAAACAACTACTTGTTCTTTGGTCGAGGCTCATAAGATTTAACTTTTATCGGATGATCATTTTTAATTTTTTCTGAGTCTTATTCCTCAAATATCTTAACATTTATCTTTTCAATTTCACTTTATACATTATATTGCACATTCTTTTTCTTTTCATGAAATGTTTTGAGCTTTGTTGTGTTTCCAGGTGAGTGATCATGTGTGTTAAAGTTCTCTAGTAAGGTGTTTGAGATAGATTCAAGCATAGGCTCATGTTTGAAACCTAGACCCGTTTTGTCTTTGTCCTTTCTCCCACTTACCAATTGTTCAACTATAGTTTTTGAACTTTAACTTTGGCAAGATCAACCTGAGTTGCAGCATGTGCCAATTTCTCTTGTTCTAGAGTTTTAGTCATCTCTTCAAGTTGTTTGTTACTAGTTCAAGTTCTTTGAAAGTTTTATTCCATGAAGTTTGAAGAGATATGATCTTGTTATCAGAGATTTTATGATCAATTTTGAGTTTATTGTGCATTGATTCTTCTTGTTTGAGTTTATCACATATTTTTATGTTTTGTAGTGCTCAACTTGCTCAAAACATGCTTTAGTGCATATTTTTTCTTTGACTTCTATTGGAATTTCTGGATAAGAAGGTTAAGTCTCAGTATCTGATGATGAGTGTTCAACCTTAGGTTGTTCTAACTGTGCCATGAGAACAATTTCTTCTGAATCTTCCTTTGGGTCAGATTTATCGCTCCGATCATAATCTTCATCATTGTCTGAATCACCATTTGACTTAGGATCATTGTCTTCGGACCAGTCTTCATTGTGAATCTCAGCAATAAGAGCTAAACCAGAAGTGAGATCAGTTGTAAACTGTTTAGCATAAGCACTCAAGTCATAACCATCTTTAATGCTAACAACAAGAGCTCTCTTTGACTCTTCAGTTGTTTTTTATTCATCTTTCAGTTCTAGCATAGGAAGACTTTAATACGGCTTTTGAAAGGTTTTCTGAGACTATTGCTGATATCTTTGACTGCTAGAGCCTGCTTGACCATTGCCTCCTTGATTTCTTGGAGCTTTACATTGTCTTGAAAAATGGCCATAGCTATTGCAGTTGAAAGACCTTGACTTTGATTTGTCAAAGCCAACAGTTTTGTTTGCACTTGGCTTATAATTTTTGTTCACATAAGAGTGTTGTTGAGTCCTATAAGCTATCATCACCATCTGCCAGTTTAAATCCATCTCTTCTACATCATCAGGATCCGTCTCAAATAAATCCTGCAAAATCAAATCAACTTGAGTTAAATGACTACCTTGATAAGCATAAAAACTTGCCATGAAGGCAATAAAAGCATATTTTGACTCTTCATCCTGCAAGAGGATATTTATAACATCATTAACTTTGCTAGGTTTAACAAAGTTAGAAGATAGAGTCTCAGTTTGAGGTTTAGGAATTTGGGTTTTAGGAGGAGATTGAGTTTGATTTGTATAGACAGGAGCACTTGTGTAGGTTGAGTCTGTAAAGAAACCAGCTCCAATAAACAAATCACCCTCATCTTTTGGAGAACTATCATCTTTAGCCACAAATGCATTCTCCAACGTGTTAGCTGGAGATGCAACATACTTATACTGAGATGTTGATTCAGATCTATCATTATTTCTTGAATTCTCATCAATTTCAACTAATTCTATTTTGGCAATCAAAAGATCAAGATCCATAGGAAACTTTTCTGTATTCTTCAACAAAGTTAATGTTTGTTTCCATGAAGATGGAAGAGCATTGAGAAGTCTATCATTTAGATCTTTGAGATCATTCTTCCCACCAACAGTTGACATTTCAGTAATTAGTTGCATAAATCTATTCATCATCTGATTTAGATGATGTTTCAATCTAAGAGACCAATTCTTGAAATCAACTCTGTTCTTCAACTTAGGAACTCTGTTCTTAGAATCTACGGACTTAACCATTTTGAGTTTCGAATTTAAAAAAATAAATTCTTTTTTTTGTTTTTAAAGTTTGAAATAAAACAAAGAAATGAAATTTTTTTGGGATTTTAGTTTGTAGAAAATTTTCTAAGCGTTGGATGAAAAGTCTGAATTCTGATGAGCCTGATGATTGTGAAACGCCCACTCTGAACTAGAAACACCTAAGGGAATGCCATAGTAGAATTCAAAAACACCCAACTGAAGATGCGCCTGTATAGTTATCAAACGCCTGAACAGTTGTCAAACGCCTAAACAGTTGTCAAACGCCTGAACAGTTGTCAAGCGCCTAAACAGTTGTCAAACACCTGGGTACTTGGTCAATTTTTCTAAATTTTCAAACTGAAGCGCCCAAACAGTCTTCAAACGCCTAGAATTCTTAAGTTTCCAAAACGTCCAAATAGTGTTAAAACTCCCAAACAGTATCAAAACGTCCAACTCTGAAATGCCTAAACAGTGCTTATGCGCCTAAACAGTTGTTATGTGCCTAAACACTTTAGCAAACTTCAGATGATTTTAACACTTCAAGCGCCTAATTATCATCTTCATAACAACCTGATCTTATCGAATTTTTCAAAACTTGATTAACTGATATGAAAACTTCCAATTAGGTAGTATTCAGGCTGATAATCAATCCTAATTCATTAATTCTTTCAATTAACAACAACAAGTCTGATTTTCTGATTGAATTTAAGTTCGAATATGAAGAACACTTTCGCACACAAATATGATAAATAACTCATATCTGAATGTGTTAAACACCAAATTGTGATTCAATTCATGTTTTTGATGATGAAACACAACTGAATACAATAATTAATTGATCAAATTGCTATCAAACACGTATTCAAGTGATTCACAGGGCTCAAAAGTCGATATTAAGCTCAAAATCACTGAACCGAAGGCTCTGATACCATTTGATAGGTTCAAATGGATCGATCTGTGATGATATTGTAATTCAATAATCAATTATAAGCAAAAAGTAATCAAACAAATACAACTTTAAAAATTCATAGAAATTTCATTGATATCAAAGGCAAATGGATACAATGTACAGAGAGTTAATAACAGAAAAGTTCTAATAATATTCGCCCCTGCAAAAATACATATTCTATCCTATTTATACTAACAATGAAACAGGAACATATATTTACACAATATGTCCCTATACTATGATAAAAACAAAATTATAAAGACTAATGCTAATCTTCAAAAGAGCTCCAACAACTTTCAAGTCAAAAAGTCAAAGTCAAAGTCAAAAAGTAAAAGTTAACTTGCAACACACCTATTTTTATGACGGATGTCACTCCAACTATGTAGCATCAACATTGAAAATTCAAGTGTTATTTATGTAACAACCAAAAAAATTTTAAAAGAGAAAAGAAAAAGGAGCAAATATAGAAGAATCATTTAATGAAGTGAGTAAAAGTGTACAAGGTCCAAACCGGCCCATGAGTGGGTATAAAAGAGGGATGGCCTCCCATACCCCACTCCCATGCACCTCAAGTCATCTGATTTTAGAAAAGAATGCTTTCCCCGTAAGAGAAAGAAAGTGGAAGAATTCATCAAGGTATGGTTTTTAAAATGCTTTCTCTTGGATCTAAGTTGGGTTTAAGTTCCTAGGTAGATTTCTATATGTTTCTATGTGTTAAGTTTGGGTCTTTTCATGTAAATATGTGTAGGTCCCAAGTTTCTACTCTTAAGTTTAAGGCTATTGCTTGAAGGTTTGTTTAGGTGAGTTCTAGATCCCCACTTTGACATGTTTTCTATCTTTTTGGGGCTGGTATGTATATTAAAATGATGTTTCTATGATAAATCCAAGTTTTCTATGTTAAGGGTGGCACTCTTATGAAAAATATATGTTTGAAATGATTTAAGTGATGTGTATCATGTTATGATTGTCTACCTCATAGATTTAAGCTAAATATATGTTCGGAAGTGATTTTAGAAAATCAGTTTTAAGCAAGGAAAGAGGAACATCATCAGGAAGGTTAGATTTTATTGTTTGATATCATTCTACCATATTTATTATTGCAATTTTAATTTGTAAGTCAAATTGAATAAAAAGGATCATTAAGTAAGCAAAACTACAATTTAATGGTCCTTGATTAAGGTTTCTAGCACACAATATGAGTTCTATGACCCATCATTTTAATCATTCGGGTAAAAGGAGTTCTGCAAGAAATCTTTGAATGACCTTGTTAGTGTTAAAATCTTATAGGAGATAGGATTTATGGCTGGTAGAAAATCTAAGAAGGCAACCCGTGGAGGTGCTCGTCGTAGGCATACTACTGGCCACGTGTCACCGAGCAAAGCTAAGTCTCTCGAGACTGTTCATGATGGGTCAGACCTACACAGTCACCCAGAGAGAGAGAGATAAGCTACCTTAATTTTACTATAAAGGAGGCCATTACTGATAAGGTCTACAATGTTATGCAAAATGTCTTACACTCAATGGTGACTGAGGTGATTAAAGCTGTTAAAGATGGGGAGCAAGTTAAAAAGAAGAGGAAGAAAGAGGAGAAGACGTTAGGGAAGTCCATTGAAAGGATTGAGGAATCCAAGGAGGAACTACCTGACCCTAAGGTGGTAATTCAAGAAGATGATAATAAGGACGAATCATAGAAGAAGACTGCTAAAGGGGTGCAGGGGCATTTTAGAGGTGCAAGCCCCCGAATTTTGACGGTAACAGCAATGCTACTACCGCTCACTATTGGGTTCGTGAGATGGAAGCAGTCCTCGACATTAGTTAATGTTGGGAAGATCAAAAAGTAAAGCTTTCCACCCATTCTTTCATTGTCTCAACATTATGATGGTGGGACAACATTGTCCAAGCCGAGGAAAGACGATCCATAACAAAGATGAGGTGGTCGAGTTGAAGGAATTGGTTTTGGAGGAGTATTGTCCATATCGGGAGTTAGACAAGATTGAGAAGGAATCTTGTATTTGGAAGGTGGAAACATGACTCATCAAAAGTACACCACCCAGTTCAACAAACTTGCAAGACTTGTGCTAGACATGGTGACACCTGTATCTAAGAAGATCAAAGAGATACATGCAGAGCTTGCACGCTGATATTAGGAGGAACATGATCGCCGCTAGATCGAGCACATTCAGGTCGATAGTGGATTTGGTGGGAAGGTTGTATGATAAGATAGAAGTAGTGCCATATTTGAAAAAGACTGAAAGGTGGAACTGGAATAACAATAGGAACGTTAAGAGATTCAGGAATGACAACTATAGAATCAGGAAAAAGAAGATGAGGGTCGACGATCGCCTTGTAGAAAAGAGGAAGGGAAATGATTGAAAGGAGTTTATGAAGTGTGGTAGGAGTCATTTGGGATAATGTCAAGTGGGAACAAATAGACATTTCAAATGTGAAGGCGAGGGTCACTATGCAAAGGAGTGTAGGGTTCCAAGGTGCTATTAATATGGTGAGATGGGCCATGTGGGCCGAGATTGCGGGAAGGGCGAAGCGAGAAACTTTGGGATCAAGATGACATGCGAAAAAAGGAAGGTTGGCATCACCAAGACAAAGGCAAGGGCATTAAACATGATAACAGAGGAAGCTAGAGCAAAGCCTGAAGTGATTTAAGGTACGTTCTTGGTAAACTAAATGTATGCTTTTGTGCTCTTTGATTTGGGTGCTAGTAGGAGCTTTATATCTACTATTTTTTGTTGCTTGATGCATGGTAAGAGTAGGAGTATAGATGTGCCTTTCTATGTTGAGAGTGTGATTAATAAGTCTATCAAAGTAACTGACATGATTGATGACTATCTTATAGAGTTGGAGGGTCATAGGTTTCCTATTAGGTTGTACGTCATAGACCTAGGAGGTTTTGATATGGTGTTAGGAATGGATTTTTTGGCAACCTACAAAGAAAATATTGTGTGTTGAAAGAAGATGATTCATTTAATTGCGCCTGACGTTAATCCAGTTTCAGTTTATAAGGACAAGGAAAACATCATTCCGCAAGTTATGTCTATTATGACGGTAAAGAAGTTAATATGACCAGGGTGTAGTGCTTACCTGACATATGTTAAGGATGTTGATGTGAAGGTGCTTCAACTAGCGGATGTACCCATAATACATGACTTTCCTGATGAGTTCCCTGAAGATTTATCAGGAGTGCCACCTGACAGAGAAATCGAGTTTCAGATCGATTTGATAACAGAAGCACAACCAGTCGCCAAGGCACCATATCTATTGGCTCCATCCAAGCTTAAAGAACTGGTGTCTCAACTACAAGGTCTTTTGGATAGGGGTTTTATCTAACCAAACATCACTCCATAGGGTACCCCGGTGCTATTCATCCAAAAGAAATATGGTAGTATGAGAATGTGAAAAGATTATTGCAAACTCAACAAGTTAACAGTGAAGAACCGATACACATTGCCCTTAATTGATGATCAGTTTAATCACTTCAAGGGGCGAGTTGGTTTTCTATAATAGATCTCAAATCAGGCACCATTAGTTGAAAGTGAAGAAGCAACATATTGCATAAACAACATTCTGCACACGTTATGGCATTTCGAGTTTCTTAAGATGTCGTTTAGATTGACTAACACCCCAATAACATTCATGGTTTGATGAACCGTGTGTGCCGACCTATTCTAGACAAATCTACGATTGTATTTATCGATGATATTCTGATCTACTCAAGGAATGAAGAGGATCATTCCTGTCACATCAAAGAGGTGTTAGAGACGTTATGGAAGGAGAAGTTGTACGAAAAGTTTTCGAAATGTGCCTTTTGGTTACGTCGAATGCAATTTCTAGACCATGTTATCAATCCGGAAGGGATCATGGTGGATCCTGCTAAGGTCGAGGCGGTAATGAAATGCGATTCTCCGAAGAAGCCATCCGAGATCCGTAGTTTCTTAGGGTTGGCGGGTTACTACCGAAGATTCATTCAAGACTTTGCTAAGATAGTTTCTCCATTGACTAAGTTGACTCAAAATGAAGTGAAGTTTGATTGGAGTATGGAACAAGAAAATGCATTTCAAAACCTAAAGATGAGGTTGACAAGCTTCTGTCTTGACGTTTCCTGAAGGAAACGATGATTTGATCATGTATTCAGATGTCTTGTACTCTATTTTTGGTTGTGACTTGATACAAAGAGGAAAGGTCATAGCCTACGCCTCTAGGAAATCGAGAGTTCATGAAGTCAACTTCCCTACTCATGATGTAGAGTTGGCATTTATGGTTTTTGATATAAGATATAGAGGCATTACTTGTATGGAAATAAGTGTCAGATATTCACAAATCAAAAAAGTCTTAATTACTTATTCAAGCAATAAGATCTTAATATGAGACAACAAAGATGGTTGGATTTAATAAAAAACTATGACTGTGACATTCACTATCATCTCGGAAAAGCAAACGTAATAGCTGATGCGCTAAGTCGTAAAGGTAGAACCGAGCCTATTTGACTGAAGGCTTTCCAGCTAATCATGAGCCGAACGTTATGAATCAAATCACATGTTTCTGGGAGGAAGTTTTGAAAGAGGATCAAATCAACTCAGAAAGGATTAAAGGGCAGGTGGTAGAGTTTGGGGAAAACACACTTGGTGTTAAGACCTGATTTGGACGGATGTGGATTTCGTGTTATGGAGAATTGAGAGGGAAGATTTTGGATGAAGCACATAAGACCTGGTACTCTATTCATCCAGGTGCCAACAAGATGTATCACGGCTAAAAGAAAGATAATTGGTGACCAGGATTAAAGCGTGATTTCGTGAGCTATGTAGGTAAGTACTTAACTTGCTTACAAGTAAAGGTCAAACATCAAAAGCCCTATGTGAAAATCCAACCACTGGATATTCCTGAATGGAAGTGGGAGAACATTACTACGCATGTTATCATAAAGTTACCTTGTACCGCTAGAGGATTTGATGCCATATGGGTCATTGTGGATTGATTAATGAAGAGTGCTCACTTCTTACCAATTTGGGAGACATTTTCATCTGAAAGGTTAGCAAAATTGTTTATCAAAGAGATTGCAGGACCATTGAAGGGTATGCACTTACAACATCACAACACAATGGGAAGAGTTCTTTAGAACACTTAACATATCAAATAGGGAACTAGTTAACTATATGAGTAAGATGCTAAGAACACAAGTAACATGTGAGACAGAACAAGATAGCTAACAACACAAGTATATGGTTTTCAAGAATGCTATATATTGCTTCTCAAGTTCTTTTACAGATGTTACAAAGCATAGGAAGAAAGTTGCAAGTACTTGAGATACTTTATACTACATCCTACAGCCAGCCATACTTTGAAGGCCAGCTAGATACATAAGACTAGAAACAAAATCAAATGTAGAGTCAAAAGGCAGATTGCTTTTTGACTAGTGACTATGACCTGCCATAGCTCACATCCTAATATATTACAAAAAGGATAAAAGTACATAAAATAGAAAGCACAAACTCAAGACCTTAATATACAGTTTACCAAAAGCATGGACCTTTTCACCAACTCATGTAAGTTGGTAACTGAACAGAGTTGCAGCGGAAAGGTGGTCCAGCTTTATGGTAAAGTACATCAGTTAAAAGCATGTTCATAAAAGTCTTCGGAAGAAATCTGTCTTCACTCTTTGGCTTCGGAAGACTTTGTCTTTGAAGCTTCGGAAGACTTCATTTTTCGCTTCGGAAGATGTTAGTCTTGGCTTCGGAAGATTTTACACTTAGAATATTTTTCTAGTGCATGGTGTAAAACTTCCGAAGCATTTCTACTTCTGTACTTTAGTGCATGCATGCAGAGAGACTTTGGATGTTTTGGCTGCATTGACTTATAGGTCTGAAAGTTGAATACCTCTTGCTGCCCTTGAACTCTTTGAAGAATGAGGACTCTTCTATCAGCATCATACCTCAATCCAATGATGTAGTTTGAAGTTCCTTGTGGTGGGGATGACATAGCACTTTGTATACCTTCCTCAAAGAGACTCTGAATGAGAGAGTCTATAGAGTCCACATAAATATGAACTTGAGGAAGTTGCTAAGTATGCACAACTGCAAGTGAGAATGGTGAGTCCTCAATGTCCATACTTCGTGAAGAACTCCTAGGTTCTGTGATTGTAATGACTTTCTCTCTTTTTTTGGTAGCATCACCCTCTTGCATAGGTGAGCTAGGAGTTAGGTCTATAACATCCACAGGTTCTTGTTTTCCTGGTTGAGCTCTCCTTAAAGGTCTCCCAGCTAGTTGTTCCTTGAGATAAGATATCTCAAGTTGCTGATCATTGACCCTGTTTTGTAGGGTTGTCACCTGAGATTCAAGTTGACTAAGCTTAGAGACTAGGTAGGTGCATGTTTTAGACAGTTTTTGCACCTTTAGTCTCAAGTTCCCCTCATCTTCATCAGAACAATCACTGGGGGGTGAGAGAATTGGACCAAGGTCCTTACTCTTATCACCAGCATCATGTTCTTGGCTGCTGGATTTGCTCTGCTCCCTTACAGCCTTAGTTGAAGTGTCAATGGGCTGAGTTGCCATGGTTGAGGTCTTAATGATGTAATCACTTACAGAACTGAGAGCCTCTTCCATATGGACCTCCCGAACAGGTTTAGGGAGATCCACCTCAATAATGGGTGACTGATGTGGGCTAGACATAGGAGACTCAGGAGCACTCATCTCTCTTTGAGTAGGGGAAGAGTAGAGAGACTCATGGTACTCACTGAAACCTAAGTCTTCATCAGTATAGAATTCAAGGTTAGGAATGGGTTGGTTTAAGTCTAAAGGCTGGGGATGGAAACTGTCCCCTGAAGTTTGTTCACTTGAGTGTTGAGACTCAGAGTGAAGGCATAAGGCAGTTGGGCTAGTGAGCTCATCAGGCTGAGCATGAGGAATCTCAGCACTGATTCTTGAAGAGATGGGAGTGGTTTGCTTTTCAAGGGTAGTGGGAGCTCGAGTGTCCACTTCTTCCTGTATGGGTGAGTATATGGGGGCCTACACAAGCTCAATATTTTGAGTAGGGGTTCGTTTGGATTCTTTGGTAGGTGAGGGTGATTTGTGGTCTTTTTGGTGGTTAAGAGGTAGAAGGTGTGGGTTCAACACTAGCTTGTGTTGCTAGGTTGTCACCTTGAGCAATGAGCTCTAACATTTTAGGGACGAGGGCTGTTTCTACCCCTGAGAAGCCTACAGTTGACTTCTTTATGATTTTAAAGATGTCGGGCTTCATATGTCCCAATTTAAGAATATTACCTGTTTCCCTCAACTGTGAGCCCAGTTCACAGTTGAGAATGTATTGAACATATCTAGGAAACATGTAATACTCTAAGGAGTCCAAGTTAGCAAGAAAATTTGTATAAACAAACTGAGAGTAATTGAACTTGACTCCTTGAACCATTCCATGCACTATGAAGGAGAGATCCTTAGGAATCTGGTCCCACCCTCCAAGCTTGTTTGACAAGCTATGGATAACCACATGTAGCAGGTATTTCCACTAGGATGAGACCTTCCTTTTGCTGAAGGTCTTTATAGAGAAATCTCTTTCATAGCCTATCTGCTCAAAGGAATGATTAACAGCTTTCTTTGAAAAAGAAAACTCACCTTCTTCATCATCCAGCTGAAGATGAGTGTTGATGATGGTTGGAGTGATGAAGATTGTCCTCCCCTACACTGTGGCAGACAGTGCCTTCTCCCCATCCATGATGACCTCTTAGCAGGTCTTCCAAAATTCAAGCAAATGATCCTCATAGAGAGTAGGATCAATGGTTAGGGAGGTGGAGTAGTTGGATAAAGCTAGAAAACGGCAAACCTCGGAGGAACTATCATCTTTCTCAGAGTTCAATAGGGCAACTTGGTTGTGTTGCCTATGAAGTTGCATGGAGAAGTCAGGGTTGTTTCTGCGGTTTAGGTTGGCCATTTTGAGAGTATTAAGGGTGAAGGAAGTTGAAGAACAAAGGTGGTTTGGGTGAATTTAGGTTAGAGGAAAAGTGCAGATGAAGAAGATAGTGAAAGAAAAGCTTATTTTGTTTCGGAAGTTTTGAAGAAAAGTTTCCAAAGGCAAATTGGCTTCGGAAGATATTCCAAAGGTTTTTGAGAATTTTGCTTCGGAAGAAATTTATTACTCAGAGTTTTTATTCTAAGAAGCATAAAAACTTCCGAAGGTAAATTGCTTTTAGAAGAGAAGTGTTCTTTTGAAAACATAGAAGTACTTCAGTTAATTTTAAGCTTCGGAAGATATTTCAGAAATTTCTCCCAAACCTAAATCTACTGAAGTAGTTATTTATTTTCTAAGACATAAGTTTCTTCCGAAGGTATTTTATTATTTATAATTCTTCCGAAGGATAAAAAGATCAAAATTTTCAAAAAAAAACTAAGGAATGTCTTTTTAAAAGATTTTTCTTCCACAGAGAACAAGGGCTTATGAAGGTGATAAAATAGACAACTTAGGACACATAGGTTTTAGAAATAATATGATTAAATTTTAAGAAAAGCTACTGAAGGTTAATCATCCCAATGGCAGATATAAGTATTTGAATCTCTGTTCATCAAAAGCTTTGGTGAACAGATCAGCATATTGTTCATTTGTGTTAACTTTCACTAGATTGATTAAACCCTTTTCAAAGTTATCTCTAATCAAATGATACCTGATATTGATGTGCTTTGTCCTTGAGTGTTGCACAGGATTCTCTGTGATTGAGATAGCACTGTTGTTGTCTATGTGGACGGGAGTCTCCTTGAAGTTGAATCCATAGTCCAGCACTTGAGCACAACAGCTTGCATCAGCAATGTATTCAGCCTCAACAGTTGATGCAGACAAACAGGATTGTTTCTTGCATTGCCAAAAGACTATCCTTCTACCAAGAAATTGACATCCCCCAGATGTAGACTTTGCAGTCATGTTGCAACCACCATAGTCACTATCTGTATAAGCATACAGATTGAAGTCAGAATTCTTTGGATACCAAAGGCCAAGTGATGGAGCACCTTTGAGATATCTTAAAATTCTCTTGACAATGATTAGGTGTGACATCTTAGGGTTGGCTTGATATCTTGCACAAATACATGTAGCAAACATGATATCAGCCTGCTAGCTGTGAGGTACATAAGAGACCCAATAATAGCCCTGTAGAGATGTTCATCAACAGACTCCCCCTCAAGATCAAGTCCAAGGGAGTGATTTCTGGCTATGGGTGTCTTAGCAACCTTACAATCAGTCATGGTGAACCTTTTAAGTATGTCTTGTACATACTTTGACTGACTTATGAAGATGCCAATGTCAACTTGCTTCACTTGAATTCCTAGGAAGAAATTGTGTTCCCCAATGGCACTCATTTCAAACCTATCCTTCATCAGCTTCTTAAAGTCTTTGTAGAGCTTTGGATTGGTTGACCCAAAGATAATGTCATATACATATATATGAACTAGCATTATGTTATTTCCTGTTCCTTTGATGAAGAGACTCCCATCAGTAGTACCCCTTTTGTAGTCATGCTGACAAAGATACTGAGATAGAGTCTCATACCACTTCCTTGGTGCTTGGTGCAGCCCATAAAGAGCTTTATCAAGCCTACAGACATAATCAGGATGATCAGCATCTGCAAACCCAGGTGGTTGTCTGACATACACCTCTTCATCAATCACCCCATATAGGAAAGCACACTTGACATCAAGTTGGTAGTCCTTGAAGTTCTTGGATGCTGCAAATACTAGGAATAGCCTTACAGCTTCAAGTCTTGCTACAGGAGCAAAAATATATGTGTAGTCAAATCTTTCTTCTTGAGTATACCCTTGAACAACTAGTCTTGCCTTGTTCTTGATTACAAGTCTCTATCATCCTTCTTATTCCTGAACACCCATTTGGTTCCTATAGTAGTCTTCCCCTGAGGAAGAGGACATAGGTTGCAAACCTTTTGCCTTTTGAATTGAAGCAGCTCCTCTTGCATAGCTTCAACCCAACTTCCATCCTTTAGAGCCTTATCAATATTCTCTGGCTCTACCTGGGACAAGCAATAAGAGTGAAGACAAACGTTTGTATCATGGGTTTGTCCTCTTGTTCTTACCCCTGAATCAACATCCCCAATGATGTTTGTGGTAGGGTGAGACTTGTGGATCCTTAGCTGAGGGATCACAGCAAGTTGCTTAGACAGATCTAAATTAGAGAAATTTTGATCTGGCAAAGAGGATTCACCCTCCACATTAGCACATTTATCAAGATTGACTTGATCCAATGAGTGTGTGACATCATTGATGTTGTCTTCAATGGAGTGGTTGACAGCATCAAGAAATTTTTGATCACTTTCACCACCACCATTTTCTCTAACATTTGAAGCTCCTTCATTTGAGTTTTGAGCCTCTGAGTTGGGATTTGAAGGCACCCCAGAAGTATCAGCAGATTTGTCATTGATGTGCTGGTAGAAACTTCATTCGAAGGGTTAGTTACCATTGGAGCCGAAGATGTGTAGCTTGAAGGTCTTCTTAGCTCAAATCTTGGGTCAGGATCACTTGTAGGTAGTATATCTGTGGATCCTGAAACATGCTCACAAGATTTGTTAAAACAATTGGTAACTAAATCAAGATCAAAAAGCCAATCAGGACCAGAACCTTTCACACAAGGTGTGTGCTCATTGAAGGTCACATTGGCTGACTCCTCAACTACTCTAGTTTTGAGATTGTATACTCTATAAGCCTTGGATTGGGAAGAGTATCCAATAAAATGCCCATCATCTGATTTCTCAGCAAATTTGACAATTCGATCTTTGGTATTCAAGATGGTGCAAGGACATCCAAATGACCTGAGAAACCAATGAAAGGTTTCCTCTTGTGCCAAGTTCATAAGAAGTCTTAGCATGTGTCTTAACTATTAAAAATCTATTTTGCACATAGCAAGCAGTGTTCACTGCCTCTGCGCAGAAGGTGATGGGCAGTTTAGAGTCAGACAACATAGTTCTTGTAGCTTCATTTAGTGTCCTGTTTCTCCTCTCAGCAATACCATTTTGCTGAGGAGTCCTTGGAGCACTATATTGTCTTGTAATACCCTTTTCATCACAAAATGTATCAAGGATTTGGTTCTTGAATTCAGTTCCTTGATCACATCTTATGGTTTTGACCTTGTGATCACATTGATTCTCAATCTTTAAGATGAAATTCTTCAAAATCTCAAGGGTCTCATCCTTAGTTCTAAGAAAGAAGACCCAAGGGAATCTTGTAAAGTCATCTATGATCACCAAATAATAAGTGGTCCTTCCTAGACTCATTACACTTGTAGGGCCAAAGAGATCTATATATAATAAGTGTAGGGGAGTAGTGATTGAGTTTTTTTCCTTTGGCTTGTGAGATACCTTGTGTTGCTTCCCTTTCAGGCATGCAACACAGTGGTCATCACTTTTAAAGTTTACATGGCACATTCTTTTATGCTAGAGGAAAGACTCATCACTATTTACTTTAGATAGAAAGCATGAAACTTCTCCTGAGGGATATGTTTCTTGCAAATCCATCTTATACATGTTCCCTTTTCTGGGGGCTCTGAGCAGAATATGCTCATGAGGAATGACCACCCCGGGCCTGAGAACAATGCACTCATGCTCAGTAAAGAGCATGTTATGACTCTGATCACAAAATTGGGATACACTCAGAAGATTGTACCCAAGCTCCTTGACAAAGTTTATCTTCTCAATGTTGAGCTTACCATTTGTGACTCTGCCCCTTCCTGTAATGTAAACCCCTACATCTCCTCCAAAAGAAACTAGTCATCCATTAACTCTTTCAAACTTTTAGAGTAGTGACCTATTGCCTGTCATGTGCCTGGAACAGCCACTGTCAATGATCCATACATTTCTATTTGTCTTGAGTTGTTCCTGCACAAAAGAGATGGTTAGTTACATTTGGAAACCCAAGCCTCATTGGTCTTGGGCTCGTCAAAAGAAGTTGAAAACAATGCAATAGTAATTGATCCTATAGTCATGCTATGGGGATCATTTGTCGATGTTGATGAAGAACTTTCAGCCACTTGGTCTTTCTTTGTCTTCCACACCACCTTTGGAATCTTAGACTTGACCTTTAATACTTCGGAAGTTTTGTTGACTTTGGAAATTTTGATGACTGGACCTTCAGAAGATCTTGCTTTCACTGCAGCATGCTTCAGTGCTTCAGAAGTATTCCTTTCTTCCGAGACCAAATTGTCTTCCGAAGGCAAGTTTCCACTTGTCTTTTTCTTCATTTTGGAGCTTCCGAAGGAAAAAGATTTTCCTTCCAAAGCTTGCATCTTCTTCTTCAAACTCTTAGAAGTTTCTTTCTTGGTCAGGTGGTGAGTACTCTTTGGATTGTAGACACAATCTATAGCAAAATGAGAAGTACTCCCACACATGACACAATCCATTTTCTTCCTTCTAGGAGTCTTCTTCTGTGAAGAAGGTTGAACTTGATTACTTTCCTTTTTCCATCTTCATCTTTGCAGATGCTCTAGCAATTCTTGTCGGGATAGAACTACCTTTGAAGCTAGAAGGTTCAGGTTGTACAGCAGTGGTGCACGATTGATCAGCCTTCTTCTTGATGATGGGATGATTTGGACATGAACTAGAACTCTTGTTGTTAGAGTTCAAGTTTGTGTCTTCAGCCTTAACCACCTCAAATCCTGCAGAGATGAAGACTTGTTTCTGTGTAGAGTTAAAGGTGGCCTTGATCTCTTGAGCCTTCTTGGACTTTCTTTTAGCCTTCCTAATCAAGTTCTTTCTCTTGGACTTGGTCATCCCAACAACTTTACTCTCTTCAGAGGGATAGTGACCCTTCTTAGAATGCTCTTCTTCACTCTTTTAAGAGCCATTCTCCATCATTTCCTCTTCATCCTCTTCAGTCATGGGGTCTATGAGGGGAAGCTCATCTTCACAAGTTCCACACCTAGAGATCTTACAGTCGGGATTGTGTGTGGAGGAGCTATCTCACTAGATCCCAGTCCCTGCTTATTATGATAACAAACTTTTGCATGCAAGGATGAGGATATTATGTTCTTGAAGGTCTCTTCTTCAAGAACACATTTTTCTGCCTTGGCTTTGCTGATTACAAGCTCAGCCTGGCATTCAGTTAACTTAGTTATGAGATCTTTGATCTGAGTCCTGTAGTTTGTGTGCTCATATTTAAGAGTTGAAATGGTTTTCTGTAAGTCCTTTATTTTTAGTTTATAATTATTTTCAGCTCTTTTAAAATCAGCTTTTAAGATATTTAAGGATTCAAGATCAGATCTCATCTCTAAGTTATAAGACCTATATCTATTAACTTTAGCAATGAATTCAGGAGTACAGAGATGTTCCAATACCTTGGCCTGATCATGGTCTGCCATGAGTGTTTGGTTTGGAGATGCATCTTCCACCTGAAAGCTCCAGTCAAAGCTTCCTTCTTCAACAACAACTACAGCTTGGTGCTTTGGCTTCTCATTCTTGGGAGCTCTCTCAGTGTAGTTTGGTCTAGATTGTGTTTGGCCACCATTTGTTCTTGGTGCCTTACTCTCTCTTGCAAAGTGTCCCATCTGGTTACAGTTGTAACACTTTGCTTTTATCCAGCCCAAACTTTTCATTGGCTGCATTGCTTGGAAACTTCCTCCCTGTCCTCTTGTACAACTTCTTGGCTCTGTGATTGAGAAGAGCCATCTGCTGAACTATCTCCATGTACTCCAGATCATCAGAATGGATACAGTCCAGGTCTTCAAAGGTGAAGAGAAAGTTTCCTGCGGTTTCATCAGCAGAGACAAAAGTATGAGAAGAACTTGTCTCTTGGAAATGACTTCCTTGAATGTAGTTTTCTCTTAGGGTCTCTAGGAAGGTGATGAAAGGACCCTTTTGTGAGTTGTCAAAGTAGCATATAAGATGATGTTGTGGTTTAATGCTTTCCCTTTCAACCACATGAAGGGATAAACTTAGTTGATTGCTGGAGTTACCAGATAAGTTTTGCATGTTCATCTCTATCTAGTATCCACTAAGAATACCATACAACTCTGTGAGAGTAAGAGTCTTAAGGTTCTCAGTCCTCTTGATAACAACACAGTAATGTGTCCATTGTCTATGAAGAGAAGGCATGAACTTCCTTACAATGTCCCTGTTCTCAAGAGTTACTCCAACATCTATTAGAGTATCCACAATCTTAACATACCTGAAGTATTGTTGTGTCATGGTTTCACCTACTTTGAAGGTGAAGTTTTCAAACTGTTGCTTCAGGAGATCCTTCTTATTCTCCTTTGCTTCATTGGACCCCTCATACATAAGCTTTAGTGCTTTCCATAATTGTTTGGCAGTTTTGCACTTCTTGAAGCCTCTATAGATGGAGTTTGGAAGAGCAGTTTGAAGGGCTGTCATGGTATTCTGATCAATCTCTATTTTTTTCTGTCTTCTTCAAAATAGTTAGCCACAGCCTTTGGAATCATAATTTTGAAATGAAAATTTATTATAATTTTTTATTTTTATTATATGCATTTATTATAACATTTTTTTAATCTTTTTTTAATAACTGAGAACTGAATCGATCATGGATCTATAGAGATGAGGATCAACTGGTTTCCCGTTCTCGTCGGGAGTGAGACAAGTCTGAGCAGTAAAGGGAGTCATCTCCGGAGAGGCATCATCCATCTTGAATTTCTTCAAGATATCTTTAATATACTTCTCCTGATGAATAAGAATCCGTTCTTGCTTTTGTTCAACTTATAAACCAAGAAAGAAGCACATTTCTCCCATCATACTCATTTCAAACCTTTGACGCATCACTTCTTCGAACTCCCTACATAATAGAGAATTGGTAGATCCAAAAATAATATCATCAACATAAACATGGACAAAAAGCATTTCACCATTCACTTCCTTTTTGAAGAGAGTCATATCGATGGTACCGCGAGAGAAACCATTGCTTAAAAGATACTGTGTGAGGGTCTCATACCAGATCCAAGGTGCTTGATGAAGACCATACAGAGACTTTTCAAGCTTAAAGACTTTACCGGGAAAGTCAGGAACCTCAAAACCTGGTGGTTGACACACATATATCTCCTCATCAATGTCTTCGTAGAGAAAAGCACACTTAACATCCATCTGATAGACCTTGAACTGTTTATGAGCAGCATGAGTGAGAAAATTCTGATTGCTTCAAGACGGGCGACTGGAGCAAAGACTTCAGTATAGTCAATCCCTTCTTCTTAAGCAAAACCTTGCACAACTAGTCTAGACTTGTTACGCACCACCACACCACGATCATCCAGTTTGTTCTTAAACACCCATATTGTATCAATTGGGCATTTGTTAGAAGGCAAGTCAACCAAGGTCCAATCTTTAAGCTTTTGAATTGTTGAAGCTCCAATTGCATTGACTCCACCCAGCATGGATCCAGTAGAGCAGCATGCACATTTTTCGGGACAGTTTGAGAGATGAAGCACGGAAGAGGGAAATATTAATCAAACCAGATTGAATCCGCGTCCGAACACCATCAGTGATAGATCCAATAACATTATCAAGAGGATGATGTTTCAAAGTTTTGTAGTCGGTGGCTGAAGAAAGATGTTTGGAGAATTTCACTCATAGATGGTGAAAGATTAGATGAGGAGAATCAGGTGTTGGTGCTGGATCAAGCAATGGAGAAGATGTAGGTGATGAAGAATCAGGTTTTGGTGCTGGATCAAGCAAGAGAAGATGAACTAACATCAGCTGAAATGGCTTCATTGCTGACGAGTTGGAATGGACAGGTATGGAGTGGAGGAGGATAATATTGGTTTGAGCATTGGGAGTAGACGCATCATCGTCGAAAACTGGAAGATTGAAAGAATTAAACACAGTATCGGAGTCAAAGAACCATGCTGGTTCAGATCGAAATACAGTGCAAATGATATGAAGAATCGTTCAATATCCAACAAATATGCTAAAAAACAATAATGGAGAAGATTGAACACAATGCTAACTCATTCATAATAAGACTATGATCAATGACAATTAATAACAAAAAAGCACAAGGATAATTCTGTATATTAACTGCTTTGAAATGGTAACTTGCAAACAAGATAATCGATTAGGGTTTTGCAAGCTTACCCAACAATGAAATTAACATGAGTATATAAGCAGTCTTAGTTTCGCAGATAGTTTCGCTACTAGCGAAACTGTCCTGCCGGAACTATAATTTCGCCGGCTAAACAGTAAATTCGCCACGTAAACAAAACAACAAACTGTGAGCGAACTTATAGTTTCGCTCACAGTTTCGCTAGACTGCTAAAATACATAAATCTAAGTACATACAAGGAAAACTAACAAAAAGACCTATTACAAGTAAAAGTAAACAATCTAAACTAAGGTGAGTCCAACCTATGCATGATCTTCAATACTCCCCCTAGGTTGGATCTCACCGTCTTCACTCATCTTGATTTATCTTGTCAGCTCCAGTTTCCTCTGCTGCATTTGATTTGTCTTCGTTACCTCCTGCAATAACTTCCTCAGAAGCTTCAGCACATGATTCTCCATGGTCTCTTCCTGCTTCACTAGCTCCTTCGGGATGACCACTAGCCCTCTCAAACTGCTTGGTCAAATCTTAACATCCATGTTAAGGTCATCTTGAGCCCTTACCCTTTCAGCTAACTTCTTCACCTCAGACCTCACTCCTCTAATCTTGTTGGCAACATTCAAAACAGACTAGCTTCTTTTCGAGTCTCTTCTCCAGCCCCAGCCTTTATGTGATTCTCACATAACACCGATAGATCTTCATCACTGAAACTAAAAAAACTCCATAGGATCCACGACTTTAAACTCTTTGCCATTCTTTACCCTAATCACAGCTTCGCCAGTTGTTATAATAAAACCATTTCTCGAAATGCTGTAATTGTCGGGGAAGGGGATCAGCCAATCACACTTGTTCACTGTCTGGTGGTGTTAACCCTCAGAATAATTCTTCCCTTTCCCGTTTCCCAATCTTTATCTTTCTTTGACCTCATCCTTTCTGCCTTCATGTACCCAAATGACTCAAAGTTGTCATTAAGCCCGTTTTTTATCTCTTTTTCTAGAAGAGTGGCTCTTTCACTCAGATGTGCATTCGGAAGTGGTAGAGCTGCCAACCGCCTTAGATCCCATTTAGGCAAGGTCTTAAAAGCCTTCCTCTTAAGCATGTAACTAATACTACCTCCCCTTCTCTTTATCATGAACATCTTTAGGCTGGAGTTATAGCATCAGCTTATGTTCTTCTTTTTCGGCCTCCTTCCTACGCAATCCCTCCATATGTTGGAAAAGGGGAGTGATTTCTTCCGGCTCCTTCTCTTTACAAACCGATCAGCTCTATCCATCTCAAACACATCTGCAGCATCCTCTCCCTTCTTTGCTACATAGATCAATGGTCGCTCATCAACTTCATAGAACTCAGGTTCTGAATCATAGTCTACAAGTTGTTCATCATCCTCTTCTTCATCAACTAATCCCTTTCCTTTCTCAACAGCTTCTTCAGCAGTTTTCATTATTATCACTTCTTCACCAACTAAATCCTTCTCAAAATCAAATTGCATATTGACAAACCCAGCTTCTATAATCTCCTCCTCATTTTCTCTTCCAACATCCTCCACTCTAGCTTCACAATCTCCAGCATCAGTGGTTGCTGCACCACATGTGCCCTCTCCTGCCTTGGATGAAGTACCCACATTCAGAAATGGTTACTTTAAAGTGTCAGTCAGATCATCTAACTCAAATTGAGTTAGTTGATCAGGTAGGCCGGCTGCAGCTTTAGAAGGGTAATCTCTTCAAATAACTTTTTCAGTAATCGGTTTTGATCAACAAGCATCTTTTGCATACCTTCTATCACTTCATCCTTTTGCTTTTCTCTGATTTCTTGGTTTGTAAGTTTGGTCTTGATCATACTCAGTTCATTTGCCAAGGAAGTATTCAGATTGTGAATCATGTCTTCATCAAGGTTTCCTCTTTCCTCTCTTCTTTCGGTGAATCCTTGATGTCTCTGTTTGGATCATCTCTTAGATTCAGCATTATCGGCTTTCTTCTTCGACCTTCTTTCTTTTTCTACTCTTATTTATTCAGCTTGTTCAGCAATGTCTTCCTCAAAGTCATAGTCTTTCTCCTTGGCATATCTTTTTCTTTTCTTTGTGGCTTCAGTTTGTTGTACCCTGGTTTCTTCAGCCCTTTTGTTTTCTGATTCATCCACCTGTTTAATATAGCTCCATCGCTCTGGAGGATACATATTTCCCAAAGATGGGTGATCTTTCCACTGAAATTGTGGCGAATGGCACAGCAATCAGCAAAAATGCGAGGATTCATTTGTACCAGCCTCTTTACCCTCCATGTTTTGGTACATTAGGTATAAGATCGTCAAATACCATCTGAAGAAAACGAGGATATAGCAGCCATTTGTCTTTCTTCAAGGCCATCACGTTCTCAGCAATGCAAGCAAAAATCAGTTTGGCAATGTTGGCCTTCTCTCCTTTACAACATAACACCATTACCTTCGCCCAATCAATGTTTAGACCGTCTGATCCACCTTTACAGTGATCAAGACACATGATAAAAACATGAGCAATAAACCTCCACTCCTTAGACAGAAATGACTTCTTGATCTCCTTGCGAGAACCAAAGGCTGGTCCCTCATATCCCATGCTTCTGAAGGCCTGGAACACCTCGGAGTCTGTCATGGTGACTTCATCTCCAGAATCCTCGTCTAGTCTCAATATCCTCGAGACAGTCTCAGCAGTGATGATCACTTCTTGATCAATGACTTTAGCAGTAATTCTTTATGAATTTCCTCGTGTGTCATACTCTGCAGATCGTCAGAAGTCTCTGATATGAAGATCATAAATGTAGTCATATGAGATATGGCATGGGCTATAGGTGATCTTTATAGCCATCTGATACAATCTCTGAATCCAGCAGCCTTTGGATGTGTATCATCCAGAATAACAGTAATATTTTTCTGCTCATCGAACTTTAAGTTAGCCATGAGATCCTAAAAAAGAGATCAGATAAGTTGAATAAGAAATTAAGAAATTAAGAAAAGAATAAAAGAAAATTAAAAAAAATAAATATTGCTTGCCGAAAAAATAGATTGGCTGACAGTTTCGGCCGGCGAAAATGTAGTTTCGCTAACTAAAACATATCAATTTCGCTGACCAAGAAAGATAGATTCGACCAGGCGAAACTGTACAAACTTATGTTCAAATCCGGCAAAACTGAAACTAGGTTGGCGAAACTGTTAGGTTCGCATGGACGGCATAACCTCATAGTTTCGCTGAAATGTGAAGAACTTTCGTTCAGTTTCGCAGGATAATCGGTAGTTTCGCTGGATGAACAAGAAAAGACACCGAAGAGACACAATTAAATCGACTAAGAATGAATTGATATTAACAAGATTTAAAGAAAGTCCAGTGATCGAAACTCACAGACGAACAGAGAACAAACAAAACAACTAATCAACACTCTAAAAACACAAATCCACGAAAAAGTTTCGGGAAAAACCTAAAAAAGGCGGAAGATACGAAAGAGCGAAAGAGTGAGGAGATAATTTCGCAAAATGACTTAAATAGCCTATAGTTTTGCAGATAGCGAAACTACAGATTCGCTAGCGAAACAAGGAGAAAATAGTTTCGCAGATAGTGAAACTACAGTTTCGCCTAGAGAAGTTGCAATTTCGCCAAGTGATTTACAGAAAAAGAATAATGAGCGAGCCGAGCGAAATTGCAATTTCGTCTAGCGAAACAAGGAGCGAAAGTGTAGTTTCGCCTTTTTTTTAATTAACTTCAAACACTGAGATCTAAATCAATCAGAGATCACATCCTCGAGATATACATTAACACAAAGATGATTTTAATCATCGACCGGCAATGAGATCATACTTATAGCTAGATCTGATCACAATCTTTAAAGGAACTCATGAAATTCTTAAACAGATCAATAATGATTGCTGATATATTTGTCAACTTAAACCCATGCCTTATTCTTTTTCAACAAACAGCTTATGATTTGTTAAGGTTCAATTAGATGCTTTAGAATGTTAGGACCCCACAATAATTTGGCAAAAACCCTCACCCAACCTCAGGATTTCTTGAATTTTGTTACGATCTTTATAGAACAAGGCTTGTGCATTAGTGTGCAAGTAATTGTCAACAGAGCGATTCATTCTATGATGAGTTCATCGTTTAGATGATTTGACACAACTAAGATCAAAATGGTGAGAGCTCCAGGTCTATACTCACGTATAACAAAAGAGATGACCATTTAATCATGTGCTGATGAGAGCTCCAGGTCAGTACTATTGTACAGCAGAGGAGATCATCACTCCAGGTCAGTACTTCCGTACAGCAGAGGAGATTAGCACAAACACAAGACACATAAATACACCAGACATGACTCAAAGATATGGCTTATATGATTTGTATCATGGTGGGTGAAAGATCAATTCTCAATCCAATTTTTGTCAGGACTCAGTTTTTGTGCAGGCCAAAATGATCGCGTAAATCCAGACGTCCTTAAGCATGGATTTTAATTTAAATCATATTGCTGTGTATACTTTATTTTTCAGACAGAGCCTACCAAGCATATCGTTAAAGAATCTGTTTGTTTCTCTTGACTTTAATATTTAATAAAAAAATAAGATGTGAAACAGAGACCAGCATCAGTTACTATCATTTCTCATTTTAGCACCAGTCATGCATAAAGGAACATATCCAGAAGATATAAAATCATTTCTCGTCATTTCAAATTCAGCACTCAGGTTATTTAGTTACTCCCCAAAATTTTATTTTCAAAGGATATAAAATTTAATTATATTATTAATTTTTTTAATTTTTTATTTATTTATTTTTTTTTAATAATTTTTTTTAATTTTATTTTTTTGTTTTTTTAAAGAAGGTTTAAAAGGATATTTGGGGTTTATCAAAAGTTTTTGTGAAAAGATCAGCCTTTTGATGATTTGTGTCAATGGGTATAATATTGATGAAACCCTTTTTTTGAGCATCACGAATTGCATGAATCCGTGTTTCGATATGCTTGGTTCGGGAATGATGAATAGGATTTTTTGCAATCCTAATGGTTGCTTCATTGTCGTAAAATAACGGCGTGTGGAGAAAGTTAATTCCATAGTCAATCATTTGGTGTTGTATCCAAAGAACTTGAGAACAACAGCTAGAGGCAGTAATGTATTCTGCTTCTCCTGTAGAAAGAGAGACAGTGGTCTGTTTCTTGCTCTGCCAGGACACCAA
The DNA here is from genome assembly GCA_025215565.1 of Flaveria ramosissima. Classification (NCBI taxonomy): domain Eukaryota; kingdom Viridiplantae; phylum Streptophyta; class Magnoliopsida; order Asterales; family Asteraceae; genus Flaveria; species Flaveria ramosissima. Next base: position 2,417,006 of record CM046045.1, read on the forward strand.
ACAATTTCTCAGGTATTGACACCCTCCGGACACTGATTTTCTGTTTAACCTGCAACCATTAGAATCACTATCAGAATAAGCATGTAAATCATGATAGGATCAAATGTACCAATCTGTGATAACAATTCAATGAAATTCACACAAAGTAATCAAATCAAAACAAGATATCAACAAAGATCAAGTTTTCATTAATATCAAGTTCAGACAATTACAAGGTATGAAAGCAGGTTCGAATACAATTCTTAGTTGCCTACTACCTGTAAGTCTAAACTATTTATACTGAAAACAAAAAGTAAAGGAACTAACTAGTTACATAAATAGTCCCTATACTATTACAAAATGTTAAAAGACAACTAAAGACAACATGTTAATCTTTTAAGAGCACTAACAATACTCCCCCTAAGATTGACATGGTCTTCTGTCTTCAAGATCTTCAATCTTTGTCTTCTTTGTCTTCTCTTTCATCTTCAACTTTATCTTCATCTTTATCTTCATCCGTCATCTTTAACTCTTTGTCTTCATCCTTCAAAGAAATCTTCAGGCTCTTCTTTGACTTTAAACATAGGCTTCTGTTTATACATCTCTAACTCTTTCAAAGCATTCGAAATTGCAGACTTGAACTTACTTGCAAGAATGCCTTGTTCAGGTTTAGATTCATTCGTCTTAATTTCCATCTGATTCATTCTCTCCAAAGTATCTTTTGACAAACATGAAATATCAATGTTAGCATACAACTCAATAGGCTTTGAACTTTCCCTTGAGTATACTTCCAATACTCCTTTTCTTGATATTCTCATGAATTCAATATCTTTAATATCCTTCTTGATAATATTGGCATAAGCAAGAGCCTTTCTCAGAGATATTCTTTCCATAGTTGCATTCATCACATGAATAATGGAAATGAAATACTTCTTGTCTTGCTCTGCTACTTCTGGAGATACTTTCTCAAATTTCTGTACTGACAAAAACGAGATATAACTCGGATGTAACAGTTTTAGCTCAAAAACTCCAAACAATGTAATCATGTCCTCATCCCATCGTTCTAGATTTCGGACCAACTTAAGCTCAAACGTCTCAGTGTTATAAAACCATCTGAGAATTGGCTTGGAGTTTTGATTTCCATCTATTACTTTAAGCCCAGGAGTTGTAACCTTCTCAAAATACTTATCATGAAATTCAATCATATAATGTTCCTCCTCAGATTGTAATCCCTTGAGCTTTTTATTATTCCTCATAATAACAAAATACTCCTTATCCTCTTGCTCACATCTTGTATTAAGGAAATTACTCGATCGATCCAATCCTCTTCTTAATAATTCTACAAACATCTTGCCACGTTTTGAATCAGACGGATTGATCAGAGGTAACCTATTCAGCTCTTTCAAGTCTTGCACTGGAAGTTTTATTATGCTAGAGTAAAAGTGATATACATGACATACAGAATTTACTCTTTTTATCAAGAATGCATAAAATACTTCATCATACTTCCATGCAATGATTTTACTTGATTGGTAAAGTCAGGAGCAATCATAGCATTCAGCAATTCAGCAACTGATTGTCCTCTTTGCAATACATTCCTTACCAAATCTCCTGTTGATCTTGAATTGTCAAAGATATGCCTTTGTTCAGTAGAAGCTTTATAAGCTTGTCTTTCTGGATCAGGAAACATTTCAATCAACTCTTTCCTGTGAACATGAGCATCAGCAAATCTTGACATCTGTTTAATCTCCTGTGGCTTAAGCATTCTTGTTCTCTTTGTTATTTCAAGATACTGAGGATTATCTGTATCAAGTACTATCATTTTCTTCAATTGTTTCTCAGTCTCTTGAAAACTTCTAACAAGATTTCTCAGTGATACAGATTGTAGCCTTTTTAGTTTTCTCCAAGGGTAGTTTCTAGATTGCAACCATGATCTAAGAGCAGGAATACTCATATCTTCAGGATCAGGATGGTGCAATTCAGAGCTGGACAGTTCTTCTACATTGATCACTTCTTTTGCTCGTGTCCATTCACCATGCTCAACAACTATCTCATTAGGATCTACAGGTGCTACTGACTCTGCTGTAATACATTTCTCATATTCATCGTTGATCTGAGAAACAGTCAGTCCATCCAAATATACACGATTGTATTTCATCTTCACAAGATAATTATATCTTTCTTCAAAGTCTTGAGGTACTTCATCTTGTTCATGAGTATGTTCTTGTGAAGAGAATGTGATACAAATTGTGCTTCATCAATGTCTTCATCATCTAGCACTTCATCATACCAATCGTCATTGTATACTTCCTCAATATCTTCTAAAGCCTCAATCTGTTCTTGAACATTCTGTTCTTCAACAGTTTCTTCAGTTCTTGGCATTTTAGAAGATGATTCAGTTATACTTATATCTTCTACTTCATCCACTTTCCTTTTTCTTTTATCTTCTCAAGATTTTCCTCAACATTTATCTCAGTACTTATTTCTTGTACTGGTGAGATAGGCTTCTGAGCTTCCTTTTCTTTTAGCAAATCTTCTTTGAGCTTTTCATGTTCTTCAGTTAGTTTCTTAAATTTCTCCTCAAGAATATCATAATCTTTGATCATAACTTCAAAGTTCTTGATCACATCTTCTTTATCTTTAGCAAACCTCATAATCTTTTCATCTTTTGAGGTATTTTCTTCAGTCAACTTTACGTTTTCATCTTTAAGCTTTTGAATTTCTTTTTCAAGAGATATGTTTATCTCTTTTATCTTTTCATTCTCCAATCTCAACTCTTCAATCTCTTTCTCTTTACTCAGATTTTCATCTTTCAATCTTTCCAACTCATCAATATTCACTATCTCCTCTGTTTGTACAGACACATTGTGTGTTGTATTCACAGGAATTGCTTCTACTCCTTCATTAAAATCAACTTCAAAAACTGGATTGTATAGTATATCATTCATAAAATCAAAATCAAAGGTTTGATTTTGTGAATTAGTTTCCTGTACAGCTTCCTCATGAATCTCATCAACATTCCCTTCATCCATAGTTTGTGTTTCATCAACAGTATCATCATGAATATCACCAATATTAGTTTCATCAATCACATTTTGAGGTTCATCTCCAGTATCTTCCTCATTTCTTTCTTCAGTTTCTTCTTGATGTGCTTCAGTGGCACCATCATTTCCCATCATCATCATCATTGTCATCACTTCCTTCACTTGATGAGCTTTCAGAAGATTCATCTTCATTTCCTTCAGCACCATCATTAGTATCATCATTTTCATTGTCTTCATCATCATCTTCTTCTGATGAGCTTTCAGTAACATCATCTTCACTTTCTTCCTCAACTTCTACATCCTCAATCAGATCATTTGGATCTATTGGTTCTTCTTCAGACAGATGAAAATGTTGCTGATTAATGTCTACTTCATTCATTGCTACATTTCTGATATAATCAAAAACTGGAATGTTTTGAGCACCAGTTATCATAGCCAGTCTTTTGTACACAGCATCTGACATATGCTCTAACTGTAGCTTTTCACCAGTAACTCCTTCAGCATACAAGTCAGGATTTGCTTCATTAATAAGCAATTGGAGGAATCTAGGATACATCAAATACTTATTCCTCACTCCTCTTTCAAGGTTGAAAATGAAACCATTCATTATCCATTTAGCCATATTGAATCTTCTATTTGTGGCTAAGGCAATAATTGGAGATGCAATGTCTACAAGAAATGAATCCCAACCAGCACTTCTTTTAGACATGCAGTGTTGAAAGATATAGCATAACAGCTTCCAATGCTTAAATACTCGAGCTCTAAAAATTGCTTTTTAGGGAAGTGATCTGGATGACCCATTTGTAGAAAAACCTCTCTACATTCATTAAAAGTGTATTCTGATAAGTCTTCAGGGTCATTATCACCAAGTCTTAAAGCTATTCTGATAGCTTCTTCAGATACTTCAAGCATTCTTTCTGTAGTGATAAAGGCTCTTAGCACTTTGTTTCCTTCATCATCTCTTTCAACTTGTGCAGTTCTCCAGAATCTCTTAATCATTCTTCCATTGATCATTGGTCTTGCACACATAGCAAAGACATATTTTGTACTGAGCAGAAATCTAATAATTTCTTCATATCCAATGGCTTCTCTTGTTTCATCATCTAAGTATGCAGCCACATTATGCTTTGGCTCAAACTTTAATTCTGCCATCTGCAAAACACAAAGAAATGATTATAAGAAAATTGAATATTGATTTTTGAAAGTTATTCCTACATATGACTTAGCAGTCTTAATTTATATCTTTTTCATTTCAATTTGACTTATTATTTTGACTTTTCATTTTGACTTTTGAAATTTACTTTTTATTTTTACTTTTGAATTGAGATTTCAAGATGTAACATAAATCTTTATTCATTTTGAATTCATTATCTAACATTTCAATTTTGATTTATTTTTTTTTAAAAATTTATTTTATTTTATTTTTATTTTTATTCAAATTTTGACTGTCTGTTCATCTTCTTCAAGACCCGAATGCTTTAACACTCATCAATTCATTTTCAATTTCAGATTAATCACATTACATCAACATACTCGCAAACTGATTCTTATCAATAATCCAGTGTCAATTTTAGAAATTATTCACATTTGATTAGTTAAACTTGAATTATATAGGGTTCGAACGCACAAATAGCATTCAAACGCCTATGTCAATACTCTGATTTAACCAACCATTTACAGATTTGAATAACAAACTTACGTTTATGAATCCAAATACTATCAACAGGATTTGATGTAATCTCAGATGAAATGAGAGTATGAATATACGTAATAGTCGCAGTATCAGGGGTTTTGTCTGAGTGATTTTGAGTGTGAATGAAGAAATGAGCATAAGTGTTCAATTTATATTAAGTGAAATTTTAGGCGCATGAGCCCTGTTTGGGCGTCTGAAACCCTAAAATTCACTAACTTTTTAGACGCATGAACACTGTTTGTGTGTTTTTACTTAGACGCATGGGAACTGTTCAGACGCATAAGTCCTGTTTAGGCGCTTTTGCACTGTTCAGTCGCATGGACCTTTTGATACGTCTAACACTTGTAATTTTCAAACTTTTCAACTGTGTAGACACATGAGACATGTCAAACGTGTAACACTTAGTTAAAATCAAACTCACTGTTTAGGCGCATTGGATCATCACAAACGCCCAACACTTAATTAAAATCATGGACTTGTAACAACTGTTTAGGCGCATGGAATGTGTCAAACGCCCAACACTTGTAACATTTCATAGATTTATTACAACTGTTTAGACGCATGGGAATGATTCAAACGTCCAAACACTTGGATAATTCTTGAAAATTTCAACATGCTCCTATTAAGAAGTATGTGCACTGTTTAGGTGCATGAGTTGACTTTGTGTTGACTTTCAGTTGACTTTGACTTTGAGTTGACCTTCATGATTTAAACACTTGTGATTTCCAATTTCTTCACCTGCACACTTGATTAAAAATATTAGTAATATTTCATACTAATTTTTTTTAAACATTTAAAGCATAATTTCGAATTTTTCAAACTTTTTCTTTTTAGTCCCCCAATTTTGACTTTTTGCATTTTGCACTTCAATTCACAAAATTTTATTTTCTTTTGATTTTTGAATTTATTTTGTCCCTTCATTTTAGTCTCAACAATTTTCATCTAACTTCAACTTATGACAGAAGCATTTCCATTTGAAAATTTATGTAGGTTCATATTATATTTTTCAAAACTTACATTTTCAATTTACACATATACTTTGAACATATAGCATCATCCTTTCAATTAACATTTTGATTTTGATTTGAGATTGTGATTATTTTCTGAGAACAACTCTTTCATTTATTACTCCCCCTAAACTTTTAAGTTTAAAAAACTTATAAGTTTCTTAGGAAGTATAATAAGATCACACATCACATTATGACATTGCCTTCACACACAAAAACATGCATAAAAGCAAAATAAAATCAGAATCAAAATCATAATCAAAATCTATAACCAAAAGAATTAATGTCTGCAATGAGATCATATTAATGAAGATCAGCACATTAAAATAAAATAAATGTGGATAGTCATAGACAATGAATAAATCCTGATCAAGTGTGTTCCAGGTCAGTGATATCACAGCAAAGGAGACACAAGATCTAAGGACAGACAATGATTGTTTTTGACAAATTATCAACTCACTTACTTTTCAATTCTTGGATTGATTATGGTTTATTTAGATATGACATGATGTAAAACATACAGAGACTAAGAGAGCTCAACCATCATCATGATATGCAAGAAAGAACACATACTCAACTTATTACCTGAAACAAATGTATCACCAGAGTTCATGTTACTTAAATTAATAGAGAATGATCATGGATAACCATTTGATCAGCTCTGACTATTCATTTGAATAGTTTGTGCACATTGGCATCTTTTGCATCAAAAAGAGAATCCAGGTCTGTAATCACTTACAACAAAGGATATCTCAGCACTTCAGGTCTATGATGACTCATAACAGAGAAGTGAAATGATGCTTTGTAACAGATCTCATGAATGAACACAGTATCAACAGGTGTGAGTGGTGTAACTTAACAAGCATTCAATCTGATAAGCTAAAACAACTCAAAAGTACTCAGATGAATACACACAAGCATTAATATTTAGTTTGATCCCAAGAATTTACTTTTTCAGCATAATAGTCATATATTGTCTACACATCATATCTGATCATGTCTAGACTTTATTTATGAGTGAAGTATGCAACTGATCTCACTAATGTACTATCATTTCTCACATGTTGCATAACATAATCCTTTTTAAAAGACTCTATTTTTGTGGTTTTGATATATATTTTTGTATTTGAGTTTTTCTAAGGAAAACAAGAATCACACACACAAAATATAAACAGGCAATTAACAATAAGAGGATCACTTATTATGATCTTTTGATTTAGGGAGTTCACATATGATTTATAAGACCAATTGATTCTACTAAATACTCAAACCGTCCTGGTAGGAAGGCTTTAGTAAATAGATCTGCCAATTGTTTTTCTGTTGCAATTTGAATCAATATGATTAATCCTTTTTCAGAGTTATCTCTAAGAAAATGATATCGAATTTCGATATGTTTTGTTTTTGAGTGTTGAACAGGATTAGCTGTTATGAACATAGCAGCTGTGTTATCTATGTAAATTGGTGTTTTAAGAAAATTGAACCCATAATCCAGTAGTTGATTTGCAACCAAAGGATTTGAGAACATCCTGCTGATGCAGCAATGTACTCAGCTTCTGCAGTTGAAACAGATACATTTGTTTGTTTCTTACATTGCCACGAGACTAATCGAGGACCAAGAAATTGACACCCACCCGAAGTAGATTTTCTATCTTGGTAGCATCCACCATAATCACTATCTGTATATCCATATAATTCAAAGTTACCTTCATAAGGATACCAAAGCCCTAAGGCTGGTTTACCTTTGAGATACCTGAATATCCTTTTGACAGCAATTAAGTGAGATTCTTTCGGGTCTGATTGATACCTGGCACATACACAAACAGCATACATAATGTCTGGTCTAGATGCAGTAAGATACATCAAAGAGCCAATCATTGATCTGTATAAAGTTTGGTCAATAGATTTTCCTTTTGGATCAGGTTCAATCTTGGTGTTAACATCTGCTGGAGTTCATATGGACTAACAGTCTTGCAACTTGAATTTCTTCAAGAGCTTGTCAACAAACTTCTCTTGATTGATAAAGATCCCATTTTCAGTTTGCTTGACTTGAAGTCCAAGAAAGAAGTTAATCTCTCCCATAGAACTCATTTGGAATCGAGATTTCATGATTTCTTCAAATTCATTGCACAATTTGGGACTAGTAGAACCAAATATGATGTCATCAACATACACTTGTACACATAAAAGATCATTATTATCCTTCTTTTTGAATAAAGTTGGATCAATTTTCCCTCTTGTGTATCCATGTTGGATTAAGTGTTGTGATAACGTCTCATACCAAATTCTAGGGGCTTGATGAAGTCCATATAAAGCTTTACTCAGCTTATATACTCGATGTGGAAATTGAGCATCCTCAAAGCCTGGAGGTTGTTTCACAAACACATCGTCAGTGATAGGACCATATAGAAATGCACCCTTTACGTCCATTTGATACACCTTGAATTTCATGAATGAAGCATAAGCCAGAAAAACTCGAATTGATTCAAGTCTTGCAACTGATGCAAACACCTCATCATAATCTATTCCTTCTTCCTGTGTGTATCCTTGTGCAACAAGTCTCGCTTTGTTCCTTATTACAACACCACGGTCATTAGTCTTATTTCTAAATAGCCATTTCGTGCCTATTGCATTTTCTCCTTTAGGTAAATCCACCAAATTCCACACTTCTTGTTTGCGGAATTGAAGTAATTCTTCTTGCATAGCTTCTATCCAACCATTGTCCTTTAATGCTTCAGTGACATTTTTAGGAACAATTTGAGAAAGAAAACAAGAGTATAAGCACACGTTTGCTTGTTCTGATTTACTCCTTGTTGTTCTCTCATTCAATGGACCAATAATCTGAGAAATTGGATGATTCTTGTGAACACGAGATGTTGGAATCTCATAACATTGAACATTAACATCCAGATTTGTTTGGTTCAAGTTGGAAAGCTCGTGTATCAAATTAAAAGAATGTGGATTGAAGTTTGGAACTTGAGTCGGTGATTTGATAAAGTAATCAAAGTTACCAGTATCAACTACATCACCAGAGATGGATGATGTTCCAGACTCAGGTATCACAAATTCATTACCATCATTAGGAAAATTTTGTGATCTATCCTGATCATGTGAAACTGAATGACCTGAAACTGTATTATCCTGATTTTGTATTGTTGAATCCTTGACGAATAATAAAAATGGTAGTCTGAGCTAGAATGATCTGGGTCATCAGAATCTGAATCCTCACTGAAAGATCCAAGATCTCCTCTTGAGTTCCTCTTACCTGTAGAATCAAGACAATTTGGTTGATTAAACAAGTTAGATTGAAGAGAGTTTGATAATGAATCTAAGTCAAATAACCAAGCAGGACCATTTGAAACTGATGGAAAAGAATTTTCCAAAAATTTAACGTTGAATGTTTCAAGAATTATATTTGTCCTAGAGTTGTAAACTCGATAGGCTTTTGAAACAGATGAATATCCAATGAAAAATCCATTATCAGATTTTGCTTCAAATTTTCCTAATTGATCACTTGAATTAAGAATCATAACAGGACAACCAAATGATTTTAAAAAATTTATGTTCGGTTTCCTGCCAAACATTAACTCATATGGAGTTTTCAGTTTATCTTTCACGATTAAGATTCGATTCTGAACGAAACACGCAGTTGATATTGCTTCATCCCAAAAGGTGATAGGTATTTTTGCATCAGCTAACATCGAACGAGCAGCTTAAATCAGTGTTCTATTCTTCCTTTTAGCAACTCCATTTTGTTGAGGAGTTCTGGGAGCACTGAACTGATGAGCTATCCCTTTCTGTGCACAAAACATTTCAATGTTAGCATTTTTGAATTCTGTTCCATTATCAATTCTTATTATTTTCACTTTATTTTCTAATTGATTTTTACTTTAATGATAAATTCTTTTAGTAAATTAGCCGTTTCAGATTTGGCATATAGAAAGAAAACCCATGAAAATCTTGTGTAGTCATCAATGATAACTAAACAATATGATTTTCGTCGAATACTCTTGACGTTTGTTTGTCCAAAAAGGTCCATATGTAACATCTGAAGAGGTTTGGATGTTGAGTTTATAGGCTTGGACTTATAAGACGCTCTGTGTTGCTTTCCCTTCAAACATGCTGAGCAGTGATCATTTGTTGCAAACTTCTTTGATGGAAGTCCAATGACATGATTCCCTGCTACAAGCTTGTTCATGTTCTTGAAATTTGAATGACCGAGACGTCTATGTCAAAGCTGGCTTTCATCATTTGATGCCTTAGCAATTAGGCATGTTATTTCAGTTGAAGGATCAACTTGAGACATATCCAACTTGTATACATCTCTATCTCTCTCAGCTGTAACAATCACCCAATCTTTGCTTATCTTGAAACCTGGCTTCAAATCATAACAAAATGAATCATCAAATAGAACTGAATATGATTTGTCACAAATTTGAGATACGCTTAAAAGATTAAAGTTCAATTGTGAACAGAAGTTGACTTTATCAAAGCATATAATCCCATTTGATACTGTTTCTTCTCCGGTTATTTTTCCTCCAGCATCACCACCAAAGGCGACGTGAGTTCCATCTTTTAACTTAAAGTCTTGTAACAAGGCAGTATTGCCTGTCATGTGTCGGCTACACCCACTATCCACATACCATGTATTGAGTGGTCTTTTTGGGCGTACCTGCACAACAAGAAATTTAAGTTGAGATATCTACCCAAGCCGAGATGGTCTTGGGTTTTCCAAATTTATCAACAATTGTAAATTGTTTGGAGATTATTCAAATCAGGTTTATTTTTATTGAATTTACCAATTTTATTTTGGAAATTGTTTGAATTATTTTTTAGAACATTCATATTGTTTGATTGATCAACTTTTGAAATGTATTTATGACTAATATTTTTATTAGTCATACTTACAGATCTAGGTATGAAATGTTCTTGCATGATCTGTTTTGATCTCACATAATTGTTCGTTGGAAACGATCTCAAACCTAGAGTAGGTTGATTAATAACTTTTTGAAATCCATTATTTTGATTTCTCAAGTATTGTGGATTAACAAATCCTTTGCTTATGTTTGATTGTGCAAAGTTTCTATTATGAGATCTATTTCTAAAGTAACAATCTGCAGTGTTGTGAGTCTTTTCATCACAATAAGTACAATATTTGTTGAAATAACAATTGTTGTCGAATGATTTCTCATGTCACATATGTGACAGTACTTGTTGAAGTAGCATTCAGCAGTATTGTGATTTTTCATATCACAGATTTCACAGTACTTTTGTGGTGTCACAAACAACTTTTTGTTTACTTTTTACATTGACACAATGTTTGATTTTGGTGTCAAATAGTTATTCATTTGTCTTTCATTTTTCACTGTTTGATTTTGTGTCATTTTATTATACACTTGTTTGACATGAATTTCCTTCTTGAATGTATTCGGAACAAATCTTTTAGCTACAGCGGAAGTCTTTGAATCTGAACTAGATTTCAGATCAGAGTGTGATTTGTTCAAAATATTTGCTTTGTTATTTTGAAGAGAATTCATATTCAACAGACCAGCTGACACAAATTTTATTGGTTTAAGTTTGTTGTTTGATTTGTTGTTTTAATCAAATTTTCTGAACTTTTGATTTGTTCAGATGTTGCTTTTGATGATTTCTTTCTTCTCCGTTGATTCTTTGATTTTGAAGAACTTGGTTTGTTTTCAGATTGAACATCATCAGAGGAAGATTCCTTTTCTGATTGAACTTGTTTCAGATTAAGGGTGTTTGAATCTTCTAATGTTCCTATCTGTTGTTTATCTTTGCTTTGTACTTTCACTTCTTCTATTACATCATGAGTTTGATCAGAAGTGTTCTGTTTTGTTTGTTTTGGTTCATATGATTTTATCTTTATTGGATGACCATTTTTGATCTTTTCTTGATCTTTTTCAACAAACACTTGAACATTTTCTTTTTCTTCTTCTTCATTCTTGGTTTTGCTCTGGAATGCTTTAAGTTTAGCTTTATTTTCAGGAGAATGATCATGAGTATTGAAGTTCTCTGGTAGTGTGTTTGTGATTGATTCAGGCATAGGTTCATGAGTAAAACCTAGTCCTGCTTTTTGTTTCTCTTTTCTTTCACTTACCAGTTTCTCTACTATCATTTTTGAAGTTTTTACTTTTGCCAGATCCATTTGAGTAGCAGCATGTGCTATTTTCTCCTCTTCAAGATTCTTTGTCATCTCTTCTAATTGTTTAGTCATATTTCTAAATCTTTTATTGTTTTGTTCCATGAATTTTGAAGAGAGATAATCTTTTGATTTGCAGTTTTATGATCAGATTTAAGTTTGCTATGCATAGATTCTTCTTGTTTTAGCTTCTCACAGATTTTGAATTAGTAATTTCTGTAGTGTTCAACATGTTCATATCATGATTTGGTGCAAAGTTTTTCTCTCACTTCTGATGGAATTTCAGGAAATTTTGGAGCTGTGGTTTCAGTTTTTGAAGTTGAAGAGTCAACCTTTGGTTGCTCAGACTGTGCGATTAGAGCTACTTCATCTGTATCCTCCTTAGGATCAGACTTGTCACTCCAGTCATAGTCTTTTTCATCTTCATCACTTTCCACTTTTGGGTCATTGTTTTCTGACCAATCTTCTCCTTGAATTTCTGCAATAAGAGATAAACTTGATGTTAATTCATTTGTAAACTGTTTTGCATATGCACTCCAATCATAACCATCTTTTATGCTGACTACTAGAGCTTTCTTTGTTTCATTAGATGATTTGGTTTCTTCTTTGAGCTCAGGCATAGGAAGACTTTGATAAGGCTTTTGTAAAGTCTTCTGTGCTTGTTGAAATCTTTGATTGCTTGAGCTTGATTGACCATTTCCTCCATTGTTCCTTGGAGCTTTGCATTCTCTTGAGAAGTGTCCATAGCTGTTACAGTTAAAACATCTAGATTTTGACTTGTCAAATCCAACTGTCTTGTTTGCACTTGGCTTGTATTTCTTGTTGACATAAGAATGTTTAAAAGTTCTGTAGGCAATCATCACCATCTGCCAGTTTAAGTCCATCTCCTCAACATCTTCAGGATCCATCTCAAATAAATCCTGCAAAACAAAATCTAGTTGAGTTAAATGGCTACCTTGGTATGCTTGAAAACTGACCATAAACGCAGTGAATGCAGTTTTGGACTCTTCATCCTCTAATAGGATATTAATTACATCTTTAACTTTGCTAGATTTAGCAGAGTTAAATGATGAAGAAGTCTCTGTTTGAACATTTGATGATTGAGTCTGTGGTTTAGGAGGAGGTTGAGAATGAGACTGAGTTGTATAAGCAGGTGCACTGGTAAAAGATGAGTCAGTGAAAAATCCTGCTCCAACAAACAGATCTCCCTCTTCTTCTGAAATTTTCTCACTCTTTGCCATAAATGCATTCTCTATTGTGGTTGCAGGAGAAGCAACAAACTGATATTGTGACATTGTAACACCCCGAAAAGTCGAAACGAGTCATTAAGGATAATGGGCTTAAATAATGGGTATTTAATAAAAGAAGGAAATGGGTTATGGGCCAAATTGGTTTATGGGCAAGAGCCTAAGTGATCAAAGGCCCATAATCAGCCCTTAAGCACCCAAAACCAGCTTCATCTTCCTCATTACAACCCTAGCCACCAAATTCGTAGAGAGAGAAAGTAGAGAGAGAAAGTGGAGAAAACTCAAGATTTGAAGCTTCTAAGGTGAAGAGATTGAAGATCTGGGTGTTGGAGCATCAAGATCTAAGAAAGAAGCAACAAATCCAGGTAAGAATCGACCTCTAAACCCTTCTGTAGATCAAACCCGGATTCTAGGGTTTTGGGTTTTGAAAAGTTGCAAAGAATCGCATAAAGGTCACATTTTTACGTATGAAAACATGTATAAAGCTTAGATTTAGCCCCATGGATGATAAACTAAGAGATTGGACGTAAAAAGTTATGATTTTGGGTTAAAAATGGACTGGTTCATGATTTTTATGCGATCTGCGAAACTGCGTATTCATCCAGCGAATTTGCATATTCAATCAGCGAAACTGTGGATCTTCTGCGAAATTATAGTTTCGCAGGTAGTTTCGCAGACATGGTTTTCCAACGAAAGTTGGGCGAAACTGGCAGTGAAACTGGCAGCGAAGATGCCAGCGAAACTGCCAGCGAAGGTGCTAGCGAAACTAGCAGCGAAACTGCTGGTGAAACTAGCAGCGAAACTGTTGGCGAACCTAGCTGCGAAATTGCTGATCTTGCAGCGAAATTAGCAGCGAATTTAGGCAGAAATTAACCCCTTTAAGTGTTAGCTATTCTGCAGGCTGTGTAGAGTGATCCTAGCCTTGTAAGCTTAGCCTAGAAGTTATTCGTGGTATCCAGGTGAGTTCTAGATCCCCTATTTTATAAGTTTTCCATGTTTTGGGGCTATTATGCATACTAAATTTACGTTCTTAAATGACCAAGATTTTAAGGGGTTTTAACAGGAAGAGCGATTTTTCTATAAGTAAACCTGCTATATAAATCCTTAATTATAAGGGGTTTTGTTACCTGGCAGCCCGGCCCCAGCCAGGGGCGTTGCCCCTTGGACCCCACTAGGGGCTGCTGCCCCTAGGACCCCGCTGTCAGGGGCTGCCGCCCCCGAACCCCCGCTGTCCCGCGGCGGGTCGGTTATGTTTTATGATGATTAGTACTTGGCATGATGTGTACTTAATAAGTTAAGTATTATATATATTAAAGTGGAAGATGATATTAATGAAAAGTGAAACTTAATGAATGTTACCCCCGGGCCCGTTTTATGATGAAAAGTCTTGCAAGCACTATGATAGACTTCACTTATGTGAGTCTGATGTATGATGATGGATCTGTATTCATGAGCGGGCTATGTGCCTTGCAGTGTGGATCAACTGTCGGGGGTTAGCTACCGTTTTCATGTGTACCGACAGGGATTGGCATTTGTTGTCGATCAACATGGAGCTCTTGCTTTGTGCAATCTCGTTTATGATGAAAGTGAAAGATAATGAATAAATGAAAGATAATGAACATGCTTATTATGATGCAAGTAATGTTATGTACTATGATGTATGCATGGTCATTATATGAAGGATAAAGTTTATATTTTCTTATATTATTTAAAACTAGAACTCACTCAGCGAAGCTGACTTTTATGCATAATAGTTGGCAGGTAAACGCTGATGCTGAGGATGGCACATGGAGCTACTTGGGGAGCTATGGATGGCATTTATTTATGAAATCTTTATTGTAATTTAAGAACAAGTAACATGTTTTGTTTGAAATTAAAGGACAAATGTATGAGTACAATATGGTTTCTAAGTTTTAAATGAATGTCTAATTATTTCCGCTGCAATGTTTTATTATTAAACTGATTTTATGCTATGATTAACCAACTGTGAGGCTTCCCGGGAACGGGGCCTTACAAGTTGGTATCAGAGCCAAAGTTTAAGAGAATTGGGTAAACTGTTTTCAAAACCTAAACTTAAACTGAAAATGGGACCGAATGAAGGATGCCAATCCAAGTAGCTACGTGCCATCAGGTAAAAGTTTCAAGTAAAACCGGAATTATGTGCGTGTGCTATTTGTTTTATGTGCTTGTAGATTTGAATACTATATGTGTTAGGATAGTGATTGCTTGGGACAGGAGGGTAAGGTAAGTGGTTAATCACACTTGGCCACTGTAATTAAGGACTTACCATACTTATAATGATCTGAGCAATTATCTTGAATAACCATTTTGGTGTTTGAATCTTATAGGAATTAGTTATGGCTGGTAGAAAATCTGGAAAGGCAACCCGAGGAGGTGCTCGTGGCGGGCGTACTACTGAGCCACGTGTCACCCGGAGCAAAGCTAAGGCTCCCGAGACTGTTCATGAGGAGTCAGACCTCCATAGTCACCCGGAGGGGGAGGGATCAGCCACCCTCAAACCCACTGTGAAGGAGGCTATCGCTGACGAAGTCTACAATGTCATGCAAAATGTCTTACCCTCGGTGGTGACCGAGGTGATCAAAGCAGTCAAGGATGGAGAGAAAGCTGAGAAGAAGGGGAAGGAAAGTGAGAAGAATTCAGGAAAGTCCACTGGGAGGACTGAGGAGTCTGAAGAGGAGCCATCAAACCCTAAGGTGGTAGTCCATGATGACGATAGTGATGAGGAGTCCGAGAGAGAGACTACTAGAGGGTGCAACTATGGGGCATTTCAAAGGTGCAAGCCCCCAACCTTTGACGGTAACGGCACTGCTACTGCCGCTCATCGTTGGGTCAGAGAGATGGAAGCGGTACTGGAAATTAGTGAGTGCCGAGAGGATCAAAAAGTTAAGTTTGCCACTCATTCCTTTGTTGACTCAGCGTTATGCTGGTGGGACAATATTGTCCAGGCTGAGGGGAAGCGATCGATAGCCAAGATGAAGTGGTCTGAGTTGAAGGAGTTAGTGCTGGAGGAGTATTGTCCCCATCGGGAATTAGACAAGATTGAAAAGGAGTTCTTGTATTTGAAGGCTGGGAACATGACTCATCAAGAGTATACCTCCAAGTTCAATGAACTTGCAAGACTTGTGCCAGACATGGTGACACCTGCGTCCAGGAAGATCAAAAGATACATACAGGGTTTGCCTGTGGACATCAGGAGGCACATGATTGCAGCCAGACCGGGTACGTTTAGGTCTGTGGTGGATTTAGCTGGGAGGTTGTACGATGAGAGAGACCCAGTGCCTGTACAGAAGAAGGTGGAGAAATGGAATGGGAACAAGAATGGAAATGGGAAGAGGTTCGGAGGTGATAACTTCCAAAGTGGAGAGAAGAGGATGAGGGTTGAGGATCAGTCTGGGAGACACGGAAATACTGGGGAAGGAGGTGCTTGTAGAAAATGTGGAAAAGGTCATTCAGGGGAGTGCAGAGTTGGGACGGGAAAATGTTTCAAATGTGGAGGCGAGGGCCACTATGCTAGGGATTGCAAGGTGGGGAAGTGTTACCTGTGTGGCGAGATGGGTCATGCGGGAAGAGACTGTAAGAAAGGAAAACCAGAAGGATCAGGAACGGTTAAAGCTGGAGATAAGGGAAGGGGTGACGGTTCAAGGCGAAGGCGAGGGCATTCAACATAACTCGCGAGGAGGCCAGGGCAGACCCAGAAGTAGTTTCAGGTATGTTTCTGGTAGACCATGAATATGCTTCTGTGCTCTTTGATTCTGGTGCTAGTAGGAGTTTTGTGTCTGCTGCCTTTTGTCGTTTGTTGCATGATAAGAGTAGAAAGTTAGATGAGCCTTTCTATGTAGAAACAGCCATTGGTAAGTCCACTAAGGTAACTGAGGTGGTTGAGGATTGCCTGATTGAGTTAGAAGATTGTAAGTTCCCTGCTAGGTTGCATGTTATGGCCTTAGGAGGTTTCGATGTGGTGTTAGGCATGGATTGGTTAGCTACCTATGAAGCCAATATAGTATGTAGTAAGAAGATAATTCGTCTAACAGCGCCCGATGGTAGTTCTGTTACGGTTCGTGGAGATAAGGTGTGCTGTGTACCGAAGGTCGTGTCGATGATCACAGCTGAAAAGTACTTGAGACGTGGGTGCAGCGCTTACTTGGCCTATGTAAAAGATGTGGATGCGCCAGAGCCACAATTATCAGACGTGCCAGTAGTGTGCGAGTTTCCTGACGTCTTTCCTGAAGACCTGACCGGTGTGCCGCCTGACCGCGAAATCGAATTCCAGATTGATTTGCTACCGGGAGCACAACCTGTCGCTAAAGCACCATATCGATTAGCTCCTTCGGAGATGGTAGAACTGAGGGACCAGTTGCAAGATTTATTGGATAAAGGCTTCATCCGACCGAGTATCTCTCCATGGGGTGCTCCGGTTTTATTCGTCAAGAAGAAAGATGGTAGCATGCGGATGTGCATTGACTATCGCGAGCTCAATAAGCTGACCGTAAAGAATCGGTATCCGTTACCAAGGATCGACGACCTGTTCGATCAACTTCAGGGTGCCAGCTGGTTTTCAAGGATAGACCTGCGGTCTGGTTACCACCAACTGAAGGTGAAAGAACAAGACATTCCTAAGACAGCGTTCCGTACGCGTTATGGACACTACGAATTCCTCGTCATGTCCTTTGGTTTAACCAACGCGCCAGCTGCTTTCATGGACCTCATGAATAGGGTATGTCGACCAATGTTGGATAAATCGGTGATAGTATTCATCGACGACATTTGATTTATTCAAAAAGTGAAGAGGAACATGCCGATCATATTCGAGAAGTATTGGAGACGCTTAGAAATGAGAAGTTATATGCTAAGTTCTCTAAATGCGCATTTTGGCTACGAGAAGTTCAATTTCTGGGTCATGTGGTTAATCCTGAGGGGATCAGGGTGGACCCTGCGAAGGTTGAAGCGGTAATGCAATGGGAACCTCCAAAGACGCCATCCGAGATTCGCAGTTTCTTAGGCTTGGCAGGCTACTATAGGAGATTTATCCAGGATTTCTCCAAGATAGCTTCTCCTTTGACAAAGTTGACCCGAAAGGACGTGAAGTATGAATGGGGTACTGATCAGGAGAACGCCTTCCTAGAACTGAAGATGAGGTTAACTCAAGCCCCTGTCTTGACGTTACCTGAAGGGAACGAGGATTGGTGGTCTACTCGGATGCCTCGTATGCAGGATTGGGTTGCGTGTTGATGCAACGAGGGAAGGTGATAGCCTATGCTTCTAGACAATTAAAGGTTCACGAGGCCAATTATCCTACCCATGATTTAGAGTTGGCCGCGGTGGTGTTTGCATTGAAATTTGGAGGCACTACCTGTATGGGGTGAAGTGCACCATCTTCACTGATCATAAAAGTCTGAAGTATTTCTTCGAACAAAAGGAACTCAATATGAGGCAGAGGAGGTGGTTGGAACTGATCAAGGATTATGACTGCGAAATTCATTATCATCCAGGCAAAGCCAATGTGGTTGCCGACGCCCTTAGTCGAAAAGGACGACCCAAACCAATTCGGGTGAGGGCTTGCCAGATAATCATGACGCCTGATGTTATGAAACAAGTGAGGGAGTTCCAGGATGAGGCACTAAGAGAGGATAGAGTCAACTCTGAAAGGATGAAAGGACAAGTTTCAGACTTGGGGGAAAACACCTTGGGTGTTAGAACCCGATCTGGAAGAATGTGGATCCCTCTCTATGGGGATCTAAGGGAGAAAATCATGGATGAGGCTCACAAAACTCGATATTCCATACACCCCGGTGCCACGAAAATGTATCAAGATCTGAAGAAAGATTACTGGTGGCCGGGAATGAAGCGAGACGTGGCTAAGTACGTGAGCAAGTGTCTGACTTGCCTGCAAGTGAAGGCAGAACACCAAAAGCCATATGGGAAGATCCAGCCTTGGATATCCCTGAATGGAAATGGGAACACATCACAATGGACTTCATCACAAAGCTGCCTCGCACGGCGAGGGGAAGCGACGCAATCTGGGTGATTGTTGACCGTCTAACAAAGAGCGCCCATTTCCTACCAATTCGTGAGACGTATTCCTCTGAGAGGTTGGCAGAGCTATTTATCAAGGAAATCGTGGCTCGTCACGGCGTGCCAGTGTCTATCGTTTCGGATAGGGACACGCGGTTTACGTCCAAGTTCTGGAAGAGGTTTCATGACTCAATGGGGACTAGACTGCATATTAGTACGGCTTACCATCCCCAGACAGATGGTCAGTCGGAAAGGACGATCCAGACTTTAGAAGACATGCTACGAGCCTGTGTAATCGACTTTGGAGGAAGTTGGGATGAGCACTTACCGTTGGCAGAATTCTCATATAATAATAGTTACCATGCCAGCATTGGTATGCCACCTTACGAGATGTTGTACGGTAGGAAGTGCAGAACCCATGTGTTGGGGTGACATCGGGCAAAAAGAATTGGGGAGTCTTGAAGTGATTGAGGTCACAACTGAGAAGTTAGATAAGATTAAGGCGTTCATGAAAGCCGCAAAGGATCGCCAGAAGTCTTATGCTGATAAGAGGCGTAGACCGATAGAATTTGAAGTTGGTGACAAGGTTATGCTCAAGGTATCGCCCTGGAAAGGGATCATCAGGTTTCGAAAAAGGGGAAAGTTAAGCCCAAGATTCATAGGGCCATTCCGTATTATCGCAAGGGTAGGAGAAGTGGCCTACAGATTAGAACTACCTGATGAGTTGAGTGGAATTCACCCTACGTTCCATGTATCTCATCTCAGAAAATGTCTGGCAGACAATGATGCAGTCGTACCACTTGAGGACATTGAAGTCGATGAACGGCTTAATTATGTAGAGCAGCCGGTGGCCATCCTTGATTGGAAAGAGAAGCACTTACGGAATAAAGTGGTTCCACTAGTACGAGTACAATGGAGACACAGAAAAGGATCAGAATCTACGTGGGAGACCGAGGAGGAGATAAGGAAATTTTATCCTCAGTTGTTTGATGACTGACAGGTTTCGAGGACGAAACCTAAATAAGTGGGGGAGACTTGTAACACCCCGAAAAGTCGAAACGAGTCATTAAGGATAATGGGCTTAAATAATGGGTATTTAATAAAAGAAGGAAATGGGTTATGGGCCAAATTGGGTTTATGGGCAAGAGCCTAAGTGATTAAAGGCCCATAATCAGCCCTTAAGCACCCAAAACCAGCTTCATCTTCCTCATTACAACCCTAGCCACCAAATTCGTAGAGAGAGAAAGTAGAGAGAGAAAGTGGAGAAAACTCAAGATTTGAAGCTTCTAAGGTGAAGAGATTGAAGATCTGGGTGTTGGAGCATCAAGATCTAAGAAAGAAGCAACAAATCCAGGTAAGAATCGACCTCTAAACCCTTCTGTAGATCAAACCCGGATTCTAGGGTTTTGGGTTTTGAAAAGTTGCAAAGAATCGCATAAAGGTCACATTTTTACGTATGAAAACATGTATAAAGCTTAGATTTAGCCTCATGGATGATAAACTAAGAGATTGGACGTAAAAAGTTATGATTTTGGGTTAAAAATGGACTGGTTCATGATTTTTATGCGATCTGCGAAACTGCGTATTCATCCAGCGAATTTGCATATTCAATCAGCGAAACTGTGGATCTTCTTGCGAAATTATAGTTTCGCAGGTAGTTTCGCAGACATGGTTTTCCAACGAAAGTTGGGCGAAACTGGCAGTGAAACTGGCAGCGAAGATGCCAGCGAAACTGCCAGCGAAGGTGCTAGCGAAACTAGCAGCGAAACTGCTGGTGAAACTAGCAGCGAAACTGTTGGCGAACCTAGCTGCGAAATTGCTGATCTTGCAGCGAAATTAGCAGCGAATTTAGGCAGAAATTAACCCCTTTAAGTGTTAGCTATTCTGCAGGCTGTGTAGAGTGATCCTAGCCTTGTAAGCTTAGCCTAGAAGTTATTCGTGGTATCCAGGTGAGTTCTAGATCCCCTATTTTATAAGTTTTTCCATGTTTTGGGGCTATTATGCATACTAAATTTACGTTCTTAAATGACCAAGATTTTAAGGGGTTTTAACAGGAAGAGCGATTTTTCTATAAGTAAACCTGCTATATAAATCCTTAATTATAAGGGGTTTTGTTACCTGGCAGCCCGGCCCCAGCCAGGGGCGTTGCCCCTTGGACCCCACTAGGGGCTGCTGCCCCTAGGACCCCGCTGTCAGGGGCTGCCGCCCCCGAACCCCCGCTGTCCCGCGGCGGGTCGGTTATGTTTTATGATGATTAGTACTTGGCATGATGTGTACTTAATAAGTTAAGTATTATATATATTAAAGTGGAAGATGATATTAATGAAAAGTGAAACTTAATGAATGTTACCCCCGGGCCCGTTTTATGATGAAAAGTCTTGCAAGCACTATGATAGACTTCACTTATGTGAGTCTGATGTATGATGATGGATCCGTATTCATGAGCGGGCTATGTGCCTTGCAGTGTGGATCAACTGTCGGGGGTTAGCTACCGTTTTCATGTGTACCGACAGGGATTGGCATTTGTTGTCGATCAACATGGAGCTCTTGCTTTGTGCAATCTCGTTTATGATGAAAGTGAAAGAAAATGAATAAATGAAAGATAATGAACATGCTTATTATGATGCAAGTAATGTTATGTACTATGATGTATGCATGGTCATTATATGAATGATAAAGTTTATATTTTCTTATATTATTTAAAACTAGAACTCACTCAGCGAAGCTGACTTTTATGCATAATAGTTGGCAGGTAAACGCTGATGCTGAGGATGGCACATGGAGCTACTTGAGGAGCTATGGATGGCATTTATTTATGAAATCTTTATTGTAATTTAAGAACAAGTAACATGTTTTGTTTGAAATTAAAGGACAAATGTATGAGTACAATATGGTTTCTAAGTTTTAAATGAATGTCTAATTATTTCCGCTGCAATGTTTTATTATTAAACTGATTTTATGCTATGATTAACCAACTGTGAGGCTTCCCGGGAACGGGGCCTTACAGACATTGATGCTGCTCTATCATTGTTTCTTGAGCTTTCATCAATCTCCACTAATTCTATTTTTGCAATAAGAAGATCTAGATCCATTGGAAACTTCTCAGTATGCTTTAGTAGGGTTACAGTTTGTTTCCATGATGATGGTAAAGCATTGAGTAGTCTGAGGTTTAAATCTTCAAGATCAGGTTTGATACCAGCTGTTGACATCTCTGTTGTGAGTTGAACAAATCTGTTCATCATCTGATTTATTGTCTCTCCAGACACATGTTGAAACAATTCTAATTGTCTTTTCAGCTTTTGTTTCTTTAGATTTTGGATCTCTTTGCCTCCTTCACAAATAATCTTCAAGGCTTTGTATAGAGTGTATCCAATTTGGTATGCATCTAGCCTTGTAAGAACTTCCAAAGGTAATCCTTTACACATCAAGGAGTAGGCTTTAATATCATTCTTAACTCTTTTCAGATCATCTCCTGGAAGATCATCTTCTGGATATGGTTCTGGAGAATCTTTTGTGTACACAAATCCTCTGTCAGGCCCATCAGTAGTAATAGGAATGTATGGTCCTTTTTCTATGGATTTCCAAAGATCATTGTCAATGGAATTAAAATGCTGTTTTAGCCTAAGTGACCAGTTTTTGAAATCAGCTCTGTTTTTAAGTTTTGGAACTCTGTTTTCAGAATCTTCTGATTTCACCATTCTTATATTTTTTTTGTTTTAGATTTTTTGAATTAAGAAAATAAATACAAAAGTTTTGAGAAATTTTACTTTTTCAAAAAAAAAATTCTAAGTGTCAAGGTAATACGCCTGAACAGTGGTTATACGTCCAAACAGTTGATGCGCCTGAATTGAGAAACGTCTAAGGGAATGCCTTAGAAAATTTTCCAAAACGTCCAAGGTTTATGCGCCTGAATAGTTCTAAAACGCCTGAACAGTTGTCAAGCGCCTAAATAGTTTTCATGCGCCTAAACACTTGTAATTTTTCTCAACAAAGGTGATACGTCTGAGATTCTTCTCTTCAACAGTATTCAAACGACTGACTAAAAAGCGTCCACACACTGTTAAAACGCCTACACAGTGGTAATGCGCCTAACACTTAGTCAATTTTTTCAGTCAATTTCAGCTCATGCGCCACATTCATCGTCTTCATATGAATGTAACAAACTCAAATCTTCTGAATTCTTCAAATGTTGATGAATTCAATCGAAACTTTCCAATTAAGTGAGTTTAATGCCGATTAACAATCTTCTAACATCAATTTCATTCAATTTCAACAACAAATCACTCAAGTTTGATATTTTCAATCCGAAAACTTCAAACCCTTTTTTCGAACACAAATTCAACAAATTGACTTGAATTTGATGAATTGAACTGCAAATTGTGATTCAGATTATGTTTCTGATGATGAAACACAACTGAAATTCATAAATTTTCAATTGAATTGTATTCAATCAATCACAGATTCAGTGAGATTTTTGAGTTGTTTAGAGTTCGACAAACTTTCAAAATTTTCAATTGACTCAACACTTTCCAACAGCTCTGATACCATTTGATAGGATCAAATGTACCAATCTGTGATAACAATTCAATGAAATTCACACAAAGTAATCAAATCAAAACAAGATATCAACAAAGATCAAGTTTTCATTAATATCAAGTTCAGACAATTACAAGGTATGAAAGCAGGTTCGAATACAATTCTTAGTTGCCTACTACCTGTAAGTCTAAACTATTTATAGTGAAAACAAAAAGTAAAGAAACTAACTAATTACACAAATAGTCCCTATACTATTACAAAATGTTAAAAGACAACTAAAGACAACATGTTAATCTTTTAAGAGCACTAACAAATCAAAATTCCCTCCATATGGATACCATAGACCTAAACGGGATGAGCCTTTGAGATAACGTTGACAGCTTTCTCATGGGATTCTTTTGGGGCCGACTGATATCGAGCACAGTATTCAACAGCAAAAGTGATATCAGGACGACTTGCTGTAAGATACATGAGGGAACCGATCATCAGTTGAGCAGTGTACCTGATTAGAGAACATGTTCCTCAAGTTTGCAGAAGATACCAAGCTAGGAATCCTCCTCCTACATCTTCTGAAGCACTCGAGATTAAAGATTTGGTAAAGCTGTTCCAATATCCTGACAAAGGATGCACTCAAAAAGGGGGAGCATATAAATAAGGGGAGCTTATGAGATGAAAAATCTTTCTCATCAGATTCAGAAAGATTCAAATTGAAGATCTTTCTACTGTTGACTTCTCGATGCTGATTTCGTTTGAAGACGTTGATAATGATAGACTAAGGGGGAGTATTGTTGGAGGTGTAAAAGATAGTCTATATTATCAACACAGTGAAAGTCAACAAAAGTCAACGTCACGGTCAAAGTCAACAAAGTCAAACCCGACACGTTCGAGACGAGGAACCGAGACGAGACGTAATTTAGATGACTAGGAGTTATATTGTAATAAATATATTTTGGGTGAACAAAATATATTTTATCTTGTTTTTAGTCATTATGCTTAATATGTAATTTTGTGTTAATTAGCTTAAGTCTAGGAAGTTAAGTGCAATTAGTGAATACTATATTCACTATAAATAGCCTAATTGTTATTAGGATTAGGCTAATGGTTGAATGACCAATTGATTGAGGGATTTATTTGTAAACAATATTATTAGCAATCAATAGAGATCAAAGGGGTTTTGGTTGTGATTATCATATTTTGATCTAATTCTTCATGATTTGATTCAAGTTTGATTATCCAGGATTAACATACCACCATACCACCACCAGTAGCAGAAGTGGTGCTTGTATGTAAGGTCCTTTAACAACAGAGTCCCACATCCTGGAGTCTTGAGACTTGATAAAGCCTTCTATTCTTTGACACCAAGTATCAAAGTCTTCAGGAGTGATCAGTGGAGACTTTGTCATAGTTCCAGTTTCCATATCAGCTTTGGTAATAGCTGCCATTTGAGTTGTTAAGTATTTTGTGTGTGTGAGGGATCTTAAGATGGTGAGATCTTATATCAAGAGCCTGAAATGCTCTGATACCAAATGCAAGACCGGTGAAGTGTATGCACTTACAACACAACAACACAATGAGAAGAGTTCTTTAGAACACTTAACAGATCAAATAGGGAACTGGTTAACTATATGAGTAAGATGCTAAGAACATAAGTAAAATGTGAGACAGAACAAGATAGCTAACAACACAAGTATATGGTTTTCAAGAATATTGTATATTGATTCTCAAGTTCTTTTACAAATGTTACAAAGCATAGGAAGAAAGTTACATGTACTTGAGATACTTTATACTACATCCTACAGCCGGCCATATTTTGAAGGTCAGCTGGATACATAAGACTAGACAACAAAATCAAATGTAGAGTCAAAAGGCAGATTGCTTTTTGACTAGTGACTATGACATGTCATAGCTCACATCCTAATATATTACAAAAAGGATAAAAGTACATAAAGTAGAAAGCATTGACTCAAGACCTCAATGTAGAGTTGACCAAAAGCATGGACCTTTTCACCAACTCTTGTAAGTTGGTGACTGAACATAGTTGCAATGAAAAGGTGGTCCGGCGTTATGATAAAGTACATCAGTTAAAAGCATGTTCATAATGGTCTTCGGAAGAAATCTGTCTTCATTCTTTGGCTTCGGAAGACTTTGTCTTTGAAGCTTCGGAAGACTTAATTTTTGGCTTCAGAAGATGTTGGTCTTGGCTTCGGAAGATTTTACACTTAGAATATTTTTATAGTGCATGGTGTAAAACTTTTGAAGCATTTCTACTTCTGTACTTTAGTGCATGCATGCAGAGAGACTTTGGATGTTTTGGCTGCATCAGATTATAGGAATCCTTACAGAGATCGTCGCACGACACGGTATGTCGGTGTCTATTATCTTTAATAGAGACACCCAAATTAGATCCAAGGTTTTGGTCCAGGTTTTATGATGCTTTAGGAAAAAGATTGTATATTAGCACAACTTACCACCCTCAGACGGACGGTCAGATAGAAAGAACCATCTAGATGTTAGGGGACATGCTCCGAGCATGCATTATTGATTGTGGTGAATTTGAGATGAGCACCTACCATTAGCAAAGTTCTCTTACAAATATTTATCATGATAGTATCGGCATGCCACCATTCGACATGCTATATGCTAAAAGGTGCAGAACCCCGTGTGTTGGGGTTATATCGGGCAGAAAGAGTTGGGTTAGTGTCAAGATCATCGAGGCCATGTTAGAGAAGTTGAAAAAGATTAGAGCCTTAATGAGAGCAGCTAAGGACTGGCAGAATTTTTACACCAACAAAAGGTGAATACCGATAGAGTTCAAAGTTGGTGATAAGGTGATGTTGAAGGTGTCCTCGTGGAAAGGGATCATTCCTTTCCGTAAATTAGGGAAATTGAGCCCAAGGTACATCGGGTCGTTTAGAACTATTGCCAGAGTGGTAAGATGGCATATAGTTTGTAACTTCCTGATGAGTTGCATGGGATTCACCCTAAGTTCCTTGAATCTTGTTTACGGAAGTACTTGGGGGAAGCTGATGTTGTGATCCCTCTCACCAACATCGAAGTTGATGAAAGGTTGAATTATATGAAGCAACTTGTAGCTATTCTGGATCAAAAGAAGAAACAGTTAAGGAATAAATGATTAGCCAAGTATAGGTATAATGGAAGCATCCTAAGGGATCATAATCGACTTGGAAATCAGAGGAAGAAATGGGACGACACTTTCCAGATCTATTTAAGGTGTAACCGGTTTCGGGGATGGAACCTTTATAATGGGGGTGGACTTGTAACACCCAAAAAATTTTTAAAAAGAAAAAGGAGCAAATATAGGGAATCATTTAAGTGGAGGGGGTAAAGTGTACAAGGGATAAACCGGCCCATAAATGCATATAAAAGAGGGATGAACCGCCCATACCCAACTCCCATGCACATCAAGTCATCGGATTTTAGAGAGAGAAAGCTTTCCCCTGGTTCTAGATAGAGAAAGTGGAAGAATTCATGAAGGTGTGATTTTTACAATGCTTTCTCTTCGATCTAAGTCGGATTTAAGTTCCCGAGTAGATTTCTATGGTTTTTCTACGTGTTAAGTTTGGGTATTATCATGTAATTATATGTAGATCCCAGGTTTTTGCTCTTAAGTTTAACATTGTTGCTCGAAGTTGTTTAGGTGAGTTCTAGATCCCCTCTTTTACATGTTTTCTACCTTTTTGGGGTTGCTATGCATATAAAAAATGATGTTCCAGCGATAAATCTATGTTTTCTATGTTAAGGGCGGCATTTTCATGAAAATGTATGTTTGAAATGATTTCTTTGATGCATAGCGTTTTATAATTGTGTACCTCATAGATTTAAGCTAAATATATGTTCGGAAGTGATTTTAGATAATCAAAAATTTCATAGTTGCAGTCTTAAGTTTAAATGGTGTTCGCTGTGGACTAAGGTTGTCCGCTGTAGACACTTGGGTCTTAAATATTCGTCGACTGTTGACATTGGTTGTCCGCTACGGACACTTAAAAGTTTTAGTGTCCTCCGCTGTAGACATTGGTCGTCCGTTATGGACATTGGTATAGATTTCCCATATTTGAAAATACCTATAAAAGATTAGAAGAGATGAATAGAGTTAAGCTTGATCAATGCATAGGTTTTAATGTTAGAATTCGGTTGTTTGAATGATTGAATGAAATAACCTGGTGTGGGATATTATTGTAAACATTATTTATTGTTCCATATTGTTTCATGATGTTAATGAAAGATACCGTATAAGTATTACTTATGATCAAGTGGAACATAAGTGAATGAAAGAATGAAAGTGAAAACTATTGAATGTTACCCCCCCGCCCTAATAATGATGAAAAGCCTTGCAAGCAAAATGAATGGAGGTGGTCGACCATGTTGTCGTTAGCTCAACTGATGTGTGGTTGTTTTAGCCCATGAGGGTGCACATCTGGGGTCTAATCCTTGTGATTGACCAATGAATGAATGAATAGGACCCATATTCATGAGCAGGCTTCGTGCCTAGCAGTGTGGGTCAACTGTTAGGGGTTAGCTACTGTGATAAACGTTTACTATTAGGGGTTCGGCATTTGTTGCCAACCATATGATGTCGGCTCTTGCTTTGTACAATTTTAGTTAATAAAAGAGAATGAAAATGAAAAAAGATAAAAAAAATACGTTAAAGAGATGTTATCAGTCAATTTGACTGTGTAAGTATATAGAAAGCTTCAAAAATCTGTATTTCTAAATTATATAAAACTAGAATTCACTCAGCAATGCTCTCTTTATATGCATATCAGTTGGCAGGTAGTGTAGTTGTTGGGGATGGGACGGGAATGGAGCTACTTGGCACTTAAAGACTAGCATCCTTGTTCATGCAAAAGAATGTTTTTGTCTTCCAATGCAAATCTTAATGTTTTGAACTTACATATAACTTTGTATTTCTTGGCAAAAATTTTATGTTATTAATGTATGAAATAAAGTAATTTAAGTTTTCCACTGCAATGTTTTCATATGATGACACATTCTATAATATATTCTATTATGAATGACCAACTGTGGGGTTTTCCGGGATCAGAGCCTTACAGTATACACTCCAAACCTTTTAATTTCAAAGCAAGGAAAGAGGAACATCATCACGGAAGGTTAGATTTTTTGTGTGATATCATTCTACCACATTTATTAATGTAATTTTAATTTGTAAGTCAAATTGAATAAAATAGGATCATTAAGTAAGCAAAATTAAAGTTTTGTGTTCATTGATTATGGTTTTTGCACATAATGTGGAGTTCTACGACCCATCTTTTCAATCTTGCAGGTGATATGTAGGCTTAAAAAGGAGTTCTACTAGAAATCATACGTTCAAGTAACCATAACTAGGTTGGTTTTTTATTCTTATGATACGAGGTTTCTTCTTAATGGTCATGTATCATGAAAACTATGATGAATGAACAAGTATGGTGCTAGAAAACTAGTTTATTGAAGTTTATGATGATTTTTTATACACGTTACATGTGTTATGTAATTATATGTGTGTATAGACATATGCACACACGCAAATGCTAAGTTGTAATATGTTTAAAAGTAAAGATAGATGGATTGAAAGGTTATATGTTAACGTTATGTGTACTAGTTATTTTAGCTCTTTGAACCTTGCAAGTCTTCCATAAAGTCCTAGTACGTGGTGGAGAACATAGACTATCATTCGTAGTATGCATCACAGAGTATTTTCACTAAATGAAAAACATAGGTTCCTACAGAGTGCAGACATCATAGAGTCCTTCATGGAACATACATCATAGAGTCATACTTTATGGAAGACATCATAGGATCCCCCTTTAGATAGAAAACATAAAGTTTTACCTTGTAATAGGCATCATAGTTCTTTGTTGCCTATGATTAATGTTCTTAAGGTTGCCAGTTGTGTTTACTAATTAAAGTTACACAGTATATCTCTGCTAGGGAAGATTACTAGTGAAGTTCATATACATGGTTACTAGTTATAAAATTATGCTCACCGGTTACACATACTAATTTTAGTAGCGGTTATGAAATTACTACATGAAGGAATATGTTACATTCATATCTATTAAATGTTTTCAACTATTAATTATATATAACACTAGAACTCACTCGGTATATTTTATTTTAGTATACACGTAAGAATAGGAAGGTATCCTTTAAAGCAATGGTCTCCTCTGGCATAGAATAAAGGCTACTACCCATATTGAAAAATTAGTATCCTTTCTATAAAGAACTTATATACTTTTGAATTTGTTTGTTGAACAATTTTATATTTCCCTGTAATTAAATTTGAAGGATATGTGACTTTGAGGTTTCTCAGGTTTGGGGCGTTGCACCTAAATTGTTATTGGTCTTTGAGGTTGAGCGTTCCTTACTCATGAACAATATGGGTTTTTATTAAGGTGTTCCAATCATTAACCACTACACCCCCTCCCTCCAATGTGTTTGTCATCCTCAATCATATTTGTCCTATCATCCTAATCAAGGATGTGATATTTTTCTAATATGCTCTAAACACCCCCAAGACTCATATTCCTAAAAGATTACTCCACCTTCCTAAACGGAATAGGAGTACTATTAATACCGTTTGTAATATTTAGTCCCTCATGTCAACTATTATATTTTCCTTTGCCTAAAAGAAGCTCAAATATTTGGTGTTGGTTGTTTGTGAATAGACTTCTCAAAAGGTCTTCCCTCATGAAATTTCTTTCACCAAAACATGAGTAAAGGTGGAATTATCCACTTATCCATTGTCAATGAGGCAAAATGTATTAATGTATTAGATGTCAGACACATCTTATGATCAAGCCTAATGTTTATCATGTTCTTCATTGTTATGTGATTTGGTTGGGGTGTTACAAACGAGTTCAACATACTTCTATGCCGGGGTGGCATACAAGTATGTCAGCTCTAATTCTCAAATTGAATGTATAGTAGTTATACACACGGGGGAACTACCCTTAGGGAACATGGTCAAGTGACCCCATTAATTGTTGAACTAGTAGCGAACCATATAATCCTAGAATTTTATGTGAACCTATAGTTTTTTCTGTAAGTGAACCATTAGTAATATTAAGTTTAGGCTGCAAACGGCAATTCAGCCTTGGTTTATTGGTTGTCCACTTATTGCCGGCATGTCCAAATTCTTTAAGGTCGATTGTTCGATTCTTGAAAGGGGGATCTTTTGAACTCCTTCTAAATAGGTAAATTACTTTTATACCCTTAAACCTTAATATATCTTTTGTTTGCACCTTCGGTTTTTCACACCTCCACCCGTGAGCCGACGACTAGCCCTCCACCTTCCTGACTCCAGCGCTTCGGCCTCCTTAACACAAGTAGTGATATTCTAAACATCTCTTTGATTATTCTTGAATATGGGTGGCGCTCAAGCATGGGAAGAAAGGCTCCCAATTTCATCACCATCCCACCTCTATTGTCTCCGTATCTCTTCTTTCATAACAAACCTGATTCAAATTGGTGATTTATGTACTATATTGAAGAAATGCATAGAGGATGTTTCATAAAATGCTTAAATACTATGACTTGATTATGCTGCTTCTACATATGTAGGTTCGTTGTTGGTAAATACAAATGATGTTTTTGTTTTTTACATACACCCAATGGTCATGGGTTAATCATTTTTTGTTACGTCTTTAACTTATATAATGCAGGCTTAAAGAATGGACGTAGAAAGTGAGAAGCAAGCTACTGTTATGATGACGGTATATGACATTCAATTCAATTGGTTCTTGAAGTTTAAAGTGTTGAAATTGGAGGTGATCTTGATGCTAGATGAAACTTGAAACTTCTTAAATTTCATAAGAACTTTATACTAGAAATTATATGTGTTACTTGAAACTTGACTGAGGTTATTGATTTAATTTAAACTTTAATGATTATATTAGTTTTAGTTGTTCTTGTTAAAACCCAAACCGACCCGATCAAAAAAATTTGGACATTTGATTGTTATAAATTTACGTATCAAAAAATAGTGACCGCATAGGAATAAAATCATGGTTCCGTAACTAGATATACGTCGAACATAGGGAAGGAAGAAAACAACGTTTGACGTACATAGGGATTGGTCCTTGTGCAGCCGTGGGTAGCCAGTTTAACACCATTATTATTTCCCAAGCTTCCACCCGGTCAATAATTTCTTTTTTATCATTAAACAAAATACATTACACTATTTCTAATATGTATTTTTAGTTAAGTTTCATCTCAAATTAAACCACGTGAAGTTCATAGAATTGTGGAGATAAAAATTTGTTTATTCTCATTCATTGATCTTTTGAAGATCATTGTCTTCACCATATGAAGTTTACTAACCTCTTATAAAACTCCTCTTTGTGAAGTTTGTCAATTTCAACTATGAAAGTCTTAGGTTTCAAGTTCTTTTCAATTAAGGCATGAGATTTGTAGAAGACATTATAATCAAATTATTACACGTGACCCATACACTTAATGCAATTTTGGATAAGGAGATATTGACAATGTTCGAATAGGACAGGGCAAGTCAACGATAGACAAGAAGATAGATATAACATGTCATCTATTTAAACAAGAAAAAAAATACCCTCACATGAGGCATATGCAATGCTTATTACCAGACATTCTTGTTTGTCTTGAGCTGTTCCTACATAAAGAAAATGATTAGTTACATTTGGAAACCCAAGCCTTATTTGTCTTGGGCTCACTAAGCATAATAGAAGGTAATGCAACAGTAATAGATCCTATGGTTGTGCTAGGAGGATCTAGAGCTGTTGTTGATGGAGAAATTTCAATCACTTGGTCTTTCTTAGACTTCCACACCACCTTTGGAGTCTTGGACTTGACCTTTAAAACTTCGAAAGCTTTTGGGACTTCGGAAGTTTTGATGACTGAACCTTCGGAAGATTCTGCAGTCACTGCAGCAGACTTCACTGCTTTGGAAGAATTCCTTTCTTCCGAGACCAAACTTCTCTTCCGAAGGTAATTTTCCATTTGCCTTATTTTTAGATTTAGAGCTTTCGAAGGAAACAGGTTTTCCATCCGAAGCTTGAATCTTCTTGGAACTCTTTGAAGTCTTTGCCTTGGTCATATGGACAGTACTTTTAGGATTGTATGGACAATCCTTAGCAATGTAAGAGGTACTTTCACACATGACATACATCATTTTCTTCTTCACAAGAGTCTTCTTATGAGCACAAGACTGTCTTTGGTCACATCCCTTCTCCACCTTTATCTTTGCAGATGCTGAGACAGTCCTTCTGGGCTGGGAACTGTTCTTGGAGTTTGATGGTCCAGGCTGTGCAGCAGTGGTACACAGTAGATCAGTCTTCTTTTTGGTACTGAGATGATTTTAAAACTCTTAGCTGAAGAGTTTTGGTTGATGTCTTCAGTCTTTACTACTTCAAACCCTGCAGAGATAAAACTTGTTTCTGCTTAGAGTCAAAAGTAGCCTTGATCTCTTGAGCATTTCTTGCTTTTTTTTGCTCTTCCTGATCAAATTCTTTCTCATTGACTTGTTCATCACAGTAATTTTCTTCTCCTCAGAAGGATAGTGACCCTTCTTAGAATCCTCCTCTTCACTCTTCTCAGAGGAATTCTTTACTATCTCTTCTTCATCCTCTTCACTTATAGGATCTATGAGAAGAAGATCATCTTCATAAGTTCCACACCTAGAAGATCTTACAGACAAGATTGTGTGTGGAGGAGCTATCTCATTGGATCCCAGTCCCTGTCTATTTTGATAACACACCTTGTTGTGCAGGGATGAGGATATCATGTTCTTGAAGGTCTCTTCTTCAAGAACACTCTTTTCTACCCTGGATTTGCTGATCACAAGCTCAGCCTGGCACTCAGTCAGCTTGGTTATGAGATCTTTGATTTGAGTCCTAAAATTTGTGTGCTCATGTTTTAGAACTGAAATGGTTTTCTCTAAATCCTCTATCTTTAGTTTATAATCATTTTCAAACTTTCTAAAATCAGATTTTAAAATGTTTAAGGACTTAAGATCAGATCTCATCTCTAAGTTATAGGACCTGTATCTATTAACTTTAGCAATGCATTCAGGAGTACAGAGATGTCCCAATACCTTGGCTACATCATGATCTGCCATTAGTGCTTGGTTTGGAGAAGCATCTTCCACCTGAAAGCTCCAGTCAAAACCTCCTTCTTCAACAGCAACAGCAGCTTGTTGCTTTGGCTTCTCATTCTGAGGGGCTTTCTTAGTGTAGTTTGGTCTGGTTTGTGCTTGGCCACCATTTGTTTTAGGTGCCTTACACTCTCTAGCAAAGTGGCCCATCAGGTTACAGTTGTAACACTTGAATTTGCTTTTGTCCAAGCCAAACTTTCCACTGGTTGCATTGCTTGGAAACCTCCTTCCAGTTCTCTTGTAGAACTTATTGGCTCTGTGAGTGAGAAGAGCCATCTGCTTGACTATTTCCATATATTCCAGATCATCTGGATGGATACAATCCAGGTCTTCAAGAGTGAAAAGAGAGTTTCCACAACAATCATTAGAAGACACAAAAGCTTGAGAAGAGCTTGTCTCTTGGAATGGGCTTCCTTGAGTGTAGTTCTCCCTAGGTGTCTCTGGGAAGTGATGAAAGGACCCTTTGGTAAATTGTTAGGGTAGCATATGAGATGATGTTGGGGTTCTATGCTATCCCTTTCAACCACATGCAGGGCTGAACCCAATTGATTTTTGGAGTTGCCAGATGAACCTTGCATGTTCATCTCCATCTGGTAGCCACTGAGAATCCCATATAACTCTGTTAGAGTAAGAGTATTGAGATTTTCAGTCCTCTTAATCACCACACATAGTGTGTCCATTGCCTAG
The DNA here is from genome assembly GCA_025215565.1 of Flaveria ramosissima. Classification (NCBI taxonomy): domain Eukaryota; kingdom Viridiplantae; phylum Streptophyta; class Magnoliopsida; order Asterales; family Asteraceae; genus Flaveria; species Flaveria ramosissima. Next base: position 2,451,533 of record CM046045.1, read on the forward strand.
GAAGTGAGGACATGAACTTCCCTTACAATGCTCTATTCTCAAGAGGAACTCCTTCATCACAAGGGTATCCACTCTCCCAACATACCTGAAGTATTGTGAGTCATGGTTTCAGTTCATTCACCTGTTTTGAAGGTGAAATTTTTTCAAACTGCTGCTTCAGGAGATCCTTCTTGTTGTTTTTTTTTCTTGGCTTCAGAATAGCCTTCATACATCATTTTAGTAAATCCCACAGCTGTTAGCTGTTTTTCACTTCTTGAAACCTCTGTATACAGAGTTTGGAAGGGCAGTTTGAAGAGCTGTCATGGCTTTTTCTATCAATCTCTACTCTCTTCCTATCTTCATTAGAGTAGTTAGCCACATCTTTGGGATCATACCAGCAACCAGTAGCAAAAGGAGTGTTGGGTATGAAAGGTCTATTTTCAACAAACTCCCACATTCTTGAGTCTAGAGACCTGATGTGACCTTCCATTCTCATGCACCAGGTATCAAAGTCATCAAAAGTGATCAGTGGGGACTTGTTCATGGTTCCAGTTTCTATATCAGTCTTGGAAATGGCTGCCATTTGAAAAGTTTAGTATTTTGTGTATGAGGGATCTTAAGATGGTGAGATCTTTATCAAGAGCTTGAAAAGCTCTGATACCAATTGCAGGACCGGTGAAGGGTGGTCACTTACAACACAACAACACAAAGAGGAGATTAACCAAACTTAATCAAACAGTAAACTGGATTAACCACAAGAATGATACTAAGAACACAGTAATAAGTAAGAGACAGAACAAGAGAACGCAAGAGATTGGGTTTCAAAGATGCGTATATTGCTTTCTCAAGTTCTATTACAAGTGTTAAAGCATAAAGAAAGATTCAAGAACATGGAATACTTATACTACAACCTACAGCCGGCTATACTTTGAAAGCCAGCTGGATACAATTGACTAGACACAAACAAAATCAATTGTAGAGTCAAAAGGCATATCTGCCTTTTGACTTGTGACTATGACATGCCATAGCTCACATCCTAATATATTACAAAAAGGATAAAAGTACATAAAGTAGGAAGCATGACTTAAGACCTCAATGTACAGTTACCAAAAGCATGGACCTTTCACCAACTCATGTAAGTTGGTGACTTTACAGAGTTACAGCGGAAAGGTGGTCCAGCTTTATGGTAAAGTACATCAGATAAAGGCATATCTCTAAAAGTCTTCGGAAGAAATCTGTCTTTACTCTTTGCTTCAGAGACTTTGTCTTTGAAGCTTCGGAAGACTTCACTTTTGGCTTCGGAAGATATTGGTCTTGGCTTCAGAAGGTTTTACACTTAGAATATTTCTAGTGCATGGTGTAAAACTTCCGAAGCATTTCTACTTCAGTTCTTTAGTGCATGCTTGCAGAGAGACTTTGGATATTTTGGCTGCATCAGACTTATAGAATCCTTACAACCTGTAATCAATTAAACCATTTGAGGTGTTAGTTGAGGGACAGTAATTATTATTATGAAAACCGGATGGGACCAACTGGTTGGACTGGTCCCACTAGGAATTGGACTCCAATACGATCCGGTTTGATGTTTAAAGCCATTTTAAAGTTGAGCCAATGGACGGACCGGTCAAATCGGTTTTTTATGTATAACTTTTTCAAATTTTGCAGTCTTTTCTTACATATTTTACTAAAATATTATTATTTTATCCGGTTCTTATATTTGTTCCGACCAGTTGTACCGGTCCAACCAACGAAACAAACCGATAAGACGTCCGGTCATATGAGTAGTCTGGTTTTGAAAATTAAATAATAAGTGATAATGCAATCAACATCACTTTAGCGCTATGTTCCCGAGTTCATTTAAAGAGTGAAAAAATAGAAAATTGAAGGAAAGAAGTAAAGAGTTGTGTTGCCGAGTTCACTTATACAGGGGAAAGAAAAGAAATGAAATAAAAATGAATACTAAAATCAATTCCTTTAAATCGAAAGGAAATGAAGATAAAAGAAAAAAAATGAGAAAATAAGATAAAAGAAAGAATCATCATATCATACTTATAATAATGACTAAATGTGGTAACATATGCTATCATCAGATTTCATCTCACAAAAAATTTTCCTGCCAAAATTTCCTTAACAAATTTTTCATAAATCATGTTATATTTCATACTTGAAGTTTTTATTTAATGTTAATTGTTTTTGAACGATATTTGTGAAGTTTTATTTTTCTTAACTACCTCAATCACCATCAAAATTCTAAAGATTTTAAATCTATGATATGAATCATCTCAAACCTTATTTAACCCCTTAAACCTTATTCTTTTAACTAATTTTTTATTTCTCTATATTATAATAATAATATTGAATACTAATAATATTACTCATACCATTTTCAAATTAAAAAATATATAATTTAAAAACACACTTTTTAGAAATAAAATTCTATAAAATATAAAATAAAATAATAAAAATAACATTTTTTTCTTTAGAAAATTATTTTTCTTAAAATAAAATATTTAAAAAAATTATAAAACAAAGTTTAAGAAAACTACATTATTGTTTTTTTACATAAAGTAGCTATGTATACGTAACTATAATCATATTTTATCTTCAAGCATGGCACTCACTGTTTTTTTACTATAATCATATTTTATCTTTGGGTCAACCACTTTGACTGACTTATGAAGATGCCACTATCAACTCGCTTCACTTGAATTCATAGAAAGAAATTAAGTTCTCCCATTGTACTCATTTCAAATCTATTCTTCATCAGTTTCTCCAAGTATTTGCAGAGCTTTGGATTGGTTGACCCAAAGATAATGTCATCTACATATACTTGAACAAGCATTAAGTCATTCCATGTTCCTTTAATGAAGAGAGTTCCATCTATAGTATCCCTTTTGTAGCCATGCTGACAGAAATACTGAGATAAAGTCTCATACCACTTCCTTGGAGCTTGGTGCAGCCCATAACGAGCTTTATCAAGCTTGTAGACATAGTTAGGATGATCAGATCTGCAAAGCCAGGTGGTTGTTTGACATACACCTCTTCATCAATCACCCCATAGAGAAAAACACACTTGACATCAAGTTGGTAGACCTTGAAATCCTTGGATGCAGCAAAAGCTAGGAATATTCTGACGGCTTCAAATCTTGCCACATGAGCAAAGACATCTGTGTAATCAATTTCTTCTTCTTGTGTGTACCCTTGACAACTAGTCTTGCCTTATTTTTGATGACAAGTCCTCTATTATCCTTCTTGTTTCTAAACACCCATTTGGTTCCTATGGTAGTCTTCCCTTGAGGGAGAGGACATAGGTTTCAAACCTTTTGCCTTTTAAATTGAAGCAGCTCCTCCTGCATAGCTTCAACCCAACTTCCATCCTTTAAAGCCTCATCAACTTTCTTTGGCTCTATCTGGGACAATAAACAAGAGTGAAGACAAAAATTTGTATCATGGGTTTGTCCTCTTGTCCTTACCCCTGTATCAACATTTCCAATGTTGTTTGGGGTAGGGTGAGACTTGTGGATCCTAAGTTGAGGGATCATAGCAAGTTTCTTAGAGATATCTAAATTAGAGAAATTTAGATCAGACATTAAAGTATCTCCCACCACATCAGTACACTTATCAAGAGAGACGTGATCTAATGAGTGTGTTATCTTCCATGGAGTGGTTGTCAGCATCAAGAAACTCTTGATCATTGTCACCACCACCATTTCCTTCCACATTTGAAGCTCCTTCATTTGAGTGTTGTTCCTCTAAGCTGGAATTTGCTGGCACCTCAGATGTATATCAGCTGAGTTTGACATGGTGTGCTGATAGGAACTCCATCTGCAAAGTTAGTTACCACTGGAGCTGAAGTAGTATAATTTGATGGTCTTTTCAGCTCAAATCTTAGATCAGGATCACCTACTAATAAGATATCTGTGGACCCTGAAACATTCTCACAAGATTTGTTAAAATAGTTGGTAACTAAATCAAGATCAAATAGCCAATCAGGACTAGAGCTTTTAACACTAGGAGTGTGCTCATTGAAAGTCACATTGGTTGACTCCTCAACTACTCTAGTTCTGAGATTGTATACTCTATAAGCCTTATCTTGAGAGGAGTGTCCAATAAAGTGTCCATCATCTGATGTCTCATCAAATTTGGCTATTTGATCTTTGGTATTCAAGATGGTGCAAGGACTACTAAAACTTTGTTTTGCACATAGCAAGCAGTGTTTGTTGCCTCTGCCTAGAAGGTGATGGGCATTTTAGAGTCGGACAACATAGTTCTTGCAGCCTCAATTAGTGTCTCGTTTCTCCTCTCAACAACACCATTTTGCTGAGGAGTCTTGGGAGCACTATATTCTCTTGTGATACCCTTTTGATCATAAAATTTATCAAGGATTCAATTCTCTGATCACATCTTATGATCTTGACCTTGTGATCACATTGATTATCAATCTTTAAGATGAAACTCTTCAAGATCTCAAGAGTCTCATCCTTAGTTCTAAGAAAAAAGACCCAAGTGAATCTTGTAACGTCATATGTGATCACTAAACAATATAAGGTCCTTCCTAGACTCATTACATTGGTGGGACCAAAGAGATCCATATGTAATAAGTGTAGAGGTGTAGTGATAGAGTTTCTTTCCTTTGGCTTGTGAGATAACTTGTGTTGCTTCCTTTTAAGGAATGCAACATAATGGTTATCACTTATAAACTCTTTTTTTGGCATTCCAGTTACCAAATTATTCTTAATCAATTTATTCATATTTTAAGTTTACATAGCACATTCTTTTATGCTAGAGGAAAGACTCATCACTATTTGCTTTAGATAGTGTTCGTCCATTTGATCGAATTGCAGTACAATTGAAATGATGAATCGTTCAATATCAAAATCAATAGACAAACAACAAAGATGAAGATGAACAAGAACAATAACAATAACAATGTATTCAAATATGAACAATAAGGATCCAATATAATGAAAGTAAACAAAGCTCAAATATATTTCAGTAGAGTAATAGCTTACAATAGTCTCTTGCAACAATAATTTTCGATTAGGGTTTTGCAAGGATACCCAACAATGAGCAAGATCAAAACTATATATAGAAGTCATAGTTTCGCTGATAGTTTCGCTGTCAGCGAAACTATGCTGCCGAAACTAGAGTTTCGCCCGGCAGAAACAACAGTTTCGTCGGGTGAACTAAATAGCTGACTATGAGCGAAGCTGCAGTTTCGCTCATAGTTTTGCGGGGCAGCAAAACTACACAAAATAAACAACATTCAAAAGTAAACTAACATTAAACCTATTACAAAGGAATATAAATATAATCTAATCTAAGGTGAGTCCAACCTATACATGATCTTCAATACTCCCCCTAGGTTGGATCTCACCGTCTTCATTGGTCTTGATTTGTCTGATCGGCTCCAGTCTCTACCGCTGCCTCTGATGTATCTTTATCCGCTCCTATAGTATCTTCCTCGGGGGCTTTAGTCACAGATTCTCCTTGGTCAGCTTTAGTCTCCCCCGTTGCTTCTGATATATCTTCATCAGCTCCTGCAGCAACCTCCTTGGAAGCTTCAGCCACTGATTCACTTTGGTCACCTCCTGCTTCATTAGCTCCCTCGGGACGAGCACTAGCTTACTCAAGTTGTTTCGTTAAGTCCCGCACATCCATATTCAGATCATCTTGTCTCTCACCTTCTAAGCCAACTCCTTCACCTTTGCTCTCACACCTCTCATCTTATTAGCCACAGTCATAAACAGACTGGCTTCTTTTCTTGTCTCATCCCCTGCCCCTGCTTTAATGTGATTCCCACAAAGAACTAGCAGGTCTTTATCACAAAAGCCAAACATTTTCATCAGATCAAACAACCTATACTCAACCCCGTTCTTCACCCTGATCACAGCCTCCCCCGTGTTGTTATCATAGAACCATTTCTCAAAGTTTTGTAATTGTTGGGGGAGGAATCTGACAGTCTAACCCTATTCACTATCTTTGGGGGTTTCACCCTCAACACGATCTTTCCTTTACTTGTCTCCCAGTCTTTATCTTTCTTAGACCTTCTCCGTTTAGCCTTCATGAAACTAAATGACTCAAAATTATCATTCACTCTGTTCTTGATCTCCTTCTCCAGCAACATAGCTCTCTCACTGAGATGAACATCAAGTAATGGCAGCACCGCCAACCTTCTCAAGTCCTATTTTGGCAAGGTCTTGAATTCCTTCCTCTTATGCATGTATCTAATTCCTCCCCCTCTCCTCTTTATCTTAAACATCTTAAGGCCGGGGTTATACTTCCAACTGATGATTCTCTTATCAGCCTCTGTCTTACTCAACCCTTCTATGTTTTGGAATAAGGGAGTTAACTCCTCAGTCTCTTTCTCTCTCACGAATCATTCTTCTTTAACCATCTCAAAAACGTCTCCATCATTGTCACCCTTCTTTGCAACATAGGTCAATGGTCTGTCATCAATCTCATAATATGCGGGTTCAGAATCATAGTCTACCAATTGTTCATCGTCTTCCTCCTCATCCACCAAACCTTTTTCTATAGTCTTCTCAGCACTTTCAGTTGGATTCTCTCTGACAACCTCTTCTCCCACCAATTCCTTCTCTAAATCGAATCTCATATTGACAAAACCAGCCTCAAATACCTCTTCAACATTCTCCACATTCACATTCTCCTGTCTCACACCAAAACCCCCAGCTTTCTCAGTCGTAGCACCAGACGTGCCCTCTCCTGCCCGAGAATATGTACCCACATTTAGAAATGGGTATTAGGAGGTGTTAGTCAAATCATCTAACTCAGGTTGAATTAGCTGATTGGGCAAGCCGGCTGCTATCTTAAGTTCATTCATCTCAGTCAGCAGTCTTTTGATCAATCTTTGTTGATCCATGATCATTCTCATCATACCTTCAATCACCTCATCCTTCTATTTTTCCCTCAATTCTTGATTGGTGAGTTTGGTCTTGATCATGCTTAACTCATTAGCCAGAGATGAGTTGAGGTTTCTTATCACGTCCTCATCCAATCCTGCTCTTTCCTCCCTTCTTGATGGCTTAGTAAAAGACTGGTGTTTGTGTTTGGTCCTTCTCTCAGTTTCTCCCTCATCTGCTTTCTTCTTCGACCTCTTTTCTTTCTCAACTCTAGCCTCAGATGCCATCTCATGAATTTCCTCCTTAAAATCATAATCTTTCTCTTTCGCGTACCTCTTCCTTTTCTTAACAGCTTTAGTCTATTTAAGCCTCGTCTCTTCTGCTCTTTTCTCCTCCGACTCGTTTACCTCCTAATATAATTCCATCGCTCCGGAGGGTACATATTTTCCCAAATATGAGTGATCTTCCCGCTGAAGTCATGTCTAATAGCACATCAGTCTATAAAAATACGGGTGTTCATCTGTACTAATCTCTTGATCTCTCCATGTCTGGGAATGTTGAGAATGAGATTATCTATAATCATTTGAAGGAATCTAGGGTACAGCAGCCACTTGTCCTTCTTCAGTGCCATTACATTCTCTGCCATACAATTAAAGATCAATCTTACAATGTTGGCATTTCGTCCTCTTGCAATCTAGGTTTAGCCCGTCTGATCCACCTTTTTGGTGATCTAAGCACATAATAAACATGTGGGTTATATATCTCCACTTATTGAAGAGAAAGGACTTTTTGATTTCCTTTCTCGTGCCAAACGGAGGTCCCTCATATCCCATAGACCTAAAAGCATCAAACACCTCCTGATCAGATAGTATAACCTCCACTCCAGTATCCTCATCGATTCTCAACACCCTCGATATAACCTCAGTAGTAATAATCAGGTCATTCACCAGCACCTTAGCCACAATCCTCTGAGGATTGGCTCTCGTGTCATACTTCGCGGTCCGCCAGAAATCTCTAATGTGTAAATCATATACTATAAAAGAATGTGAGATCACATAGGCAATTGGATATCTCTGTAGCCAACGAATGCAATCTCTAAAACCTACTGCCTTGGGATGAGTGTCATCTAGCAGAGCGGTAATATTGTTCTTCTTGTCAAATTTAAGATTAGCCATTGAATCTGAAAAATAGATGAAACGCATTAGTATGGTATACTAAAAATTAATATTAAGGAAAAATAATTAAAAGAATAAAATAACCAAAATAAACAATTTAATTTCGCTGGCCGAAATTAAAGTTCCGCCGGTAGAAGTATTAGTTTCGGCAAGAAAAAAAGTAATTTCGGCAACTATTAAAGTTTCGGCAAGGCAGTGCAGTAGATTGGAAAGGCCGAAACTATAGATTCGGCGCAGCGAAACTAAAATTTGATCAGCGAAACTGTTAAGTTCGCTCGGACAGCATGACTTTACAGTTTTGCTGAAAAACCTTTGAACTTTCGTTCAGTTTCGCTGGAGTATCGATACTTTCGCAATAAGAACTGCGAAGGTACCGAAGAGTCTCAATCGAATAAACTCACAATGAAGCGTTTAAACCTAGATTAAACTACAGTTCTGAGTTTTAAACTCACTTGCGAAGAGAAAACAAGGGTCAATCAAGAATCACAAGCACAAAAACTCAGAATCGCATGAAATCGTCACGGTAAACCCTAAAAAGTCTAAAACCCCGATTGTGCGAAATGAGGAGACAATTTCGCAAATTGAGTTATATAGGACTTAGTTTCGCAGGCAGCGAAACTATAGTTTCGCCCGAATAAACTCTGGTCGAAAATGACCTTGCAACGTGCGAAAGAGCCACCAAAGCTATAATTTCACCCTGAGAAACTACCAGCGAAAGTATAATTTCGCTGGAAACTTAAAAAATTAAAATTTTTATTTTCCTTTTAAAATAAGATAAAGAAAAATTATTTAGAAAAGAATTAAAACAAGTAAACAAAATAAAAGAAATCAAAAGAAATTTTCCCTTCAAGACCTCACCACACGTATTTTTTAAACAAAATCAAACAGTATAAAAAGGATATGAACAAGAAGCTGAAAAGATATTCTGGAGAGTCAAAGTTTGGCCGGATTGCTGATATACTTGTCCTTTTAAGTTCATGCCTTCTTCGTTTCAACAAGTGCACCGCAGCTACTTGACAGGATCAATGATCACAAGTTTGAAGTATAAGAGTGTAATGCAGCGGAATGAAGAGATGAATTAGTCAAATTATAGCAAGAGAATGTTATTTGTAAACAAATACGAGAGAATATTTTCTGTGATTTGGAATGTTTCAATAATGCTCAATATTATTGCTAAATCATTCACCGTTACAATAAGGTTGGTACTCCTTATATAGAGTGCAATCACTGCTGTAATCACGGGATGGTGATTACTAGCAGATCTAGTACAAAAATAACTACTTCTTAATAAACTACTGAAATGTTCACAACTACTGAGAACATGTCAAAGTACTAAGTATGAAACATGAAACAACTGAAAAAGAAACAACTGATACTACAACGACTGAAGAACAAACTCTTCAGTCGTTTTACAAAACTACTGAAAATAGAAAATATAAAACTACTGAAAGCAAACCGTCACAACTACTGAAGAAGTCCTCTTCAGCTGTTGTGACAACATCTGATACTTTGTCTTCAGCACTTGTCTTCAGACTTTGTCTTCAGCACTTGTGTCTTCAGACTTTGTCTTCAGCACTTGTGTCTTCAGACTTTGTCTTCAGCACTTGTGTCTTCAGACTTTGTCATCAGTTGTTGTCTTCAGCTGTTGTGGACTTCAGTAGTTGTTGTGACGTCTGTGGGACTTAAAGGTTTTTCTGATCCGGCTCATTGGTTCTTTTGGTCCAACAAACTCCCCCTGAACCAATGCAGCCAAAACCTTTAACTTTATTGAGGTCCCACTTATTGTTGGCAAAATGGATGGTCTTTTTCCTTCTTGATCAGTTGAGAAGATGACCCATATAAGCACCGGCCTGGAAGTAAGTCTCTGATGATTTGGTTGGCAAAGTATGGATGGGAGCTCTGTATTGGGGAATTGGACACTGAGCTGTTCCCCCATCCATGAGACTCACTTCCCATGTATAAGCCTGTAGGATTCTCTGGTGTATGCTCTGAGAAACATGATTTGTTCTTCCATAGTAAGATTCTCTGGTTCACCATCAAATAATCCTTCACGCCCATACAGCTCTGAGATGTATTTGGCCTGTTTGCCATTTTTGAGCTCAACTGTTGTGATCTGTCTGTAGGCAAACTCATCTGGATGATTACCTTCAAGTAACAGACTGAGCTCATTTTGTTTGAAGTTCTCAAGCTTCTTGTAGACTAACCCCTTCTTGATCACTCTGTTTTCTAACATCTTTTGGGGAGGCTGTTTAGTCTCATAAGCTTTCTTGAAGTCTTCTACAATCTCCCAGGGTGATACTACAAGGACCACTGTGATCTCTTCATCTACGATCCGTTTGATCTGGCCCTTGTATCGTGCAGGAATGTCCTTCTTCACAATTCTGTGAGCCACCCTAGGATCAGGCCACATCCTCACCTTTTCTTTTTGATATTGAAATGTGTTGGCGAGGGTGTACAGTCTCAGAGCTTCTTTCTTCATACTTATTATTGATGAAGAGGCAGCATAAGTTTTATCTATACTCTTTAGCATCTCCTCATCATGAAGCCTTTGCAGTTGCTCTTCTTCAATCTTTATTCTCACAGTTTCCATCTGTGAGGTGGGAGTGATGGGCATAGATTTGGCTTTAGGCAAAGTTAGGACTGCAGAAAGAGGCAGCCTATCTTCTTCCTCATCATCCTCTTCTTCTTCTTCTTCTAGCCTCAACATCCTTCTCTTCTTCTTCTTGGATGCATCATCGGCTGTTGGTTTTGAGGGTAAAGGAGTTGGTTTAATGGGTTGTGGTAGTGGTGATTTTGAAGTGGTAGGTTTTGCAGGTTGTTCTAGCATTCTGTAATGAGTGAGGCTTTGGAGTATTTTGCTAGTTCGTTTCTTTTTCCAGCACCTGCTTCATTTAAAGCTTCAATCACTAATCCCTTTGTATATGCTTCAGACGTACAGATCTTGGTGGTTATAGCCAAGATACTGTCCCTGGTCCATGACTTAATCTCTATCAATGATCTTCCAAGATACTTAGCAATAGATCTGATCATGATCTCCAGTCTTTCTCTTTCTAGCACATCATAGCTTGCCCATCTTGAGTTAATTTCTTCAACTTCAAGTCTTCTAATCTCTGAGTCAAGCTGTGCAGTATCGAACCCTTGTCTGTATAGTTGGTCAATAATGGAGTCCATAGATTTACTATGTGTAGCATCCGCCATTTTGACCATCTCATCAAGTTGGAGTTCTTTTTCCTTTCTTTCAATCTTCCTCTTCTTATATGTGATGTGAAAGTCTTTGTGACTTTCACTCACTTGATCAGTTTCAGCTCCCTTCACATACTCTTCCTCCTTCTCAGTCTCTTTCTCAACAACCTCTTCTTCCTCCTGTTCTCTCTCTATCAGTATACGCTTCCCTTTGTCTTTCACTGACTGACTCTCCCCCTTTTTGGTTGCATTGGTTGCAAGGGTTTGAGTAGTAGAAAGCCTTGTGCTCATAATCTCCTCCACCAGTGGCTGTAGGATTGAGGGAAGTTTGTCATCCAAGGTTTTGATCACAATATCGGTGATCATTGGGGTGATGAGAGGTAGGGATTTTTGGAATATAGCAGCTGTTTGCTCAGAGGGGTTCTGTCCCTGAGAAACAGTGCCAGAAGTAGAGGCTGGTGGATTGAATGTTTGTAGTGGCTGAGTGTTTAGGAGACCTTCAGGTGAAGGTGCCATCTGTGGGTGTATTGTGGTATCAGATGGACTTGCTTCTTGAGAGAATTGGTCAAGTAGTCTTTGTAGTCTACTGACTTCTTCCTCAAGAATTGTGTTCTGGGCTAGAACATCATAAAAGAAGCCCAGGTCATCATCAGCAGATGCTGAATCACCTGACCTCTTGCTAGTAGCAAGATGTACATGCTCTGGGTGTAGACCAGATGTAGCATGTGCCCCTTTTTCTTGGAACTGGGGACTTCCAGCCTCAGGACGATGTCCTTCATCAGCTGTTGCCTCTGATGAGGTCTTAGCCATGTTACCAGCCTCAGTCTGATCATGTGCTGATGCAGAAGAGGTGGCAGCCTCATCAGATATTCTTGTCTCCGTATCTACACTAGGAGACTGAACATTTAAACCCCTGTGCTGTGGGTTGTCAGAAGCATGTTGATCCTCTTCCTCAATATCTGTGGTTTTCCCTTTAGGTGGTTGTCTGGGAGGAGGAGAGGCATGCAGCTGAGTCAGCACATTTGCAATTATAAGTGTTGGACTTTGGGGGGCATTTTCATTGGGAGATAGGGTATTATGCACCTGGGGAGAATGGTGAGTTTCAATGGCAATCTCCTCAAATGAGGAAGATTCCAGATTTGTGGGTACCCCTTCTTTGGTTGCTTCAGGTTCCTTTTGAGAGGAATCCTGAGCGGCTGTGGCTGGGTGAGTCTCTGATACTACTGGGGGGTTTACACCAGTAAGTATATCCTGTCTTTGTGGTACAGGAGCATCTTCAGGGGACTCATCTTCCTGAATAGCTGTTTTGGTTCGTTTTGTTTTTGGTTTGGTGGGGACTTTGGATTTTGTGGTGGTGGCTGTGGGTTCCAGCTGCGTGGGTTTGCGCAGCTTGGCAGCCATTTTGAGTGATTGGTCAGAGTTGTGCCGGGAGTATACTTCAGGCAATACAGCCATAGCAGGGACTCCCAGGCCAACAAGTCCCTCAGCTTGAAGCTGGTTTTCAATTATGGCCATTATAAACCGAGGATATAGTATCCAACGGTTAGAAAGTTGTTTTTGGGCCATATCCTTGAGCTCTAAGAATAATATTTCAGAAAAATTTAAAGGTTGTTGCTCAAGGATAGAGTACAATACCTGTTGCCACCTTGTGGACATTTGATCCCATGATGAAGTCTTTGGAGCCAGGCAGACATTTACCATATGAAAGATAAGCCGTTCAGCATCCTGGAAATGTTTCTTCAATATGGTAGAGGCACTCAGATTGCCTTCGTATCCATGGTGGGCAAAGGATAGATCAGTGGTGCCCTTTGGATAGCTAGTCGGGAAAGTGGCATCATCCAGATTGAGGGTTTGGCGAAGAATCTCTGGATTGATGACCACCTTTTGGCTATGGACAAACGAATGAAGTGACTCTGTGTCATTCTCCTCAGAGACAAGAGTGACGTTTGTCCAGAATTGGCTAAGGGATTCGGCATATATGGTGGGGTTTATCAGGAAGGCTGTTTGGTAAGGTGACTGGACCATTAAATCAATGGCGTTGTGAAACTTGGTCCAGAATGGTGATTTAGTAAGGTGAGCGACACAGTTGTGTCGAGGTTTTAGTTGCATGGTCGCCATGGATGAAGAGAGGGTACAGAGTTTTTGAACGTTAGGTTTGAGAGTGAAGGTGAGAAAAACTCTGGTGAGATAAGGGATTTATAGGGTAGGGTTATGAACCGACTGAAGGTTTTTGGTGAGTCATCATTTGTTGAAACTGATGACGTGGCATTAACTTTTAGAGGTTGAAATGACTGACCGTATTGGTGTGATCATCAGTTGTTATAAAACAACTGAAGACTTGGTTTTAACCGTCAGACATTGAAACAGCTGAAGTCTTTGATTTAGTCTTCAGTAGTTATAAAACTACTGAGGACAATTCCGACTTCAGGTGGTGAAACAACTGAGGACATGGTGTTTGTCATCAGTAGTTGTGTAACTACTGAAGACAGTGGTTTTGTCATCAGTTGATGTAAACAGCTGAAGACTTAGCGGTAGTCTTCAGTAGTTGTAAACTACTGAAGACATAGCTGTGGCTTCAGTTGTTTAGAAACAGCAGTTGGAAAAACAACTGAAGAGAAATTGCTCATCAGCTGTTGTCGTCAATTCTTAGCTTTTCAGCTGTTTCAGTCTGACCTCCACATTAAAATGTTTCATTGGTCATCAGTACTTATCTGCATTTCTGACGTCAGCAGTTGTAGTTACATCAGCTGTTGTGATTTCATCAGCTGTTATAACTACATCAGCTGTTTTAACACATGAAGTAATTTATGACATGGTTACCAATGATCATCAGTATTTATTACTGAGATTATCGGTAGTTGTCACTTATTCTAGCTGCAGCATACCAAGCCTTAACACCAGGTTGTGGAAAGTTGAACTATCCAAAGGCTTAGTAAAAATGTCTGCAAGCTCATCAGCACTAGGAACAAATTTTGGATCAATCAGACCTTTTTCAAAACAATCTCTAATAAAGTGATGTCTGATTTCAATATGTTTAGTCCTAGAGTGCTGGACAGGATTCTTGACAATACAAAGAGCTGAAGAACTGTCCATTAACAATGGAGTCTTAGTCTCAGTTATGCCATAATCCAATAATTGGTTTTGAAGCCATAATACCTGAGATGTACAACTTGCAGCAGCAATGTACTCGGCTTCAGCAGTTGATGTAGCAACTGAGGTTTGTTTCTTACTCTGCCAAGAAATCAAACAGTTGCCTAGGAATTGGCATCCACCAGAAGTTGATTTCCTGGTCAACTTACACCCTGCATAGTCACTGTCAGAAAAGGCAACTAATTTACCAGAATGTCTAGTAGAATACCATAAACCTAGAGATGGAGTGCCTTGCAAATATCTAAAGATCCTCTTGACTGCAATCAAATGAGACTCCTTAGGTGCAGCCTGAAATCTAGCACAAACACATGTAGCAAACATAATATCTGGTCTAGAAGCTGTTAGGTACATCAAGGACCCAATCATACATCTGTAAAGTGTTTCATCAACCACTTTACCTTTCTGATCTGTATCCAGTTGTGTGGTGTTGCACATGGGAGTAGAACAGGGTTTACAATTTTGTAAATCAAATTTTTCCAAAAGATTTTTGTATATTTGGACTGATGAATGAAAATTCCATCAGCCTTTTGTTTGATTTGCAAACCCAGAAAGAATTGTAATTCCCCCATTGCACTCATTTCAAACTTTTGTTGCATCAGCTTTGTAAAGTCATCACACAACTGTGGATCAGAGGATGCAAAAATAATATCATCTACATAAATTTGAACAAGTAGATTATGCTGCCCTGCTTTCTTAATGAACAAAGTTTTATCTATGGTGCCTCTAGTAAAATTATTTTCAAGAAGAAAGTTTGATAATGTCTCATACCAGGCCCTAGGAGCTTGTTTCAACCCATAAAGAGCCTTATCAAGCTTATACACCCAATTAGGATGTTTGTTGTCCTCAAAACCTGGTGGTTGACATACATAAACCTCTTCTTTAATTTTCCCATACAGAAAAGCACTTTTGACATCCATTTGAAAAACTTTAAGATTTTGATAAGCAGCATAAGCTAAAAACAATCGAATTGCTTCCAGTCTGGCTACAGGAGCAAAGGTTTCATCATAATCAATACCTTCTTCTTGTGCAAACCCCTGAACCACCAGTCTGGCCTTGTTCTTAACAATAAGCCCATTTTCATCAGTCTTATTCCTAAACACCCATTTAGTGCCTATTGCACACTTACCTGGAGGTAGAGGAACAAGTTCCCACACTTGTTGTTTCTTGAACTGAAGAAGCTCAAGCTGCATGGCATCAACCCATCCATTGTCCTTTAATGCAATGTGATAATTCTTTGGCTCTTGCTGACTAATGAAGAGAGCATAGAAGCAGAAATTTGACAATTGACTTCTTGTTGATACTCCAGCAGTGATATCACCAATGATTTGAGACATAGGGTGATTCTTCAGATCTTGATACACAATGAGATCAGTGCAAGTGTTTGTAGCAGGCTCAGCAGCAACAGATGGTGATGGTGAAGAATTTCCTTGAAACCAATCAGTTGATGGTAGTTCAAAGGAAGTTGAAGTTGTAGAAATCTCATCAGCATTTGTTGTGGATTGTGCTGCTGGAGCTGCAGGAACATCAGGTCTAGCTGAATCAGGCAGTTGATCAGTAAATCTGAAGAGGTGAGTACTGCTATCATCATCATCAGCACCAGCAGTACCACCAGGTGGAGAACTGTTGACATGAGCAACAGCAGGAGTTTGATGAGGAGCATATTGTAGTATGTCCAAATCAAATATCTCCACAGGATTTTGTGGAATCTTGTCCTTTGGAGATTCATTAAACTTAACATGTAGAGTCTCTTCAACCATCTTTGTTCTACAGTTGAAGACTCTGTATGCTTTGCAAGTTGATGAATAACCAACAAAATATCCTGCATCCACCTTAGAATCAAATTTCTGGAGTTGATCCCTTGTGTTGAGAATGAAACAAGGACATCCAAAAGCTCTAAAAATGAAATTAGAGGGGCCAAATGATGAAGAACTTCATATGGAGTTTTCATCAACCTCTTATTCACTAGAGCTCTATTTTGTACATAACAAGCAGTATTGATAGCTTCAGCCCAAAAAGTCATTGGCAATCCAGAGTCAGCCAACATGGACCTTGCAGCTTCAATAAGGGTCCTGTTCTTTCTCTCCACTACTCCATTTTGTTCAGGAGTTCTTGGAATGCTAAAATGCCTCTTGATTCCCTTTGAGAGGTAGAACTCATCAAGTGTATTGTTTCTAAATTCAGTTCCATTATCACTTCTAACACACTTGACTGAGAGGGAATACTGCTTCTCAACATACAACACAAAGTTGATAATCTTCTGAGGTGCTTCATCCTTTGAATGCAAAAAGAAAGTCCATACAAATCTGGAGTAATCATCCACAATTACTAGACAGTATTTCTTCTTAGCCATACTCATCACTCTCACAGGACCAAAGAGATCCATGTGAAGAAGCTGTAAGCAGGCTGTGGACTTAGGTTCTTCTATGGAAGGAAATGAAACTTTGTGCTGTTTTCCTTTTAGACAAGCAGTGCAGTCATCTTCACATTTGAACTCCTTCATAGGCAATCCCCTTACTAAACCATGGTTAATCAGCTGATTTATGTTTTTGAGATTAACATGACCCAGCCTTCTATGCCATAGTGTAGATTCTTGAGGGGAAGCCTTGGAAAATAGGCAAGGATGGCCTTTGAGATCTATTTTCTTAGAAAGATCTAAGGCATACACTCTTCCTGTCCTGTTGGCCTTAAGGAGAGTGTGTTTATCCAACACCTTGTCAATCAAACTCAGAACTTTGGATGACAGAATCCGGCAGTTCTGACTTGTGAAAAGAGCAACATGGCCTTTGTCACACATTTGACTGACACTCAAGAGGTTGTACTTGAGATTTTCCACATGGTTAACATCATCAAACTTTATTTCCCCATTGGAAACAAAGCCTTTGCCGATGATGTAACCCTTTGCATCATTGCCAAAAGATACAAATCCCTTCCTTCCTTGAGAGTAGTCATTAAGAAGTGATCTGTTTCCTGTCATATGCATGGATCCTCCACTGTCTACATACCAGATGCCTCTGTGGCATGTTGAAGAACCCTGCAGAACAAAGCAAATTAGTTAGATTTTGAGACCCAAACCTTTTTGGTTTTGGGCCTATTCACATCAACAGATGGTGGACTAACAAGTTTGCTAGAAATAACAGCTTGAGAGGAAGAAGATGGTGGAAAAGAGGAATCCTTTGGCTTGGACCTCCTTTTCTGTGGATTCAACATAGGAACATCTAATTGGTTGACTCTTCCCAATAGATGTTGAACCATCATAACCAGCTGTGTCTGATTTTGTGATAGAGCTTTCAGCTCTTCAGACACATTAGGACTGGAGTTTGATAAGTTCTTATGTTGCACCTTCTTCTTTTGAGCAACCTCAGCTGTTACCTGTTTAACCCCTTCCTTTTTGGATTTCTTTTTGGACTTAGGATTACAGGATTTGATGTTGCTGGTACAAATGTGGCTTTAAACTCATTTTTCATTTTTACCATTTTCTCTTTAATTTCATCTTTATGTTTGAGTTTGGATCCTCTTTTGTACCAACAATCATCAGTGAGATGATTAAACAAACCACATACTTCACATGGTTTCTTTTTCATCTTTTGTTGATCATCAACTAAAGAGGATGAAACTACTGAAGACTTGCTCTTCAGTACTTTGGAAGCACTATTTGCTTTCTTGGCTTCCTCTTTAGTAGTCTTCAAACTTTTTCTACTGACAGTTTTCTTCTTTTCAGTGTTGTCAGTAGTTGGAGCTTGAACTTCAGGAGTTAAATCTTGCTCTCCAGTCCTTTCAGGACTTTCAGAAATAACTCCTGAGTTGACCAACTCTTTGATCATGTGAGTGTCAGCAATTGAACTATCAATATTGACTGATAAGTTCTGTGAGGGCTTATTGCTGACTTCAACTTTTGATGATGCTTTATCAGAAAGTGAATCACATGATGAGGTGGATTGGTTATTGCTTTCTCCATCAGATTTCACTTCTACTCTTGGAGCAAAATCTGTAGGAGGAGCAGTGTGATTATAACCAATGCCAAACTTCACATTGAAGCTGATTGCTTACTAAGAAGCATCTCAAAACCTTTGCATGATTGTACCCATCGATCACACTCTACTTGGGTAACTGCAAGGGTTTCTTTAAGACTTTTCTGGTCCTCCAGAATAACCTCTAGCTTAGCCTTTTCATCACTTAATTGGCATTTAAGCTTATAAATCTCATCATTTTTATTATTAAGAACAGACTCATACTCAGCTTGTCTTTTGGAAATAGTTTTCTCAAACTCAAGTTTTTCATTTATTAATGCTACATTTGCCTCTCTAATAGAGACAAAGGCAGCAATGCAAGATTCAGAACATAACTTGGCTTTGGCCTCTGAAGATACCTGAGTTACCTGTGAAGATGATGCAGTTGAGCAGGAACCCTCAGTTGATTCCAGAGCCATAAGTGCCAGATTTCCAAAAGGATTATCACCACCGTGTTGATCAGCACTTGTGAACATTTGTTCATGACCAGACATGTCATCTGGCAAGCTGCTCCAATCAACAACTTCTGGGGTGAAGAAGCTATGTTGTTGAGGTTGAGGGGGTTGATGAGATGGTTGAGGTTCTGGAAGTGCATGAGGTTGTGGTACCATAGGAGCTTGAACTGACTGGTTTGTGGCATGTAATAACACGGGTAAGGATAAGGCATTTGACCCTGAGGAACAAAGTATGCAGGAGATTGTAGTTGAGACTGATGACTAGAATTGACAGGATGTTGCCCTTTGTTTTGTTGACTATTGCTAGGAAAAGTCACAAAAGGTGCAGAGGAATTAGATCCAGATGATCTACATTCTCTAGCAAAGTGTCCAAGCCTTTGGCATCTGTGACACCTCAACTTACTCTTGTCAAAACCAACTTTGGTTTTGCCAGAGAGTCCTGGGAACTTTCTTCCAGTTCTTTTGTAGAACTTCTGAGATCTGATATTTATCAAGGCCATTTGGCTCAAAATATCCATCTCTTCTAAGTCATCATCAGCAATCCCCTTGAGATCATCCATGATGAAGCATAGATTGTCATTATTACACCCAGAAAATTGACTATCAACACTCACAAATGCTGAATCAGAGATGTTTGAAGAGAAATCAATATGCTCATCATACTGGCATTCAGATGAAGCATATTCTGACTCATGACTAACCAGAGCAGTGTTGCCTGGTACAAAGTCCTCAGTGAGCTTACCAGATGAAGACAGTTTTCTCTTTTGTTCTATCTCTCTCTCAAATGTGAGCAATTTCCCATGAAGTTGGGTGAGAGATAGTTTGTCCAAATTTGCACTGGAGCGTAGGACAATGGTATATGTATCCCATCTCTCAGGCAGTGATCTGAGAAATCTGTTATTCATCTGAACATTAGTATACTCATGTTTGACCATTTTCAATTCAGAGATCAAACAAGAGAACCGCTCAAACTGTTGAGTCAGTGTCTCACCCTTCCTATGAGAGAATGTCTCATATTGTTGGGCAAGGATCTCTCTATTATTTGCCAAGACCTCATCTGTTCCTCCAAATTGTTCTTTCAAGGCATTCCAGAGGTCATGGGCAGATTCATAATGCATTAACCCAGAATAAATTTCATTGGGTAGTGCCATGGCCAGAATTCCATGAGCTTTTGCATCTATCTCAAACAATTTCTTATCCTCATCTGAGTATTGATCCTTCCTCTTCGGAACCATTTGATTGGTTTCCGGGTTATTCACCATAGGCTTGTGTGGACCATGTACCACTGATGTCCAACAACCTGAACTGTTAACAGACAGGTGATGGAGCATACGACGTTGCCATATGTTATACTCATTCCTAACCAGCATTGGAGGCTTGGTTGAGGAACCAGTATTGTGAGGATCATTGGAAGGAGTAGTCATTTTGAAACCAAAAACAATTTTATTCAAGCAAAAATTTTGACACACCACAACAAGCTCAATGAAAACCGAGAATAAGTCTCAGGATGAATGATTAAAAACACAGAAAATTCAATCTCTATAGCAGTTTCTTGCAAAATGATACTAATTCACTCAAACTTGGATCTTGAAGAACAGTTTCAATGATCAATTATTAGATCGATCAATGATTAACCTGCTCTGATACCATTTGACAGGATCAATGATCACAAGTTTGAAGTATAAGAGTGTAATGCAGCGGAATGAAGAGATGAATTAGTCAAATTATAGCAAGAGAATGTTATTTGTAAACAAATGCGAGAGAATATTTTTCTGTGATTTGGAATGTTTCAATAATGCTCAATATTATTGCTAAATCATTCACCGTTACAATAAGGTTGGCACTCCTTATATAGAGTGCAATCACTGCTGTAATCACGGGATGGTGATTACTAGCAGATCTAGTACAAAAATAACTACTTCTTAATAAACTACTGAAATGTTCACAACTACTGAGAACATGTCAAAGTACTAAGTATGAAACATGAAACAACTGAAAAAGAAACAACTGATACTACAACGACTGAAGAACAAACTCTTCAGTCGTTTTACAAAACTACTGAAAATAGAAAATATAAAACTACTGAAAGCAAACCGTCACAACTACTGAAGAAGTCCTCTTCAGCTGTTGTGACAACATCTGATACTTTGTCTTCAGCACTTGTCTTCAGACTTTGTCTTCAGCACTTGTGTCTTCAGACTTTGTCTTCAGCACTTGTGTCTTCAGACTTTGTCTTCAGCACTTGTGTCTTCAGACTTTGTCATCAGTTGTTGTCTTCAGCTGTTGTGGACTTCAGTAGTTGTTGTGACGTCTGTGGGACTTAAAGGTTTTTCTGATCCGGCTCATTGGTTCTTTTGGTCCAACACTACTATTATCATGTTTTGGTTCTTTTAATGAAAACATTGAATGACCTAGTCCCCACAGACATTTGGCAAAGAAACTTATCATGTCCTCATGATATATTGAACAAATGACACGCTCTGCTTGACTCTTCCTCTCAGAAGCAACATATGTCTTTTTCTTTTTTCTAAAAGAAAGAACGCCCTTATAGACATCAAATGATCAGAGCTGCAGGTCTATACTGACGTATAACAGAGGAGTTGATCAATTGAGTCTTACAAATGAGAGCTTCAGGTCTATACTTACGTATAACAGAGAAGATCATCATATTGTGCCGATAAGAGCTTCAGGTCAGTACTATCGTATAGCATAGAAGATCATCACTCCATGTCAATGTTCACACATAGAAGAGGAGATAAGCACTAGAAATAATATAACAAGGAGCTTCTTAGATGCGAAGATGTGTAAGCATATAAGTTTTGAGATAGGGGAAGATTTAGACGCAAAGATACTTTAGATAAGAATAACTCAAAACAGAGATATCACGTTCTCAACCCTTTTTGAACAAGAAATTGAAACTTTGTGAAGGCCAAAAATGTCAAGGGGATTATTCGAGTCATCAAGATTCTTGTTCTATTAATTAAGCTACAAGATTACTGTTTACTTCGCTTTCTGGCTGAACCTATCAAGCATATCCCACACACTATTAACCTTCTTTACACTGTCCAGACTTCTCATTTTATTCTGCAAAAAAAAACAAGAAAAACATTTAATATATATTCTCCCCCGAAATTTCTACGAATAGGCAAGATGTAGAAATTTCTTATTCAGCTATATATCACCATCATTCATTCATTTTTTTTATTTTATTATATTTTTTTATTATATTTTTTTATGTGAAAAATGATGAAGGACAATATAGTGGGCAGAACGAAAAGGAAAGAAAGAAAATAAAGAAAGAAGTATAAACAATATGTATATGACATAGTTTGAAGGAAAATGAGTTTTAAAATGATATTAAGCCTAACATAGGATCAATTTATAAAAACGAGGTTTATCAAATGTTTTAGTGAAAAGATCTACTTTTTGATTTTTAGTGTCAATGGGAATAATATCAATAAAACCCTTCTCCTGAGCATCACAGATCGCATGAATCCGTGTCTCGATGTGCTTGGTTCGGGAATGATGAATAGGATTCTTTGCAATGCCAATAGCTGCTTCGTTGTCACAGGACAGCGGTGTATGGAGAAAGTTGATCTATAGTCAATTATTTGGTGTTGTATCCAGAGCACTTGTGAACAACAGCTGGAAGCATCAATGTATTCTACTTCTCCCATAGAGAGAGAAACAGTGGCCTGTTTGTTGCTCTGCCATGATACCAGACAATTTCCTAAGTACTGATAGCCTCCAGTAACTGAATTTCTGTTTAACCTGCAGCCATTAGAATCACTATCAGAATAAGCATGTAAATCAAAATTCCCACCATAAGGATACCAAAGCCCTAAACAAGAAGATCCTTTAAGATAACAAAAAATTCGTTTTACAGCCTTTTCATGAGACTCTTTCGGGGCAGATTGGTATCGAGCACAATACCCAACAGCAAAGGTGATGTCAGGACAACTTGTTGTAAGATACATAAGGGAACCGATCATGGATCTGTAAAGATGAGGATCAACAAGTTTCCCGTTCTCGTCAGGAGTGAGGCATGTCTGAGCAATAAATGGAGTCAGTTCAGGAGAAGCATCATCCATATTGAAATTCTTCAAATTTTCTTTAATATACTTCTCCTGATGAATGAGAATTCCCTCTGGCTTTTGTTCAACTTGCAACCCAAGGAAAAAGCACATCTCCCCCATCATGCTCATTTCAAAACGACTACGCATAACTTCCTCAAACTCCCGACACAACTTTGGATTGGTGTAGCCAAAAATAATATCATCCACGTAGACTTGCACGATCAGCATCTCACCATCCACTTCCTTCTTGAATAACGTCATATCAATGGTTCCACGAGAAAAACCATTGCTTAAGAGATACTGTGTTAGAGTCTCGTACCAGATCCGAGGAGCCTCATGAAGACCATAAAGGGATTTATCAAGCTTGTAGACTTTATCAGGAAAGTCGGGATCCTCAAACCCTGGTGGTTGACACACGTATATCTCTTCGTCAATGTCTCCATAAAGAAATGCACATTTTACATCCATCTGATAGACTTTGAACTGCTTGTGGGCGGCATGAGCCAGAAAGATCCGAATGGCTTCAAGACGGGCTACTGGAGCAAAGATTTCCGTATAGTCTATCCCTTCTTCTTGAGCAAAGCCCTGAACCACCAATCTTGACTTATTTCTTACCACAATACCACGGTCATCGGGTTTGTTTTTGAACACCCATTTCGTGCCTATTGGGCATTTGTTTGGTGGAAGATCAACCATGGTCCACACCTTGAGCTTCCTAAACTGTTGCAGCTCCAATTTTATCGACTCAACCCAGCAAGGATCCTGAAGGGCTGCATGAACATTTTTCGGGATGATTTGGGATATAAAACAAGAGAAAATACATACATTAATCAAACCAGATTGACTTCGCGTCCAAACTCCATTGGTGATAGATCCAATGATGTTATTATGGGGATGATCTTTCAAAGTTTTGAAATCAGTGGGCATGGGTAGGGTATTTGAAGAGGGTTGGCTGATAGGTTGTTGATGGATAGATGAAGGTGAGGAGGGTGGTATAGGCTAAAATGAGGAAGATGTAGGTGATGAGGTAAGAGATGTAGAAACAGGTTGAGGTGGAATGTCAAATGATTATGAGGAATATGCAATGTCAACAAATGTAGCATCATTTGCTGATGTATTGGGAGGGGCTTGAGGAATGACAAGTAATGGAGCTGGAGGAATGATGTTTGTTTGAACATTGGAGATGGACGCATCATCATCGAAAACTGGAAGATTAAAAGAGTTAAACACCGTATCGGAGTCAAAGTACCACGTTGGTTCAAATCAAACATCGAAGGAATTAGATTCCTGCCAATCAACATAAAAGGACTCTTGCACAATACGGGTTCTCTTGTTATACACCCGATAAGCTTTTTGAGAAGAAGAATAGCCGATGAAGTAACATTCATCAGACACAGCACCGAACTTCGTCTTCTGTGCCTAGGTATTCAATAAAGTGCAAGAGCAACCAAATGGTTGAAAGAAGTCAATCAAAGGTTTTCTCTTATGAAACAATTCATAAGGAGTCTTCATTTTGTCTTTGACTATCAACGCCCTGTTCAGAACGTATGAAGCACAATTTACCGCCTCTACCCAAAAGATGATGGGTAAGGAGGATCCAATCAACATTGTACGAGCAGCTTCAATAAGGGTGCGATTCTTTCTTTCAGCCACACCATTCTATTGAGTAGTCCTCGCAGCACTGAACTTCTCAAAAGTCCCTTACCAGCAAAGAAAGAATCAAAGATCTAATTTCTGAATTCAGTACCATTGTCACTTCTAATTGCCATAACCTTCCTCTTGCTTATCGTCTCAATTAAAAGAATTAACTTCTGTAGCTCCTCAGCAGCCTCTCCTTTGTGGGCAAGAAATCTCACCCAGGAATACCTAGAAAAATCATTTGTAATCACAAGAAAAAAAGATTTTTTAGCAATTGATTTAACGCTGATTGGGTCAAACAAATCAGTGTGTAACAACTCAAGGGGATTAGATATGTTATTTTCAACTTTTGGTTTATGTGGTTTCTTATGTTGTTTTCCCTTGGCACACGCCATACATTTTTCAACCATAGAAAAGTCCTTTAAAGGTAATCCCCTAACAAGATTTTTTTAACTAATTTGTTTATATTTTTGAAATTAACATGGCCCAATCTGCGATGCCATAGGAAAGACTCAGAAGTGGAAGCTTTGGACAAAAGACAAGCTTTGGACAATCTGCGATGCCATACTTTGAACCCATGTCAAGAAGATATGTGTCATTCTTTCTTGGAGCCCGCATTAACACCATCTCTTCTGGAATATCAATCTCTGATTTCAAAAAAAGACATTAATTTGACTTGAACAAGACCATAATGTCTTTATCGCAAATCTGAGAGACACTCAACAGATTGAAAGCAAGTTCAGGTAAAGAGACACTCAACAGATTGAAAGCAAGTTCAGGTACATAGTTCACTTTCTTTAGAGTAAGAGAGCCGTTGGAAACCTCCCCTTGTCCAACCATTTTCTCTCCTTTCTTGTCGCCAGCAAATGCGATTTAACCTCCATTGATTATTCGATAATTGGTCAATAGATCTTTTAGCCCCATCATGTGTCTGGAGCATCCACTATCAACATGCCATACATTGTTTACAACTTTAGTGGATGACTCCTGCAAAAATGTCAAATAACAAATTAACCAGGTGAAACAGGAACCCAAGTTTGAACAACTTTGGGTTTAGGAGAGATTGGCTTC
Organism: Flaveria ramosissima; assembly: GCA_025215565.1. Lineage (NCBI taxonomy): Eukaryota > Viridiplantae > Streptophyta > Magnoliopsida > Asterales > Asteraceae > Flaveria > Flaveria ramosissima. Next base: position 2,477,130 of record CM046045.1, read on the forward strand.
TTACAAAAGAAATTATTAACCAATTGAGTAAATCTACTCCCCCGAATGAATTCCTATTAACACGTCTATGTTGTAGATAAGGACAATGCTTAACTACATGATCATCTTTACCACACCGAAAACAGTGTGGTTTTAATCTACGTCTGTTATGCAACAAGGTAGGGATTTTATCAATGTATATTTCCTCATCACATTCAGACAATCTAGAATCGACATCACTGTAAGTCTCATACATGTCTCTAGGTCTGTTTTTATTTGAAAAATAATGATTAATTACAAAAGAAGATGAGTTTTCATCTGAAATACATGTAGTACTTCTACCACTTGTACTTCCCTCAGATGATGGAGTTACCCATTCACTTGATAAAGAAATATTCGTTGGGGTAAAAGATGGAATAGAGTGAGGAAAGAATTTTTCAAAATAATTATTTTTAATTTTCTCATTACTCTTCCTGGTGGAATCATTCACAATATTAACACAATCAGAAGAGGTATCATCATTACAATCCACAGTATTTAGAGAGGAAATAGAAACATCACTAGAACAAGATGAGACAGTGTCTGTTACAGATTGACTTGAAACAAAAGCAGAATTTAAACTAGATTTATAATCTAAGACAGAATGCTGAGATTCAGGTGTACTAAAACTAGTGCATCCAAGCCCGCTTGTCGGTCTATAATCATAGTCCTCACGAACGTGCTTAGTGTTCACACCTTCTAAACCTGCAGACATACTGTTAGTATCTATTGTGATCAAATCATTAGAAGGATGAGGAACATGCATAGGTGAATAGCAGTAAGTACTAGGAGAAGGATAAACCTAAGCATTTTCATAACCCAAACCTGTTTTAATCCTAGCCCCCCTTTGAGATTTACATAAGTCATCATGTTTCATCCCCGATATTGTCCATTTATCGAGCTTTGACTGAAGTTTGCTTGTTTCAAATTCAGCAAGTGCAACCCTTTCAGTCAAAGTGTTAATCTCAACATTTCTTTCCAAAACGATTCGTTTTAAATGATCATTTTCTTTCAAAGCTTCGTTTAATTTAACAAAATATTTAGACTCGTTTATTTTAAGATCTTCATTTATTCATTTTAAATCTTTTTCAATATTAATTAACAAATGATTAGCTTTGTGTACCCCAAATAATCTAATTTTGCATGCTGAAGAACACATGTCCTGAATTACCTCATAAGGAAGTCCCATCACCACCTTTTCTGCTGCTAAAGCTTTCTCACATTGGCACAACAGAGTACTCAACTTGTTTTCCTCGACAGTGGTAGCAGCATCATCTTTTTTATTACTTTGCTCAGTGGGTTGACTTCCTTCCTTCAGCATCTTCTCAGCCTTACTTTCTTTCACCATCTCATCCTCTTTCACCTTCAAAGATACTTCAACTTCATCTTTAAGTTCTTTGAATGGATCAAATTCATCCTCACTATTCACCTTTTTCTTTTCTTCCAAAATATCAGCCACCAGCGCTTGATTAATTTCTTCTCTCGTCTCTTCAACTTCAGAACTCTAATCAAAATTAGAGATCAAAGCTGTCTCTTTCTTGTGATTCATTTCTTCTTTATTCCCGCTTGAAACCAGTCGTGGGACTGAATTACTAGGATCAGTGACGATCGGCAATGGACATTCACGTTTGAAGTGTCCCAACTGTTTTCAATTTAAACACCTCAGTTTAGACTTATCAAATCCCAGTATGGAGTTAGAGCTTTGACCTCCGAAATTCGTCCTTTCAGTGCGCTCCATGAATCTTTGGGCTCTAAGTGTCAACATTGCCATTTGCCACTAAATGCCAATCTCTTCAAGATCATCAGGATCCACCTGATACATATCCTCCATTGTCATCCCTTTACCTTTCAACTCCCCCGCCACCAAGGCTTCAGAGCTCTAAACAAACATACCAAAGAGAGTCATTGTCTCGGATTGCACTGACGTTTTAGCATTTGCTTTCAAGTTGGCTTTATCTTTCCCAGCACTACCACTACCACCAGAATAATCACCAGTATTCACTCCACCTTGTCAAGATGCTTGCATTAGAGAGCTGCAGAGGAAGACCATAATGCAGCATTTTGAGTGAAACCAGATGTAGGCATCATGGTTTGGTTGAATTCCCTTCTCTTCATGTCTAACTCGAAGGACGTACGCTTATTAATGATGTCCATAAGCGTGTAGTCAGTGAAACCTCTTTCCTGCTTTAACATTCTCACCTGTAGACTCCACTGAGGTGGGAGAGAGTCTAACAACCTGTTAACTTGCTCACTATTGGAAAGTTTTTCATCATACTTCTTCAACATGCTCGAAACTGTCAGAAAACGATTTGTAAGATCTGTGAGACTCTCGTTCTTGTATCCCACAAAAGAGCTAAACTCCTTTTCACCTTGAATACTCTTGTCTTTTACCAGCTCATCGTTACCATCATGAACTCACAGAGAGCATCAAAGAGAGACTTAGCGTTATTATGTTCAGCAAATCGATTGTAGATGTCTGGTGCAAGACATAGAGTTAATGCTCCAAAAGCTTTCTAGTCTCTATCAATCAAATTTAAATCCTTTTCCGTGAATGTGGTTGAGTCCTTGTTTTGAGACACTACATCACCAAAAGTGACAGTTGGTATATGCGGACCAGAGGTGATGGATTCCCATTGGTTGTGTTCGGTGTAGAAGAAAAAGGCTTTAAGACATCTCTTCCAATCTTCGAAGTTATCTCCGTTGATGAGTCTCGAAGGTCTGTTGGTAGCAACACTTTCTAAATCGGCAAGGTGAGAGAAGTCATCTTTGACATTATAGATTCGCTGAAGAAGAAACAATTTCGCAGAAAAATACAGTTCGCAGAGCTAGTTTCGCAGAGAAATGGTAGTTTCGCAGTAAAGACTAGTTTTGCTGAGCTGGTAGTAGTTTCGTTGGAAATTTCGGCAGCAGTTTTGCTAGCCAAATGCTTGAGATTGCTTAGTTTCGCCGACAATTTCGCACGAAACAAGCTTGAACTTTTGTTCAATGATACTTTCGACAGCAATTTCGCTTGGAATATGCACACAAGCACTGTTGAACTTTTGTTCAAGGATACTACTTTCCCTGAGATGTTGAAAACAACTACAAAGTGTAAACACTTGTAGTTTTGCTGGAAGATAATGCAGTTTCGTTGGATGAAGATGTAGTTTCGCTGGATGAATCTGAAAGGCTTTTTCAACATGAAATCAATCTGAAATCGCTAAATCTCAATGGATTTGAGATCTGATGATTAATAGAGCTTTCCCAACCAATAACAAGCAAAATTCAATCAAATTCCATATCAAATACACTCAAATTTGATCCGCAATTGATGAAATATTGATATTGAACAAAAACAACCAAAAACCCAAACAATCAAGAGCACTAAGGCTCAGATACCATTTTGTTGGTCCATTTGATCGAATTGCAGTACAATTGATATGATGAATCGTTCAATATCAGAATCAATAGACAAAAAACAAAGATGAAGATGAATAAGAACAATCACAATGTATTCAAATATGAACAATGAGGATCCAATACAATGAAAGTAAACAAAGCTCAAATATATTTAAGTAGAGTAACAGCTTAAATAGTCTCTTGCAACAATAATTTTCGATTAGGGTTTTGCAAGGATCCCCAATAATGAGCAAGATCAAAACTATATATAGAAGTCATAGTTTCGCTGACAGTTTCGCTATCAGCAAAACTATGGTGTCGAAACTATAGTTTCGCCCGGCAGAAACAACAGTTTCACCGGGTGAACTAAACAGCTGATTATGAGCGAAACTGCAGTTTCGCTCATAGTTTCGCTGGGCAGCAAAACTACACAAAATAAACAACATTCAAAAGTAAACTAACATTAAACCTATTACAAAGGAATATAAACATAATCTAATCTAAGCTGAGTCCAACCTATACATGATCTTCAGATAGAAAGCATGAAACTTCTCCTGAAGGAGATGTTTTTTGCAAGTCCATCTTGTACATGTTCCCTTTCGTGGGGGCTCTGAGCAAAATATGCTCTTGAGGAATAACCACCCTGGGCTTGAGAACAATGCACTCATGCTCAATAAAAAGCATGTTATCTCTTTGATCACAAAATTAAGATACACTCAAGAGATTGTATCCTAGCTCCTTGACAAAGTTTACCTATTCAATGGTGAGCTTACCATTTGTGACCCTGCCCCTTCCAGTAATGTAGCCTCCAACATCTCCTCCAAAAGCAACTGGTCCTCCATCAATTTTCTCAAACTTTTGGACTAGAGAACCATTGCTTGTCATATGCCTGGAACAGCCACTGTCAATGATCCATACGTTCATGCTTGTCTTGAGCTATTGCTACACAAAAGAGATGATTAGTTACATTTAGAAACCCAAACCTTGTTGGTCTTAGGCTTATAAAAAAATTGAAGACATTGCAATAGTAATTGATCCTATTATCAGATTAGGAGGATCATTTGCTGATGTTGATGAAGAACTTTCAGTAACAAGGTCTTTCTTTGTCTTCCACACCACCTTTGGAAGCTTAGACTTGACCTTCAATGCTTCGGAAGTTTTTACAACTTTGAAAGTTTTGGAGACTGGACCTTCAAAAGATCTTGCTATCACTGCAGCAGGCTTGGGTACTTCGAAAGTATTCCCTTCTTCCAAGACCAAAATTTCTTCCGAAGGCAAGTTTTCACTTGCCTTCCTCTTTATTTTAGAGCTTCCGTAAAGTAAAGGTTTTCCTTCCGAAGCTAGCTTCTTCTTCATCTTCTCAAAAGTCTCTTTCTTGGTCATATGGATAGTATTTTTTGGATTGTAGAGGCAATCCTTTGCAAAATGAGAAGTATTGCCACACATAGCATAGTCCATTTTTTTCCTTCTGAGAGTTTTCCTTTGAGAACAGAGCTGAACTTGATCACTTTCCTTCTCCATCTTCATTTTTGCAAATGATGTGGCAATTCTTTCAGGGTGAGAACTACCTTTGGAGCTGGATGTTCAGGCTGTGTAGAAGTAGTACACAACTGATCAGCCTTCTTCATGGTATTGGGATGATTTAAACAAGAAATATAACTATTGGTACTAGAGCTCTAGTTTGAGTCTTCAGCCTTAACAACTTCAAAATCTTCAGAAATGAAAACTGTAAGGATTCCTAAAAGTTTGATGCAGCCAAAACATCCAAAGTCTCTTTGCATGCATGCACTGAAGAACAGAAGTATAAATGAATCGGAAGTCTTACACCTTGCATTAGAAATATTCTAAGTGTAAAATCTTTCGAAGCCAAGACCAACATCTTCCGAAGGCAAAAGTGAAGTCTTCCAAAGCTTCAAAGACAATCTCTTCCAAAGCAAATAGTGAAGCCAGATTTCTTTCGAAGACTTTTAGAGACATGCTTTTATCTGATGTACTTTATCATAAAGCTGGACCACCTTTCCGCTGCAACTATGTTTAGTCACCAACTTACATGAGTTGGTGAAAAAGGTCCATGCTTTTGGTAACTGTACATTGAGGTCTTGAGTCTGTGCTTTCTACTTTATGTACTTTTATCCTTTTTGTAATATATTAGGATGTGAGCTATGACATGTCATAGTCACTAGTCAAAAGACAATCTGCCATTTGACTCTACATTTGATTTTGTTGTCTAGTCTTATGTATTCAGCTGGCTTTCAAAGTATGGCCGGCTGTAGGATGTAGTATATGTATCTCAAGTACTTGTAACTTTCAGAGTATGCTTTGTAACATTTGTAATAGAACTTGAGAAGCAATATACAGCATTCTTGAAAACCAAATACTTGTGTTGTTTGCTATCTTGTTCTGTCTTATTTTTACTTGTGTTCTTAGCATCTTTCACTTAAGTTAACCAGTTCCCTATTTGATCAGTTAAGTGTTCTAAGTAACTCTCCTCATTGTGTTGTTGTGTTGTAAGTGCATACCCTTCACCGGTCCTGCAAAAACTTCTTTCGACGTAGACTTAAAATTAGCCTTGATCTCTTGAGCCTTCTTGGACTTTCTTTTGGTCTTTCTGATCAAGTTCTTCCTTCTAGACTTGTGTGTGTTCTCGATTTGAACGGGATCGTTGAGCTAGGATCTTAGGATTCAAATTGATAAGAACAAAATTTGATGATTAGATGCTAAAATTTAATAATGATGAACACAAAAGTGTTTAATGCTTGTTGTTTATTGATTTGATGATGAATTCATCATCCATGAAGGATTATGATATGATGTTAGTGATGGAATATGATTCCCACACTTGGTGGTGAACCATTCATCTACAAATGATGATTTACATGCTATTTATACTAATCTAAGACAATTACAATGTAATAATCCTAGACTAATAATTTTGATTCCTTGTTGACTTGTTGACTTCAAGCTTCAATTCTTCATCTTCTATGTTGTAAGGCTCGTTCCCGGGAAGCCTCACAGTTGGTTAATCATAGCATAAAATCAATTTAATAATAAAACATTGCAGCGGAAATAAATAGACATTCATTTAAAACTTAGAAACCATATTGTACTCATACATTTGTCGTTTAATTGCTGAGTGAGTTCTAGTTTAAATAATATAAGAAAATATAAACTTTATCCTTCATATAATGACCATGCATACACCATAGTACATAGCATTACTTGCATCATAATAAGCATGTTCATTATCTTTCATTCATTCATTATCTTTCATTATCTTTCGCTTTCATCATAAACGAGATTGCACAAAGCAAGAGCTCCATGTTGATCGACAACAAATGCCAATCCCTGTCGGTACACATGAATACGGTAGCTAACCCCCGACAGTTGATCCACACTGCAAGGCACATAGCCCGCTCATGAATACGGATCCATCATCATACAACAGACTCACATAAGTGAAGTCTATCATAGTGTTTGCAAGACTTTTCATCATCAAACGGCCTCAGGGGTAACATTCATTAAGTTTCACTTTTCATTAATATCACCTTCCACTTTAATTTATAATACTTAATTTGTTAAGTACACAACATACCAAGTACTAATCATCATAAAACATAACCGACCCGTCGCGGGACAGCGGGGGTTCAGGGGCGGCAGCCCCTGACAGTGGGGTCCTAGGGGCAGCAGCCCCTAGTGGGGTCCAAGGGGCAACGCCCCTGGCTGGTCATTTATATAGCATATTTACTTATAGAAAAATCGTTCTTCCTGTTAAAACCCCTTAAAATCTTGGTCATTTAAAAACATATATTTAGTATGCATAATAGCCCCAAAACATGGAAAACTTATAAATAGGGAGGTCTAGAACTCACCTGGATACCACGAATAACTTCTAGACTAAGCTTTCTAGGCTAGGATCACACTACACAGCCTGCAGACAAGTTAACACTCTAAGGGGTTAATTTTCTGCCTAAATTCGCTGCTAATTTCGCTGCAAGATCAGCAATTTCGCAGCTAGATTCGCCAACACTTTCGCTGCTAGTTTCACCAGCAGTTTCGATGCTAGTTTCGCTAGCACATTCGCTAGCAGTTTCGCTGGCATCTTCGCTGCCAGTTTTGCTGCCAGTTTTGCCCAACTTTCGTTGGAAAACCATGTCTGCGAAATTACCTGCGAAACTATAGTTTCGCAGGAAGTCATCGTAGTTTCGCTGGTTGAATATGCAAATTCGCTGGATGCATATACAGTTTCGCAGATCGCATAAAAATCACGAACCAGTCCGTTTTTAACCCAAAATCATAACTTTTTACGTCCAATCTCTTAGATTATCATCCATGAGGCTAAATCTAAGCTTTATACATGTTTTCATACGTAAAAATGTGACCTTTATGCTATTCTTTGCAACTTTTCAAAACCCAAAACCCTAGAATCTGGGTTTGATCTACAGAAGGGTTTAGAGGTCGATTCTTACCTGGATTTGTTGCTTCTTTCTTAGATCTTGATGCTCCAACACCCAGATCCTCAATCTCTTAACCTTGGAAGCTTCAAATCTTGAGTTTTCTTCACTTTCTCTCTCTACTTTCTCTCTCTATGAATTTTGGTGGCTAGGGTTGTAATGAGGAAGATGAAGGCTGGTTTGGGTGCTTAAAGGCTGATTATGGGCCTTTAATCCCATAGGCCACTACCCAATAAGCCTAATTTAACCCATGACCATTTCTTTACCTTATTAAAACACCCAATAATTAAGCCCATTATCCTTAATGACTCGTTTTGACTTTTCAGGGTGTTACATATGTTGACTTTTCTGTTGACTTGGAAACATTGAATTTATTCTTGTTGATCAAAACCAACAATACTCCCCCTAAATTGTAAACATCCAATGATAAAGTTTGAAGCTTGAAACTTAAGCCTTGATGGTGCTTTCTGATGAAATAGTTGATTCAAGTGTTGATGTTGTTGTTGATGTTGCGGAAGCGTGTGCTTGAATCAACTATTGTGTGATATTGATGATCATGATTATATACTTGATATTGCTTCTGCTTTTGATATTGTAATTGTTGTTGATGAAGATCAAGATCATTTGACTGCTGATGCTTTTGATGTTGTAGGCTACTGTTTGAACTTCATTGATGCAGCCCACAAGGGGTGCTTCAAATGGTCACAAGGGGTGCATCAACTCACGCCTTCTTGACCTGCATGGGCTGCAAGCTAATTAAGTGCAGCCTGTTTGATGTTGAAACTATTGTAGTTCTACTGTTTATCTGCAGCTTAAATTGCTGCTGAAACGCGGCTGAATTTTCTGCTATTACGCTGCTGATGCACGACTCAATTTGCTGTCAAAATGATTGTTGTTCTACTGCTGTTATGTTGCTGGTTTGCTGCTGTTATCTGCTGAAACGCAGCTTAATTTGTTGTTGTTTTGTTGCTTAAACGCAACTTGTTTTGCTGTTGTAAAGTTGTTGATTGTGCTGAATGAATGCAGCCCATGATGATACTGAAACGTTGTTGTATATGTACTAAAGTTCTGCTGAAACACAGCTCTTATGTTGCTTATTTGCTGCTGCGTTTTGCTGATGTTTCTACTATGCAGCCTCAAAGGAGGCGCATCATATGTGATAGGGGGCGCAACAAAGTGTTGTGGAAAGCATGTGATGTATAGGAGGTGCATATGTTGTAGAACCAACTCAGAAGGCACATCACACAACAAGGGGGCGCACCAAATTGTTAAAGGGGCTCACCAAATTCCCTTTGTGAGCTGTTCAAACTTTTAGTGTTGCTTATTTGCTTCTACATTTGAGTTGATTTTGATGTTCTCAAACTCATGTAGAAACTGCCCAAAGGGGGCGTAGCAGACTCAAAGGGGTGCACCAAACTGCCCTGTAGCAGCCCTTGTGCAGATTCAAGAATAGGTCCAAAATTTGTGTTGATGAAGCTAAAATCATGTTCAATTGCTGTTGTTGTTTGTGTATGATGAATTGAACATGAATTTAGATCATATTTCAGATCCAAATAAGAGAATCAATGAAGTGGCACTAATAACTTTAAAAACCCACTTTACTTTTGCTTTGATTCAATCCATAATCTATTGTCGTTGCAGATTTTTATTGTTGAATTGATGTAGAAACATCATGCTAATGGATCGAAATCATTGTTGATGCAAATCCTTTATTCAGATCTGAGAAAAACCGAAGAACACCAAGAACACACACACTAGTGTGTGTAAATGTCGATCTTCTGCATCCAACACCAATCTTCCTCAAATTTGATCCAATCTTCACTGTTTTGCTTCCAAATGATGAATCTATCATAGATAATGATCAAAAAACATCAATTTCATACTGAATCCATCAGATTCATGATGAAATATTTGGATTTAAAGATGAACACTCATGAACTTGGTCATGAAGCTATCTTTAAATCTCCACTAATTTTAGCAATCTAACCATAAAATCTGATCAAAATCAATATGAATCTAACAACTTCAGCTCTGATACCAATTGTGTGTCCAAGGATCGCAATAAGGAATTATCAATGTTAGATTGGAATCGAGTTAATGATTGCAGAATGATCATTAATCGTTGTTTAATTGATTAATTATTGAAAATCAAAGCCAATGAATATTAACGACAAACAACTCAATGATGTCAACATGATAAATAAATGAACAAGATTTGATTCAAAAGTATTTCATTAAAACTTGTTAATGATTACAGATGAACAAATAATGAATGCTATAAACAATAATTGCTTTGAACGTGTTGAGGTTTATGATGTATTGATGTGACGGCTGCTAGGGTTTTGATTGTTTGAATTGATGTGATGGTTGTTATTGCTTGTGTTGCCGTCTATTGCTCGTCAATTAATATGAGACAAGGACTCATATTTATAGACACGCGTGTTTCTGCTAAGGAAACAACGAATCTCTTGGAATTCATGATTGACTTTTTGACTTGGGTTAGTTGAATCATTTAAACACAAGTGTTTGGTCTTCTGTAGCGAAGTTGTCTTCCGCAAGAGTGTGCTTTCCGCAGGAGTCTTCACTTGTAGTCTTCGTTGTATTGTTGTTCATCCGTGGATCTTTGATCTCTTCAGACTTGTCTGCATAGGTGTTCTTCAGTAGGAATTCCTCGGATGCATTGCACATCTACAGAAGAACAAATTTGTTCATCCGTAGATGTATCTTACACTCAGTCAATTTCAGAAATTGACTAAGTCTAAGTTTGATCCCACAATCATACATACAAATCAACACATATATATGGATTAACCTATACACATAATGCATACATCATAATAATGAATTACAAATATTCATTACAATTATTGATCAAGTTTTAAGCCTATACAAAATGATCTAGATCTATCTTTCCTAGATCTAACAACTTGGTCATCCCAACTCTTTGTCTCTCCTCAAGAGTGTAGTGACCCTTCTTAGGATGCTCTTCTTTACTCTTCTCAATGTCATCCTTCACTATCTCCTCTTCATCCTTTTCACTCATGGGGTCTATGAGAGGATGCTCATCTTCATAAGTTCCACACCTAGGAGATCTTACAGACATAATTTGTATGGAAGAGCTATCTCAGTGGATCCCAGTACTTGCTTATTCTGATAAAAAAAACTTTTGCATGCAATGATGAGGATATTATGTTCTTGAAGGTCTCTTCTTCAAGAACACATTTTTCAGCCCTGGCTTTGCTAATCCAAGCTCAGTCTGGCAATCAGTTAACTTGATGATGAGATCTTTGATTTAAGTCCTATAGTTGGTGTGCTCATGTTTAAGAGTTGAAATGGTTTTCTCTAAATCTTCTATTTTAAGTTTGTAATCATTTTCAGCTCTTTTGAAATCAGATTTTAAGATATTTAAAGACTCAAGATCAGATCTCATCTCTAAGTTATAGGACCTATGTCTATTAACTTTAGCAATACATTCAGGTGTACAGAGATGTTCCAATACCTTGGCTTCATCATGGTCAGTCGTTAGTTCTTTATTTGGAGATGCATCCTCCACCTGAAAGCTCCAGTTAAAGCCTCCTTCTTCAACAGCAACTGCAGCTAGCTGCTTTGGCTTCTAATTCTGGTTGCCTCTGTCAGTGTAGTTTGGTCTGGTTTGTGCTTGGCCATCATTTGTCCTTGGTGCCTTGCATTCTCTAGCAGAGTGTCCCATTTGGTTACAGTTGTAACATTTCACCTTGCTCTTGTCCAGCCCAATACATTAGTAGAAAACTTTTTGGTTACAGTTGTAACATTTCACCTTGCTCTTGTCCAGCCCAATACATTGCTAGAAAACTTTCTCCCTTCCTCTTGTAGAACTTCTTGGCTCTATGAGTGAGAAGAGTCATTTGCTGAACTTTCTCCATGTACTCCAGATCATCTAGATAGATACAGTCTGGATCTTCAAGGGTGAAGAGAAAATTGCCAGTACTTTCATCACCAGACACAAAAGCTTGTGAACAGCTTGTCTTTTGAAATGGACCTCCTTGAGTGTAACTCTCCCTTGGTGTCTCCGGGAAGGTGATGAAAGGATTCTTTTGTGAGTTGTCAGGGTAGCAGATAAGATGATGCTATGGTTCTTTGCAGTCCCTTTCAACCACATGAAGGGTTGAACTCAGTTAATTACTAGAGTTACCAGATGGATTTTGCATGTTCAACTCCATCTGGTATCCACTAAGAATACCATACAACTCTGTAAGAGTAAGAATCTTAAGGTTCTCAGTTCTCTTGATAACAACATAATAATGTGTCCATTGTCTAGGAGAGAGGACATGAACTTCCTTACAATGTCTTTATTTTCAAGAGTTACTCCAACATCCATTAAAGTATCCATAATCTTAACATACCTGAAGTATTGTTGAGTCATAGTTTCACCTGTTTTGAAGGTGAAGTTCTCAAACTGCTGCTTTAGGAGGTCCTTCTTGTTCTCTTTTGCTTCAGTGGACCCCTCATACATGAGCTTCAGTGCATCCCATAGTTGCTTAGCAGTTTTGCACTTCTTGAAGCCCTTGTATATGTAGTTTGGAAGCGCAGTTTGGAGGGCAGTCATGGCTTTTTTATCTATATCTATTCTCTTCTTATTTTCTTTAGAATAGTCAGCCACCTTGTTTGGAATCATACCACCCCCAACAGCAGCAAAAGAGGTGCTTAGTATGTGAGGTCGAGAGACAACAAATTCCCACATCCTGGAGTCTTGAGACATGATAAAGCCTTCCATTCTTTGACACCAAGTATCAAAGTATTTAGGAGTGATCAGTAGGGACTTTTTCATGGTTCCGGTTTCCATATCAGCCTTTGTGAGAACTGCCATTTGAGATTTTAAGTATTTTGTGAGACTGAGGGATTTAAGATGGTAAGATCTTACAATCAAGAGCCTGGAATGCTCTAATACCAATTGCAGGTACGTTTAAAGGATGGTCAATGCACTTAGTCTCACAATGAGGAGAGTGTTGAAACACTTAACAGATCAAATAGGGAACCGAGAGTTATATTATGATACTATGAACACAAGTAAAACAAGAGACAGAATCTTAAGAACACAACAAAGTAAAGGTTTTCAAGATTGCAGTATATTGCTTCTCAAGTTCTTTTAAAAGTGATACAAAGCATAAGAAAAAGATACAAGGACTTGAGACACTTTATACTACATCCTACAGCCGGTCATACTTTGAAGGCCAGCTGGAAACACTAATCTAGACAACAACAAGATCAATGTAAAGTCAAAAGACAAATTTGTCTTTTGACTAGTGACTATGACATGTCATAGCTCACATCCTAATATATTACAAAAAGGATAAAAGTACATAAAGTAGAAAGTTACAGACTCAAGACCTCAATGTACAGTTACAAAAAGCATGGACCTTTCACCAACTTGTATAAGTTGGTGAGTCTTTAGAGTTGTAGCGGAAAGTTGGTCAGCTTTATGAAAAGTACATCAGAGAAAGCATGTTCTTCAAATTCTTCGAAAGAAATCAGTCTTCACTTCATTAAGCTTCGGAAGACTTGTCTTTGAAGCTTCGGAAGACTTCACTTTTGGTTTCGGAAGATATTGGTATTCGCGTCAGAAGATTTCATACTTAGAATATTTTTCTTGTGCAGAGTATGAAACTTCCGAAGCAACTTCAACTTAGTACCAAGTGTATGTATGCGGGAAGCACTTGAGTTGTTTTGGATACATCAGCCTTTCTATAAGCCTCACACGGGAGAATTCAATCTTTCCAGCCCGGTTGCCTCGCGAGTCCACATCACCCACCAAAAACGAAGAACCCGTACTAGCCCCACCGCCACTACCATGGGTAACCTTGTCCTGGAATGCTTTCAAGATCTCTTCATGCTGCTTGGAGGATTGTTCATGTTGCTTCATGAGCGCTGCAAGCGCTGCTTGAATCTCCGTTATTTCCTTATCGTGATTCTTGAAGGTGTTGTCCACGTCCTGGATACGAGTGTTCGTCATGATAACTAGAAGGATTCCAATCCGGAGATCGGAACGGCTCTGATACCCTTGATAGGGTTAGGAAGAAGAAACAGAGAGATAAAAAGAAACTGATTTTTTGGATGCATTCCAAGAAGCCATCAGCTAGGTCAAATACCCATTCAATTAAATAGTCAACTCACAAAGAACATCCCCCAACAAATAAACAAAGGCCATAATGGTCCTTGAACCATGCAAAACTAAATAACAAATAATAACAAAAACCAAATAAAGGAAATAATAGAAACTCGTGGCCGCAATTCGTATCAGAAATCGAGTTGAACTATCGAAGAATAATGCAATTTCCAAGTGATCACCTCACTAAAGCTGCTTTGAAGGTTAATTTACTATCTGAAATGGGGTTCTCACTTCAATTGAGCATAAACATTAAGTTTTTTGTTGGTTTATGCAACTAAAATTGATACTTTATGTTTAAATTTACGAGTGTTATCTCTTGAAGAAACTTGAATATGCTGAGAAAAAATAGAACTATGGGTAATCTTGCTATCTTTATATTGTTATTTCTCAATCATCACCTGTCCATTATTTTTTTTATGAATTTGAGTTTGAACTTTAGTTTAGGTTCATAATGTATTAACTGGTATATCAAAATCAATTCATTATTTGTAAAATACAATCATGCATACCAAATGTTTGCTAAAATGCTTGTGTGAGTTCTGGTTGCTATGTTAAATGATCATACTCATACTTGGCTATTTTTAGTTCTTCTGCTTCTCTGATGTGGATTATGAATTCTATCTTATTACAGGTTACATGAGAAAAGCCCCCTAAGTTTTCTTAGTTTGTGTTTTTCTCTACATTTTACTTTATGTGTTCCTCTTTTAGTAGTAATGGCTTATCAGATTGCATTTGATCTTCTGCTTGGGATTCAAACAAAGATTCAATCTCTGTTGTTTTGAAAGTATTATTTTATTTATGAGTATTATTGATAATTATTTGTATGTTTCCATGCGAACCACACTTTAGGTTGGTTTTTGATATCTGTCATTTGTTCCGTTCATTACAAAATAGGCCCAACTTGCAGATAACTTGATTGTTACTTCCCAGATGCAAAATCAAGAAAATCCCAACAGAGATGAGCTAATAACATTTTGATTAAACCTCTATAGTTTGATATAATATTACCTATTTATTTGATCTAATACTTTTTTGGATGTTTGTAATGATTGTTTTGATGTTACTGCTTTTTAAGTTTACATGGGATAATAGTGGTATTGTGCATAAATTCAATTACACATAAAATAGGTAAGGTTGGAATGCATAAGAGTCAATTGCTCCTTTATCTGGTCTTGCCCTATAGAATGAGTTATGAGCTTGTCTGCATATTCTATTATTTCGTTTGGCCGCAATCATCATCCACTCCAGGTATTTTATTGATTCATATTTGAAATATTTATATCTTTCATAATCATTGTTGATACATTTGAAACCACATTGTCAAATTTTTATTAGTTTTTGGTCGCCCTCAGTGGTTTACTGTCAAATGGCGTTCACAGACGTATGTTAAAAAGGTAATTCATTATTTTAAGTGTTGGTTAATCAAATTCATCATAGATAAGAATAATATCATGTACAATGTTAGTTATATGCTCAAATGAATAAAAGGTGAAAGAAGAACTGGATAACATAAGTTGCCAAATAAGAACATGTTGTGTTGTTCAATCTGTCTCAAATCTTGATGATGGTAAGCAATTGCTCCTTATACTTTAGCTCTATATATGTGCATATTTGTAATGCTTAGGACTCGATCTTGTACACCCTTAGTTACTTTTATTGATGTTAAATATTTAATGAATAGGTTGTTTAATAACATGTCAAGATATGTACCTTGGACACATACTTTGTGGTTAAAACATGTTATGAACTTTAATTTATGGTTCTCTCTTAAGTAAAATTAAGGGTTGTGGATGTTTGGAAGCCACTTGAGTGATTTTCCATGGCCGCTCCGTTTCCTTGAAAGCCCAGACATCTATTTTGCTGCAGCTTTTATATTCTTTGTATTAACAGTTCAATCTGAATTAGAATGAGTGTGTATGTTTAGGCTTTAGTTAGTCATGTTTGTGATTCTGTGCAGCCTATGTTCACTGGTTAAATTAAATGCAAGTCAAAGTTGGCATTTGCTTCATTCGGTTAGGTACAAGCATAATCACTAGATATGGCAAATTGGGTGGATCAGGTTCAAGCAACCTGTTAATTGTTCCTGAGAATGATTATCTTTATGTACAAGACTACAAGTGATGGGCCAAGCTGACCTGGAAGTCCTTTAAAACACAACTAAATTTTTTATGAATAATTAAAATTTTAAAATATAAGTTGAGATAGCTCATCACTTAATAATCCAATTATTACTATGGGTTCTTCTGTTTAAATTGTGCTTCTCAAGTTTTATTTTACTTTTTTTTGGGTTATTTTAACTAGTTAACTATGTATTAAGGGTATACCTGGCAAGATGGGCGGGTCGGGTTGGGTCGGGTGCCAGGTCAGAATGGGTTCGGGTTAGGATGGGTTTGGGTCAGATTGTACTAATTTAAAAATGGGTTAGAATGGATTCGGGTCAGGATGGATTGGGTCAGGATGGGTCGGGTCAAAATGGGTTTAGACTCAAAAAACCACATTGATTAACAATTCCATACACAGATCAATCCCAAAGCAATATAACTAAGTATTACTCTAATACCTTAAGGTGGGGTTGTTCAAACAGCTCGATGTTCGCTCGACGTTCGTTCAAAATTTGCTCGAAAAATGCTCGTTCGAATTTTTGCTCGAAAAATGCTTGTTCGAATTTTTGCTCCGTTGTAAACAAGCCGAACGGCACGGATTGGTTTGTGACCGAGCCAAGCACAAGCAAAGGTCCGCTCGATTCGGTTCGGTTCGGATCGAACTAATATGTACATATAGTTTATACGTAACACTCTAGTAGATTTGACCAATTTTATACAAATATATAATTATAAAATGCTCGGTTCGGATCAAATAAATTATTCGCCACTCGTTCGAAAATTTACCGCTTGAAAATGCTCGTTCGATTTTCGGCTCAGTTGTAGACGAGCCGATCGGCTCGATTCGGTTTGAAAACGAGCCAAGCACGAGCAAAGGTCCGTTCGGTTCGGCTCGTTTCGTGAACATCCCTACCTTAAGCTACAACTAGACAAACACATTTAAAATTAAACTTTAAGCCAACAGTTATAAAATAAAAATAAAAAAAGATAAACTGCATGGTGATGGTAGACGTGGGTTGTGCAGTTATATTGTGGTCTTTTATCCCCATCATGCAGCTCCGGTTTATGACGCCCGGTTGCCGACCTGTTCATCTCATATGACCAGTAAACCGATCTTGACCCGTTCATAAATCCAACATATTTATCGCTATTATGTAGATGTGAGACTATGTGTGAATTTTGGAGAAAAGATGAGATGGAGAAAGATGGGTTATGAGAAAATCTAATCAACCCATCCTGACCCGTTCTTTGTCTTTTTATGACCCATCTTGACCCGTTGATAACTTTTCATAGTTTTAGAGTTACCCAACTTGACTTTCTTAAAAATATAGATTAACCCAATCTAACCCTTTATTTCATTATTACTACCCAAATCAACCCAAATATACCCACTTGGGTCCAAATTACCAGGTCTAATTAAAGGAATTAACTTGTGTTTGTTTATTTTGTGTGCAGATCGATCATGGTTGGAAGCGGTTGAAGGTTAGAATTGAAAGTGTGAAGGACCTAGGTACTGAATTTGATCGGCAATTGCAGGGGTGAATCATTAAACTAGATGAATTTGAACACCTATCTTTTTATAAAAATTTCATTGCTAAATTTGTTGCAATTGTTTTTATCTTTTAAAGTAACATTTAATAGAAACTTGATAGCAATTAGCTTACTAGCTAGATATAGAAAAGAAAGAAAGCTTGGCCATATTTATCAATAGCGATTGTAGCGCGCTACATTGCATACATGGGAAGTGACGCCTTATGGTGGTTAGCGGTGTAATAGCGTACAGGTAGCAATATTTCTTTTTTAATTTTTAACGCCAAATTGTGAAAATATGATATTAGTTGATTAGTCATTGAGTGTTTTAGTTATTTTGGTGGTGTTTGCTTAAATTTTCTACTACTTTATTGGTAAGCATGTTTATTTATTGAATATAAAACATTCATAAATTTTATACTACTTAATTGCTAAACACAAACTAGTGGGCGTTATTTACCGCTATTTGCTACGTATCATATATGTGACTTGTTGTTATTTATCAATATTCGCTATTTACAACAATGTTCTTGGTTTTAAATTCTTTAAGAACATTCCAAAGAGTTGGGGTCAGGCATAGTGAGTCAATGGTTTGAAAGTCAACCTCTTGCGCATAATTCATTTTTGATGGAGTAAATTACAAATTTTGTCCTTTAAGTATGTTTAAAATTATGGATCTTGTCCTTAAACTTTGATAATTACACTAAGCGTCCTTTATTTAAAAATTTATCAAGTTTTATGTCATTTCTACTAACTGAAGTTAACTTTTTCAGTTAAGTTTGTGTGAATGTACCATTGTGCCCTTATCCCTTAAAGGACGAAATCTGCAATTTTCCTTAATCTTGTACTATTTCTATTTTATTTTTATTTTATTTACTTTATCTTTTTTAATCAATTTTTATTTTATAAACTAATCTGAAATATGATTACTTAAATATTTTTTTATAAAATATAATTTTATCTATAGTTTTTTTTTTTATTTTTTTGTTTTTAAAAATTAGTTATCTACCTTTCTAATCATACGAGAACAAGATAGAGAGCTTAAAATATTTTTTTATGTTATAAAATCTAAACTAGTAATCGATTTTGTTTCATCATCGTTTTTCTATTACCTTTTTGGTATAAGAATTTTCAACTATTTTAAATAGTTTGACTTACGGTTTATATTAGAAACATATTAGAGACTGTATGATTTTAGTATATGACCTTTTTATATTTTACTTGGTTATAATTATTTTAAGTTGAGCTATATGTATAATTGAACATTGATAAATATATGAAGTATTTAAGTGTTTTTACTGAAAAAAAAGGTTCAATAAACTTAATAGTAAAACCAAACCAAAGCAAACCCTTAGTAATTGTTTGGTTCGGTTTCGTTTTAATTTTAAGTGGTTTGGTTTTGATTTCCGTTGATAAAAAACTATTATTAACAGTTTAAATAAAACCATGATTAAAAGTACATTTAATAAAAAAATTGAATGATTGTTTATTTAAAAACTCCGAATAGTTCTTTAGTAACCTTTTAGTATATTTTATTTTAAATTAAAGTAACGGGCTATCACACTATATTTATATTTAAAAACAAACTATTTGATTAAATACGAATACTTAAAAATTCATAGTATAAACCAAAATCTTACTTTTCTCCAACAGGTTTCGAATATAAACCCTAAACCAAATAACTTGAAACGATTAAAAAATCTTGTACCAAAAAAGTTAAAAATCTAGTTGTCTAATTTCTATTAGTTTTATTACAAAGGTAATGAACAAATTAAACAAATAAAAAAATTTATAAGAAAATAAAAATCTATAAATAAAATTACATTTTATAAAAAAGTAAAACTAAATTATTACTAATATTTATGATTATTTGTTTAAACAAACTGGTCTAAACATAAACAAAAGTAAAGAAAATAAAATAAAATTAAATAATAATACATTTCGTCATTTTAAGGGTTATCAAGAAAATAAGTTTATTAAAATAAAAGTGGTTAGAAAAGAGAAAAAAATTTTAGAGAGAAATAAAGTAACTTAAATAAAAACAAAAAGGAAAAAAATAAAAGATTAGTAAAATTACAGATTTTATCCTTTAAGGGGTAAGGGTAAAATGGTCTTTTACAAAACTAACTGAAAAAGTTAACTTCAGTTAGTAGAAAGGACATAAAGCGTGATAAGTTTTTAAATAAAAGACGCTCAGTGTAATTATAAAAGTTTAAGGACAAGATCCATAATTTTAGGTATACTTAAAGGATAAAATTTGTAATTTACTCTTTTTGATGCATATAAACTTTAAAATTTATCTTATCTACAAAATTATACAACTATTGTAGCGATAATGTATTGTAACCAAACTCATTACTAACATAAAAAAAATGACAAAAGGTTCTTTAGTAATCAACCCAACCTAACTCATCTTAGAATTCTTTAACTCATCATCAAGTTTGCCCTTACCCGTCAATTTGCCCCCTTTACTCGCACAATTTGGTTGAAATTTATTTTTATAAAAATGGAGAAATACCTCCTTGTTTCCTCATTTGGTTTTGGTTTTATTAGCATCATGTAATTTTTATTTTATTATAAATTATAACAATTCTTGCTTAGTGTGCTGATAAGCTTGCTGTTTTTATTTCAAGTGATGCTAATGATGTGAATTAATCGACTCACTCCATGATCCTAGATTCATCTCGATATTGTTAGAGTTACTATTGCATAACTTATAGTGATGATCCTAGATTCATCTCAATATTGTTAGAGTTACTATTGCATAACTTGTACTGATGGTATATTAAGATTCACAATCATGTTTTAGGTTCAAGTTACGTAAAATGACATTTACAACGTCAACATTGCATCGACTAGGATAGAATTGTGTAAATTTATGTTCATTACATAAATCATAAAAAAGTATCGCGTTGCAAATTGTTGATATCGTAACATCGCACGGTTTTTTTACTAGTATATATATTTTTTCACTCGTTAAGTAAACTCAATGGTTATAACTAATATTTCTTACCGGATGTTGGGATACCCCGTCAAGCGGTAAATCTTCAAACATTTGGGAACAAAAGAAAGTAGAAAGAAAGGCAACAGCGTCGTTCATCGAACAAAATAATAACTCCTCAATTTTCCCAAAGAATTAGGGTTTCAATCATCCAACAATTCTCTTACAAGGCATGTTTCCTTCTCATATTCTTATGCTTATTCAATTCGCGCAATGCTTGATCGGTTTGTAACCTTATTCAACCCTAATTTTGTAATCCTGAATTTATACTCGACTTTATCTCAGCGTCCTTCTTTAGGATTGATTATCAGCAGCCATGGAAGAAGATTCCGTTCTTTCTTGTTGAATTTGTTAGTTTATATAACCATCGTACCATGATACGCTTTCCTTGTATGAATTTTATTGATTATTCACTTGAGATTGGTATGTGTTTGCGCTCAAGATTTCTTACACCGATATCAAATTTCATTTTCTGTATAAGTTTAGTATCCATGGATAAACATCTTGCTTCTGCATTGTACTTTTCCATTTTGAATTGGATGTTTTGAGTTATATCAATACACTCTCAAGGGGTGTGTGTATCAAGACTTGAAGTATCATTTCAGAGTGTTTGGGGGGATAACTGATTATGGTTGTGATTGTCTGAATCTTTATGGTCTAAATCTAATCAATCAGATTTGAAAAAGGTAGGTAATGAGTTGCTGTTAGGAATCTGATTACTGACATATATGTAATCAGGTGTTGAAACTATATACTTTCAACACCTGATTATCTGTTCTATATCTCGAAATCACAAGAATCAATTTAAAACGCATATCCAAACACTCGTTCAATCGGGTTCAGTTGGGTAGTTTGGGCCGTTTAAACCCTGAGTCGTGCATTCAATCTGTAATTCGATTCATTGTGCACCAAAGTATAGAAGTTACCGAACAGATAGTGATTTTTATAAGTAGAAAATTTTTCAAATTTAGTTTTTTTGTTTCTTTTTCAGTCTTCAGAATGTGTAGATTGGTTGCTGGTGAAGATGATTCGGGTGGAGAACTAGAGCATTATCAAAGCATGGCAAATGAACCCGAGCGCATTGATCCACAAATCCGAGCCCAAATTGCACGTTTGGAAGCAAGGATAAGTAGGGTTGAGGCTCGGATGGAAAAGCTAGAGGTTAGTGTTCAATATTTGCAAAGGCGAATGTATGTCTATGGCTTTGTCTGTTTGATGTCCGTTTTGTATGCCATATTTAAATAGATTCTAATGCGATTATCATGTCCCATGTTTCTAGCATATTGTACAAAGGTAGATGTACTATTATAATGTTAGACGGAACGAAATCGATCAATGATCAATATATTTATCAGTTTTGCTCTAAAAATTTAGTCTTTCTATATCTATATATGGTTTACTTTTCCTGTTTTTTTGAAATGACAGAGAATTATTCATTGACAAAGTAGAAATTACATATAATTACTCCCATATGAGCAATCTTCACACTGGAGAAGTGTTCACTAAACGCCCTATGATAATATGTTTTAATCAGTATTCATTTCTCATATATACAAATATTTAGTGTGCTTTTGGGAAATTTGCACCGGAGGTGCATTGCAGTCAGCAACAACTTAAGGATATTCCAAAAGTTATCCCTCACAGGCTGAGAAAAAACCGGTCCCGTCAGCCTAAATCGGCCAAAGTATGGGTCATAAGTTAAAGTTTTTCTGTTTTCAGTCCCATCCGGAACACCAGTTGTCCATTTTAATTCTATATGCGCTTTTTGTATTAACTTGACTGGTAGTCAAAAGTTACAACAACTTTTGTAATTGTTCTACTAAAGTCAGTAAGAGTTAACTCTTGTTAGTTTTTTTGATGAAATTAGGTCAACTTTAAGCCATTTTTAACTATGTTGCCGCACAACCTCCATCGAGTCTATTTTCCGGTGTCTAGCCTCTATCATTACTTGAAACCTACCTTTAACGAGTTAAGTGGTTCAGATCAAAAGGTGGAGACTTACGGGTTTCAGGGTGTAGAAGTTTCATATTGATGGACCTGGCGATAGATTTTAACTTTCTGTTTAATGTTTTGGCCACATAAGCAATAGCCGTCATCAAAAAATTAACGGCGTTAACTCTCATTTAGTAAGAGATCGTTGGAGGAAAAAAAAAGCTTAAAGTTGGAAGTGTTTGTAAACATTTTTTGAGTTGCATTAATCTCGTCCAGTAAATGAAAGTTAAAATTATTATAATCCAATAAATTTTTTTTAATAATTGAAGGGGTTAAGTAAAACATATACGATTTTTTTTGCTATTAAGTAATTATTATTTTTTTTTAATTAACTTGAAACTGAAGGTAATAGTGAGAAAGGCTATTTACTACATTATAATTAAGTTTTGTAATTGTTTGAAAAAAAAAATTATTAAATACTAATTAGTATTCATATATTATTCATATGCAGTCACTTATCTTTATAAAAGATTAATACTTATAAAAATTTATGCGAGATTAAAAGGCACACATGGCTTAGTTTTAGGCGTTAAAGAGAAAACAAAACATGTTTAAAATATTTATAATATCAAATGAATTAGAATATGAAATTGTAAGTTTCTTAGGTAAAAATAAATTAAAAAATTTACAACATGCATACCATTTATATTAAGTTTTTAAACCCAATCTACTGATAATTTAATATATATATTTATAACGTTCTAAATCTCTATATATAATAAATGAAAAGAGTTCAGCCACGTGACTTGATTTTATGCATTGGGTGTCCAAAATACCCGAACCCGAATAACCCGAACCCGAATAACCCGACCCGACCCGACCCGAACCCGAATAAGCTAATTAGGGTCGGGTTAATCGGGTTAAAAAATATTATTCGGGTTAGTCGGGTTAACCCGAATAACCCGAATACGTATTAGGGTCGAGTTTCGGGTTTATTTTAAAATATATAACCTTATTCGGGTTAACCCGAATAACCCAAATACTATATATATATATATATATATATATATATATATATATATATATATATATATATATATATATATATATATATATATATATATATATATATATATATATATATTCTTGAGTTCTTTCCCAAAATAAAGGAAAAAACTATTTACCAAAATAGGTAATTTGAAAAATATTTATCAAAATAGATGTTTTTTCATTATTTTCTTTATTTTCAACTAATCAATTATAATTTCCTTCTGGTTTTATTCAATCAACCATTATTATTATTATTTCATATTTTCTTCAATCAGCATGTTATAGTATATTTATGTTTTTAACTTTCACATGTGCATTTAAATATATAACATAATAAAAATAAGTTTAATTAACATTTGTTGTTTCTCTTAATTCGTACCTTTATATCCTCATAGGGAAAAAATTACTAATAAACATTACGATTGTTTTAAACATATAAAAAATTAATGGTTGCTATTTTCTAGTAATAAATATTAAATTTAATTCTATTTATGTATTAAATTCATATTCCTCATACAAGCAGCAACCATAAAAAAAAACCCTATACTCCATTGTCATCATCCTTCATTCCTATTTTGAATCATGTCTTCACAAGATCCGACCCTATCAGAGGTACGTACTCCATGTTTACTTGTCTTGAAAACCTAGGTTTTATACGTTTATCATTTAGTTTTATGTTGAAGTTCTTGTATATATTTTAAAGTTCTTGTATCACTTTTGTATATGCTTTGTAGCTATCTGATTCAATGAAATATAACGAAAATACCATTAATAAAGAAAGTCAAGAATGTCAAGAGCATGTGAAAAAGCCAAGGAATTCAAGAAAACGATCAAAAGAAAATCAAGACTCTCAAGAGGCCGTGGAACGGACAATGAATTCAAAAAAACGATCAAAAGTATGGAACGACTTTGTAGAGGAAGAGTTAGAGGAAGGGATGAATGAAGAAGATCAAAAAGCTAAATGTCTACATTGTGGTCGGAAATACTTATGTCATTCTAAAAGGTACGGTATTAAGAATCTCAAAAACCATCTACTTAAGTGCAAATATTATTTAGCAAAAAATAGTGATAATCAAAGTAAAATTACTTTTGAACATGGTGATACAACCAAAATGATGACATGGAAGTTTGGTCAAAAGGAAAGTATAAGAGCTTTAGCACATATGATTATAGTAGATGAACATCCTTTCAGTTTTTTCATGGGTAAAGGATTTAGACAGTTTATTAGAATTAATCAACCGCAATTTCATGTTTCATGTCAAAGTACAATCACACGAGAGTGTTTCAAATTGTATTATGAGAAGAAAAAAAGATTCATGATTTACTTCAAAGAAACATCGGTAGGATTTGTGTTACTACTGATACGTGGACATCCATAAGGAAAAAACGTTACATGGCTCTTACCGCTCATTTTATAGATAATGATTGGAATTTGGTTAAGAAAGTGTTGAGTTTTTGTCTACTTGATGGTCATCGGTGTGTCGACATAGGATAAGGAGTACAGTCTTGTTTGAATGAGTGGGCAATTGATAATATCTTGACGATTTCGGTTGATAATGCTTATACAATTGATTTTTTGAAAATAGTATATGCAAATAACCACAATTCTTTATTGCATGGGAAACTGACTCACATACGGTGTGCGGCACATATATTGAATCTAGTTGTACAACATGGTATGAAAAGAGTAGATAAGTCAATTGAGAACATAAGATGTGTGGTTAAATGGGTAAAGAAGTCGGGTGATAGAATTGAGAAATTCAATAAATGTGCCAAAAGTGCTAGATGTGCAAGTACAAAACAGTTGATTCTTGATGTACCGAAGAGGTGGAACTCCACCTACCATATGTTAGATGTAGCACAAGCCTATGAACATGCATTTGTTATGTATGATTTGGAGGATGGGACTTTTGGTAATGATATTCGGAAGAAGGGTCATTCGGTTCCAACATGGGAAGATTGGGATAAAGCAAGAAAGTTGTGTGTATTTCTAGAACATGAGGTTACTTTGAGATTTTCTGGGACAAAGTATGTGACAACACATACTCTTGTTGTTGAAATAGCAAAAATTCGTGACATTTTAAGACAACAAGTTCAATGCGATATTGATGAAGAACCACCAAAGGATAAATATTTTTATGATATTGCTAAGGTGATGAAGCCCAAATTTGACAAATATTTTGAAGATATTGATAGCATGAATTTGATGTTATATTTTGCGTTCTTGCTTGATCCGAGGAACAAGGAAGATTTTGGTTATTATATTAGAAGAACAAAGGAAGGAAAAAAATTCTTCAATTAAAGAAAACACACATAATGAATGGATTGTAAGAGTTATATGAAGAATATGTGCGAATTCATGCTCCACCAATATCACCCACTACATCTCAACATCAACGAATCCGGCATGTACTACAACAAGTCTTGATTTTGGAGATAGGTTGAGAAATAAGATGAAAGCGAGTCAAAAATCGAATCGTTCCATTAGTGAGTTAGATAAGTGTTGGATCTAGAAAGGCTGGTGCAACCAAAACCAAATCACTTAGACTATTTTTGGGTGCAACTAATAAAGAACTTCCGAAGCTAAGTGTGGAACTTTCAAAGAAAATGGAGTTCTTCCTAAGACAAAGTGCAAGATCATCTTCTGAAGAAAAACTCCAACTTCCGAAGACAAAGTATTCACTTCCAAGTTCAAGACTTAGAAGAAAAGATAAGAAGTCAACTTCCGAAGAATGAAGATATGAAGAAGTCCTCAAGCCTCGGAAGAAGTAGCTGTCACACCCCAACCTTGACGGCGGAAACGTCGAGATGTGAGGGATAAGATTGTTCACAACCACATAACGCTATGTTAAAATGTAAATATTAAGTTTATAAGTTTTAAAAGAGCATACAAGCATAAGTCTTAAACAT
Source organism: Flaveria ramosissima (assembly GCA_025215565.1). Classification (NCBI taxonomy): domain Eukaryota; kingdom Viridiplantae; phylum Streptophyta; class Magnoliopsida; order Asterales; family Asteraceae; genus Flaveria; species Flaveria ramosissima. The sequence continues at coordinate 2,503,647 of CM046045.1, forward strand.
GAGATAATTTCCAAACAAAATAAATCATTACATAAACATTTTATTTTAAATTAACTAGGTCCAAATCCTAGTCTTATTGCAAGCTTCAAAAGACACTTTAATCTTGGGGATTTCCTGAAACATGATGAAAATAAAGAGTCAACTAAAAATAGTTGGTGAGTTTCCAGGTTTTCATACATAATAAGATTACAAGTAGCAATTCATGTCATGGATTATAAGCTAGTAAGGTTATAGAACACATATCGTTACAACCAAACCTCGACTTGATTACAAGTATAAAAGATTGGCTAAGTGTATTTGGTTCCCTAGTGCACAAGCGTACGGCCCCTAGGAGTCGGCAATACCTCGACTTTAGCACCAAATAGGCTTGTCAGGCCCAAAGATCTAAGACGTCGCCAGGCTAGCAATAGTTAATGATTGTAAACAAACTATGTATCTCATATAAACACTTACAATACACAAATAACCATGACCAAATAATAAGTAGAATTGCATGTGCATTACAAGTCTCAAATGTTTAAACGTGTATGTAATATAAGCATCATGTTTCACCCCAAATAAGTGTGAAATTATAAAAAAAAGGGACAAGGAAAACTCACGTATCAAATAAGTATAGAATGAAGTTAAATAAGAATAATGTATGCCGTTCCAAGATAAAACGTCACAATGCACCTAAATATATAAATATAACAAGATTTAGGCTAATAACAAGATTAACGAGTTAACATGAACTAGGGTATTAGAATTTGGGGATTTTTACAAAGTTAATAAATTCTTATAGAAATACCTTTTATGAAATCTATAAGATTTATTATTATTATTTTTTGTTTAGGAAATTGATTCTTTGTAAATAACTTGCGATTTTATTTATAAAAATTATATTTATAATCTTCATGATAAATCCTTAAACAAAGATAACATAAGGTCTAATATTAATTTAATATCTCTAAGTATTATATAACAATCTAATTTTATAAAAATGTTTAATTATAACATTTGTAAATAATTTCATATTAAAATATTAAAAGGTTTTACAAGAATAAATTTTTAAGAAATGTTTAGATGACTTTAAAAATATTTGAAATTTATAAAAGTTATTTTTATATTTATTAGAATTTTTCTGTAGTTAATTTAAGGATAAAAAAACCTTCCAAAAAAAGAACATGAGGTGCCGGGTTCGAACCCGGGACCTCATGTTGAGGGTTCAATGTCTTAACCAGTAAACCAAGGCACTCAGCCGCGTTTACATCCGGGTTTTAATTTCTCTTAAACATAAACCAAATGGTTTTCCCCAAACCCCAAGAACCCTAGTTTGTTCAAGTCCCAAATTGACGATCGATTCGATGTTAATGCTCGAATTAATCATGGGGCTTTGATTCCCCACTGTATTTCGAGCATAAACATGTGTTCAATTACCCGATTTGAAGATGAAATGATGAAGAACAGATGATGCTAAAGCCGCGACACACGTTCGACTGGTTCGATGTTCAAACGATGATGTTAACCAAATTGGTTGCGCAGGAAGCTTCTAATGGTTCCAAAGATGAAGTGCCCTCCGTTAATTTCAGATTTCGAAACCTTGATTATAGCCTTCGAATTGTGGCAGACTCGCGACGAGGGAGGGGAAAGAATCCGATGTTTGTGCCACTTTCAGATAGAATTACGTTTGATAACAGTTTAGGTTTGATTATACCATCGATTAGATGCCATTTAATTGAGTTATTATTATGTTTTAATTGACGAACGGCTATAAGATTAAAAGGCGTCGGTTGTTTGGTCGAACGAATCCGTAACCGGCGTTTAAACGTAATTAAAGTGTCCATTAAAGTTCGATTCATGGTTACGAAAGGGTCTAGACTGATTTGGGTAACGATTGCGGGTGTTTTCGTGGATTTTGGGGCTCGCCGGAGCTCCGCCGGAGTTCCACCGGAAACACGGGTTCAAAAGGGGAAAAAATGGGTGGATTTTTAATAATTTACAGAAACGGTCCCTGAAGTTTCATCCTTTGTTATTTTATGCCAAAACATTTACTTTAAAGTTCCAAGATTAGTAAATTACCCCTTAACTTTTAAGTTTCAACCCTTTTTAAGTTTTATAATTTTTATAAATTGTTATTATGATTATTAATTTATTATTATCATGATTATTATTATTATATTTTTTATAAATAGTTATTATTAGGATTATTATTATTATGATTATCATTATTATTATTATTATAATTATTATGATTAAAATTTATTTATTAAGTAATAAGGATGTTATTAATCTTTAAACTAAAGAATTAAAAGTAAAAAGAACTATAAGCATAAATGGTCCATAAGTTTCATAAATTGCCTAAATAACCCATATATAAATTAACAAAATTAACTTTTAATTAACGGAAATTACGAGATGTTACAGTAGCCTCTTCCGAAGTATAAGTGGACATAAGTATGGTCTCTCTGACACTCTGCTGCAAGCCTCTGATATACTGCATGACGTTTTCTCAAAAGCCATGTAGTTGACCATACTTTATTCCACTGTTCACCTTTATCAGTTAGTATAGTTGCCAACTTTATTTGGTGACAAAAGGTAAGTCATGGACATGTCATGACTACCATATTTAGATAATACTTTATCTAAGATACCTTAACTTTAGCATTGTAGTATATGGCTTTAGTCGTAGGTTTCCAACTGGTATCAAAGTATATCCGGTTGTAGGATCTAGTATATATAGTTTCTCATTGTAACTCTTGTTGTATGTTTGTAAGAATCTTGTAATACTTTAAGTTGAGAAGTAATATATACAAGTACCTTGAATATTATTTCTTTGTGTTCTTTGCTACTTAATATATTATTATCAACTCTTAGAAGAGATTCTACTTCATCTGATCCGAGTGTGTTACAAGTGAGTATTGAGAGAAAACTAAGTGTTTAAGTGACAAAACCGATCCTGCAATTGGTATCAGAGCTTTTTAGGCTCTTGATTCTGAGATCTTACCATCCAAATCAACCTCTTTTTCACTCCTCCTTACACCACACTCAAAATGGCCCTCAACAAGTCTGAAGTAGAAATGGGGACGATGACTAAAGCACCCATCATCACCCCTGAAAACTTCAGATCATGGAGCAGACGCATGGAAGGCTTCATCAGGTATCAAGACAACAAGATGTGGCAATCTATTGTCAATGGTCCGTACAAACCAAAGGTGGCAGCACCAGGTGGAAACGGTGCCATGATAGAGAAAGCCGTTGAAGACTACTCTAATGAGAACCGAAAGAAGCTGGACATTGACAGTAATGCCATGACTGTTCTAATGACTGCAATACCCAACTCCACAATGGTGGGGTTTGAGCATTGCAAGTCATCCAAAGAATTGTTTGATGCACTTGCTCATATGTACTCTAGCTCCAATGACTCCAAGAAGGATTCCATGAAGCAACAGTTCGAGAACTTCACTTATATTACTGGAGAGACCCTCAACCAGCAATACTTCAGGTATATGGATCTTATTTCCTCCTTTCAGTCTATGGGAATTGCCCTTGAATTAAGAGATCTCACAAGAAAGTTCATGAGTGTACTCCCTAATGAGTGGACGTCTACTATGTCTCTATCAAGAGGACAAAAAATTTGAACACCCTCACCATGACTGAACTTTATTGCATCCTTGATAGATACCGTTTAGAGATGCAGAGCAAGAGAGGCCATCAGACAAGCAGACCCTTGAGTCTTCCTGCTAGCAACGCTTTAATGGTTGCTGAAGGCTTAGGACCCCCCAACCTCAACAGTACCTGACATACACCCAGAAGCCATCTTGTTCTTCTGGGCCATACATTACATTCCCTGAGACTCCAAGGTCTCAACAGGCTCAGCAAAGTTCTTTTCAGGACAGTTGTGCCTTTGTCTTAGGAAATGGGCACTCTGGTGACTATCAATACTGCTTTGATGATCTAGAGTGTTTCAGCCCAGATGATGTGGAATATGTGGACATAGTCCAACAAATGGCTCTGTTAACCTATAGATCAAAGAAGTTCTTCAAGAGAACTGGAAGGCAATTTCCCCATAACCTAACCAACAGCAAAATTGGGTTTGACAAGACCAAGGCCAAATGTTACAACTGTAACCAACTTGGTCACTTTGCAAGAGAATGAAAGGCTCCCAAGTCAAATCCGAGAACCCCAAAGGCCTCCGCACATCCCTCTACACCAAAGACCACTGGAAAGTCAACTGAGACAGCTGCTATGGCTCAAGAAATTGACTAGAGCTTTATGGTACAAGATGTGACTCCTGCTCAAGCACTCATGGCTGGAACATATGACAATAAGGTATATGAATATCTCTGTACTCCAGCCTGTATTGCTAAGCTAATTTTACCCACTCCTACTGGTGATGATCAACCCCTGACCACCAAAGCTAGAAGAAGCAGAGCTAAGGCAGCCAGAAAAACTACCAAGAAAGTGGCATAGTCAAAGCTGAAGATAGACCTAAAGCAAAAGGATGTATTCATCTTAGCTGGATTCCAGGTGGTAGGTAACTCTGATTTAGGAAAGGGGTGTAGTACCAGTAGTCCTGTCCTACCAAAGGATCAGAAGTTAAAGGAAAAGATTGTTGATGAAGAGAAAAAGAACAAGAAACAACAATCCTCAAGTTCCCAGAAGATTAACATTGCATGCATAATGTATGGTCTGCAAAACCACATGGCCAAAGATTGTTACTACAATCCTGCTAGCACACATTATGCAAACAATGTTAAAAGAGAAGGAGTCAGGAAAGGTTTCTCATTTTGACCTTGTCAAATGGTTCAAGTGATGAAAAAAGGAAAGCTTGTTTCCGAAGCAAGGTTGCTTTCGGAAGAAAGTCCTTCTTCTGAAGGGAAAATGGCTTCGGAAGTTAAAGCTGTCAAGATTCAAAAGAACAAAAGAGTCCCCTTGAAACCATCCCAGAAGAAGACTACTTCGGAAGAAAAGGTGGTGAAGGCTTCTTCCGAAAAGAAAGAAGCTTCGGAAGAATGCCAAGCTGCAAAAGCTTCAACAAGCTCATCCTCTATGATCAACCAAGGGATGGAATGGAAGATCAAGGAAGATGTTACAGCCCAAACCTCTTCTCAAAGACATCCATTGAACCCCCATGCATAAATTTTGGTTCAATTATGTCACTATCATTGGAAGAACCCAAGACCAACAAGGCTTGGGTTTTCAATCAAAACTAATCATCTCATCTTATGTGCAGGGGCATCCATATGACAAGAATAACAATGTATGGATTGTGGATAGTGGATGCTCCAGGCACATGATAGGAAACAGATCTCTCCTTTAAAAATTCCAACATTTTGATGGAGGTCCTGTCCAGTTTGGAGGTAAGGTCGGAGGATATATTTCTGGCAGAGGGAGTATATCCAACGAAAAGTTAAAAGTTGACAAAGTTCACTTTGTCAAACAGCTTGAACACAACCTGTTAAGTGTTTCTCAGTTTTGTGATCAAAAGCATCAAATGCTCTACACTGAACATGAGTGCATTATCCTCAAACCCAGGATGACAATTCCTCAGGAATTGGTGCTTCTTAGATCTCCCAGGAAAGGGGATATGTACAAGCTTGATATGAACAATGCTTCCCCACTGGGTGAAGTATCACGCTTTCTTTCCAAAGCTGATGGTGATGAGTCAACACTATGGCATAAACGAATATGTCATGTGAATTTTAAAACAATGAATAAATTGGCTACAAATAACTTGGTACATGGTTTGCCTAAAAAGGAATTTTTCTGCAAAGATAACTGTGTTGCATGCCTGAAAGGGAAGCAACATAGGGCATCTCATAAATCCAAAGTTGTTAACTCTATCACCACTCCATTACACTTATTGCACATGGATCTATTTGGTCCCACAAGTATAATGAGCATTGGAAGGAAATCATATTGCCTTGTGATTGTTGATGATTTTACAAGATTTACATGGGTATTCTATTTAAGAACTAAAGATGAAACTGCTGAAACTTTAAAATCTTTTATTCTTAAAATAAAAAATCAAATTGATCACAAGGTTAAAATAATTAAAAGTGATCAAGGGATTGAGTTTAAGAACCAAGTTCTTGACTCATTCTGTAACTCAAAAGGGATTGCCATACAATATAGTGCTCCTAGAACTCCTCAATAAAATGATGTTGCTGAGAGGAGGAACATGACACTTATTGAGGCTGCTCGGACCATGTTAGCTGATTCAAAGCTGCCTCTAACTTTCTGGGTAGCGGTAGTCAGCACTGCATGCTATGTGCAGAACAGAGTTCTTATAGTTAAGCCATATGGAAAAACCCCTTATGAGCTATGGAACAAGAGGCCACCGTTCATTGGCTTTCTAAGGTCCTTTGGCAGCAGGTGTACCATACTTAACACATAAGACAATTTGGCAAAATTTGCTGAAAAGTCGGATGATGCTATCTTTGTTGGATATTCCTCTAACTCTAAAGATTATAGAGTTTATAACATCAAAAATCAACAATTTGAGAAATCTTTTAACATTGTAGTCAATGAGCACACTCCTTGTGTTAGGGGGAATGGCCCTGATCATATCTTTGATTTTGAATTAATTCCAAACTATTCTAAACCTTCTTGTGAGAATGTTTCAGCTGGAACAGGTGCTCAAAATGATTCAAATGAAGACCAACTGTTTGAGCTACCCAGGTCTATTCTAAGTTCTCCAAGAGCTAAAACAAACCAAGCTCCCACTATTGGCATATCTGATAGTATGACTATCTCAAGGGATAGTGGAGCTTCAACTAGTTATTCACCTGTTGACCCTCAAACCTCATCAGATGACACTGCATAACACCAAGCTGATGCAAGTAGCATCTTGAAGGAACAGGCAACTGTTAATGCTGCTTTACAGCCACCAAATAATGATGATGTTTCTTATTCATTCAATTAGTTCTCATTGAATGATTTTGAAACAGCAGTTGGACCAAGTGTTCAAGCTCTTGAGCAAAATATATCCAATCTAGATCTATCTTTGCAATTGGAGGTAATTCCTAGACTTAGGATTCACAATATTCATCCAGCTGAAAACATCATAGGGGATGTCTCTGAAGGTATGAGAACAAGAGGACAAACTCATAATGGGAATGTCTGCTTGTAGTCATGCTTTTTATCCCAGATGGAACCCAAGAAGGTAAAAGATGCCTTGAAAGATAGTAGCTGGGTTGAATCAATGCAAGAGGAGCTGCTTCAATTCAAGAGACAAAAGGTTTGGAACCTATGTCCGCTACCATCTGGTCAAGTACCTATAAGCACAAAATGGGTTTTCCGAAACAAAAGAGATGATAGAGGCTTGATCATCAAGAATAAGGCAAGTCTGGTAGTTCAAGGATACACTCAAGAGGAAGAAATAGATTATACTGATGTCTTTGCACCTGTTGCAAGACTTGAGCCAGTTAGGATCTTCCTGGCTTATGCTGCATCCAAGAATTTTACTGTCTACCAGCTTGATGTCAAGTGTGCCTTTCTATATGGGGATATAGATAGGGAAGTCTATGTATGCCAGCCTCCAGGATTTGAAGACCCACAACACCCTGACTATGTGTGCAAATTGGATAAAGCTCTATATGGGCTGCACCAAGCACCTAGGCTGTGGTATGAGATATTGTCTCAGTTTCTCCTGAAGAATGGTTACACTAGAGGTACCATTGACAAGACTCTTTTCATAAGGAAGTCTAGAAAAGACATCTTGCTCGTTCAAGTCTATGTTGATGACATCATATTTGGTTCCCCAAATGACCAAATGTGTAAAGACTTTGAGAGCATTATTAAGAAGTTTGAGATGAGTTTCATGAGAAAAATGGACTTTTTCCTTAGAATTCAGGTGAAGCAAATGAAGGAAGGGTTCTTCATCAATCAATCTAAGTATGTCAATGACATCTTAGAAAGATTTGATATGAAAGATTGTAAGCCAGCCAAAACACCTATACCCAGAAACCATAATCTCTGTCCTGACTCTGAGGGGGAGGATACTGATCAACATCAGTATAGGGCAATTATTGGTTCTTTGATGTATCTCACAACAAGTAGACCTGATATCATGTTTGCAACTTGCATTTGTGCAAGATATCAGGCTGCTCCAAAGATGTCTCACCTAGTTGATGCCAAGGAATCCTCAGATACCTCAAAGAAGCACCTAAATTAGGTCTCTGGTATCCAAGAAACAACAATTCCAATCTCTATGGCTACTCTGACAGTGACTATGGTGGCTGTAATATCAACAAGAAATCAACATCAGGTGGATGTTAATTTCTTGGTGGAAGGATCATCTCATGGCAATGCAAAAAGCAATCCTGTGTTTCAACATCTACTGCTAAAGCTGAATACATTGCTGCTGCTATTTGTTGTGCTCAACTGCTGTGGATTCGGAACCAGATGATTGATTACGGATTCAACTTCATGAGCACTTCTATCCACATTGACAACAATAGTGCTATCTCCATTACTGAAAATCCAGTGAAGCACTTCAAGACAAAGCACATTGATATCAGGTATCATTTCATTAGAGATATTCATGAGAAAAATCTGATTAAACTAATCAAAGTTGACTCAAATGAACAATATGCTGACTTGTTCACCAAAGCTTTTGATGAACAAAGATTCAAGTATCTCACTACAGCTATTAAATTTGGCCAATAGTTAATCGTTTAGATTATTAAAATCCATTTTTCCTTCTTAAAGAAAATCTAACCTCAAAACTTAACGGTTATTCACTCCAATAACCGTTAAAAGGAAAAGAAATTAATTTAGATAATGGTGTAGTTGGTGTGTAAGAAATATTAGGGGTACCGGAAATGGAACCACAACCGAACACCGAACCGATAACCGAAAAGAAATGACCGAAAAAACCGATAACGGAAAAACCGATCACTGAAAAAAACGATAACCAAAAAACCGATCTGTTCAGTTTCTATGTTTCCCATAACCGAATTAACCAAAACCGAAACATAACTTATGTAATTGTTAAAATTTTGTAATTATGTACCAAATATTATCATGTTTCCTTATGTCTTTACACTTTTTTGTACAACTTCAGTGCACATTTTAGAATCATTTAGTTTAAAACATCCATTTTCGTTTTCTGCTGACGTGAATCTATCAATGGGATTGCATATCAAATTTCAACTTACATGGATCACTAGTTGGCTTATATTTAAGAGACTAGTCTCCTGTCAAAACTAGTAAAGAGATATGATAGATATCTTGCAATCTACAATTGATTTTAATAAGGAAAAACATCAACATAAATGACCATATGATGTATTAGAAACAATATCTAATCCAACCTCATTTACAAAATGAACACTTATTGCAATTTAGTGTATAAAAGCTCCCAATATTGGATTTTTTGCCTATTTGTTAAAAAAGTTAAAACAAAAATTCACTGGCTCTCTATTTTTACTTTAAATTATTAACCCAAGTTTTGAGTTGATTATTAACCGAAAATAACATAAACCGAACCAAAAACCGACATGATAACCGAAATAACTAAACCGATATTCGGTTATCGGTTTTGGTGGTGAATTTCTTAGAAACCGAACTTTGGTTTCGGTGGTGTATAGAAACCGAACCGAACCGATATTTGCTCACCCCTTAGGAAACCTATAAATATTGCAAAGAAATTTGCTGATAGGGTTGAACTCCCAACCTGGTTTGTAGATGGAAAGGTTCATGTTTAGCTAATAGAAGATCCACACCATGGAAACCAGCATTACTTATTAAGAGATAGTAAACGATAAGTTCATATGGGCCCAAGCTAGTTTATTATATAAGTGTCACATTACGCTCGAGCTCGTTTAAGCTCTGATTAGTTTGAGCTTTTAACGATCCAACCTACCATCTTTGCTTACCATCTCACAACCCTTAGCTCTAAGCAATTTACCGTATCTCTAATTTCGATTATCGAAACCCCTATGGCCACTCGAATCCAGAAGAATGTATTCGATTTTGCCAACCAAGATAACATCATTGTATTCCATTTTTAGAAACACTCGAGAGTTTCCAAAGCAAGTGGAGTAAGATACATTTAGTAAAAATAATTTATAAACCCAATACTAAGGTGACAGTGAAGGAATATACCAAATAGGGTTTTTTTTTGTGTTTTTTCCCCTCTAATTACTAGTAACCATAAAAAAGAAGATATTATAAATAGAATCAATAAAAATCATAACCCTAAAAAAGTCAAATTAAAACTTCAAAGTCAAAGCCTCAAATATACCATAAACTAACTCCTGCCTATTTCTATCTACACACCCTAACCAACATTTTTTCATTCTATACTACTTCAACCTGCATATTAATCACAGTCCAACCCGCATACTTCCAACACGATCCCGTCTTTACTTAGAAACGGGTTGACCCGAACCCACAAAAGGGTGAGGATCGAAGCTAAAAGGATTGACCACACGATTATTATAGACGGGACATTCTTTTGTTTTCCCATCATACCCTTGAGGAAAGGATACAAATGAAGAATCACCCATATAGCAAAGAACAATTTTCCGAAAAGTGGACCCCACGACTCGTACCCGTTGCTAATTGCATCCGAGATCCCGACCACCACACCAACAATGTTGAAGAATAATAATGTCAATGGCGGGATCAAAAGTGTGGTCCATTTAAAAACATAGAGCTCGGAAAACTCGCCATCGTCACCTGCTTTTGAGGTAACTGTAAAATTTGTGTCCACTCCTGCCAAGACCTTTAGTAGACCTTGAAATAGAGCAAACAGATGTGACGAAACACCACCGATGACCCAAAATTGCTCGTTTCTCCAAAAATCGTCTATTCCAACACCGCCCCATTGGATTTCTAAGATACTTGTGACCGCGATTGACAGAAACATGAGCATGAAGATAATGCTAGCATAATTGCTTATCTGTGCCAAAAAATAAAGCACACATTAGTTGTGCTTTAACTACTAGAAGTTGATTATCTAAGGATATAACAATAGATAAAATAAGGTATATATGTAATATTACCTCCGGGACAATAAACTTCCCGGTAAGGAGACAAACCGCAGGAAGGGTGCAATAAGCAACCAGTGGAAGCGATGTTAATGGATAAACTACAGAGTTTATATATGAAAGTCTCTCCAAAGGCTTTAAACCGCATCCATAACCGTACCAAATTGGACAATGCCTGCTTAACAAGATTTCAACTGACCCGAGGGCCCACCTAAGAACTTGGTGAAGACGATCAGAAAGATTGATTGGAGCCGAACCCTTAAAGGCAGGCCTCTTTGGAATGCAATAAACTGACCGCCAACCATGGCAATGCATCTTGAAACCCGTCAAGATATCCTCTGTAACCGAACCATAAATCCATCCAACCTGATTTTTCAAGAAACTATATAGTTATTAATTAAGAAGGTGGCACTTTTTTATACATGTACTTAAGTATGGGTCGATTTAGGTTAAACTCTCTCCCGTGTGAAACAGGAAACATTATACTTATGTTTTTTTTCCATCTTTAAAAGAAAACAACTATTGTTTTTATTTTCACAAACCTCTTTTCCCCATTCGGTTTTATCTTCATAACCGCAACTTATGACATGAATGGCTTCTTTCAAGAGTGATGCAGATGATGCTCCCGGCAGAACACCACCTTCTTCTAACAAAGTCGAAGCTATAAACACTGGAGATTGCCCGAATTTCTTCTCAGACTTTATTTGAGGAATGAGTGATGACTTTTCATTATCTATTCCTGTAAAAAAAATACCCATTTTATATAAATAAAGATATAAAAACATCGAAACTTCAACCACCTATTAACTACCTTCAATTCCTTTGTCAATAGTCTCTAGTGCGTGTATTTGCGTTTCCATCATTCTCCTAAACTTTTTCATTATTCTCTTAGGATTCTTCCCATTGCGTTTCTTTTTGTTTCTTGATGAAAAACAACACAAACACCATTTTGGCAAACAGTTGCATGTTTTCCCGGGTGGTTTCTTTTTAGTTGGAGCATCGAATCCATACAATGCTTGTCTCCTGAAAACACATCCGGTTCCAACATATATTGGTCCTTGGATTCCATCTAGTCCTTTCATGTTAATCTGTCACGAAAATTAAAAGAGACTGAAAAACAAAAACTAATAAAAAAGTTTCAAAATCAGCATAGGTCCACAATGTAAGGTCAGATGTAGATATTGTGATCCATTAACTTATTAACGGGTCCATATGATTTAAGTTTAATCTCTAACGGGTCAAATAAAACACACGGGTAAAAAGCCCGACGTCTACTTTTAAAACATAAGCCCTGATCATTTTTTATTCAAATTTCAAAAGTTTAGCTCATTATTAAAAATTGATGGACTTTTATACGCATATTTGACACACAAACTGTTAAAAAAATAATAAGAATTGGACAACCAGCCTTCAGCTCAATCTGACCCATTCCATCTGCACATACTACCCATTTGACACATTACCCAACGCGCCCTTTTTGGCACACTTACGCGGGAGTAGGATACAAAAAAAATGAATGGTATAAGGTAGTGACATACATCAAAGAAGACAACGTTGCGATTTGAGTATCTATCATGACGATCAATCCCATCAAATCTTTGGGGAAATTGGACAAAACAAATTTTCTTTCCACATATAGGGTCCATCATGAAGCACATAGCTTCCCTGAGAGCTTTACTATTATTTATATAGTGATCACAATCTACATTGAGCATGAATGGTGCGTTTGTTATAACTGCCGAAACTCGGATCTTCAGAAAAGAAAACATGAATAAGTTAAAAGCATTCAAGAAAATAATGTGAAAGTATAATCCATGATAATAGTGTTGATAAGTTCATACCAAAGCATTCATGGCACCAGCTTTCTTGTGGTGGTCAAATCCAGGCCTTTTCTCTCTAGAAACATAAACAAGACGCGGTAAATCATTTCCTTCGACGTCCTGATCGCCATTACTCCCTAGGAAAACCTATTAAATATGAAAAAAATTTCATATTTGTTGTACATATATAATAAATATTCAAAAGTTATTCCTTGAAGCATCTATATAATTATTGAAAGGAAATTACAACAGAGAAATCATGCACGAACCTGGATCATTCCAGGATGATCCCTGACATTGTTTCCTGGCCATGGAGTGCCATCTTGCATCGTCCATCCGTCCTCGGGAACCTTTTGGGCCATGGACACAAGCCCATTAATCCGTATCTTAAACTCTTCATATTCCCTCTGTATCTCAGATAATTACATTATAAATTTATGCCCAAAACTTAGAGCTTTTAAATCCAAGAAACAATAATTATTATTTCCCCAAACCTTCATAGCACGGCGTTCACGCACAAATGTTGGATGTACTTTATCTTTAAGATAATCAACCTTTTGAGCAAAATACCACTCGGGAGCACGTGGCTCTATATTAAACTTCTTGCAAAATGGGACCCACTTCCTTGCAAACTCGGATGTTTCTGATAATGCTTCAAATGTAAGCATGGCAGCACCATCATCAGAGACATAACAAGCAACTTTATCCACAGGATAATCCACTGCCAAGATGGATAACACCGTGTTCGCAGTAATGAGTGGTGGTTCTTTTAATGGATCCACAGTGCTCACAAACACATCTATAGGAGCTAGCTCACAAGCCTTCCCATCTTTCTCATACCTAAATACAAAGTTATTAATTTTAAACATTCAAGAGATACGGGTGTGTAGAGGGGGGTTAATTCATAACATAACCAAAAGATGACCCGAAAGAATCAAGTTTTCAGTTATCAATTCTAGCCCATGTTATCAAAAGACGACCTGTTTAGCCAGTTTAATTCAACAGATTGTGTTTGGGTTAATCCATTTAATGAAACAAGTAATCTAAGGTATAAAAACATAGATATATGCATACATATATGTATTTATACATGTAAATGTAATATTGTACTGCAAGATGCATATACCTTAATGATAAACGATCCAAGTATGTTTCACGCTCAATAGGAAACCATTTGGGGAATTGATCTAAGATCCACGAAATGGCAAACCATATTTCACAAATAACTGACGTGAGCCACAAACCAAATGCATCATTCACGGGATGAAGGATTCTATAATGAAAGAAGAAACCCAAAATCACCATACGCAATAATATCACCATTCTATATGGACTTATCTTGCTCGAAGGAATTGGTATCTTCCTTGACAGTGGTTGCCTCCCTTCATCCATCCTATGATATCAACACAACACATTATTATAACTTTTACCACATAATAAAAAATATATACCGTTCATTCTTTACCAGAACTCCTCAATTTGGTTAATCTGTATCTTATAACATAATGAATATGGTGCATTCTTCAACAATTTACACAAATATTTTTTTGTACTTGGAACACCTATTGTACTATCAATCTTTTTCTCAATAATAATAAACATACTTGTGTCAACTTTGAATTCCATGATGATTACTTTGACGTTAAAATCAAAATGGATATCCTATGGATCTTACAACTTATTAGGGTACTCATGATGCAAGTAATTACACATGCTTAGTAATGAATTGAATTGAATTTAAAGAAAACCAAACAGCTATTAGAAATGAATGAAGCACATACGTGGGTAAATCATCATCATCTAGATCTCCACCGTCACCACCATTCTCCTGGTGCTTAATTATCTCAAGTTTATCATTCTGTTTTTTCCTCCATTCCTCCATTCTATCCTTCCATGCAACCGTTCCATACCCATAAATGGCTAAATCTTTCTTCGGGTCCATCGGCCTAGGAAACGCTACAACAAATACAAACCACCAACAACCACATTGAATTTGAGTCAACAACCACGCATAATTTCCACCAAAATAAACTCTAGACAAGAAAACTTAGCACTTACAAGATATTGATGAAGCTGTATCAAACCACTGCATAGGATGGACCCATTTTGACCGACCCATGAATGGTGGGATGATTAAAGCATGGCTGTCATCATCCTACGGATTTTGCAAGTTATGATCATTAGAAACTACAAAAATCCCATTTAAACTTCAAAACAAATAGAACTAAGGGGGTGTTTGGATTTGAGCATTAAAGCTGATTTATCTGATTATGGTTGTTTAATATCACTTAGTAAATCTAAAGCACACATCTACACACTGTCCTTATTAAAGAATGCAATTGTATTGGTAATACATTACCTCTTGACCATAAGTAAGAAGGGGGGTCTCATGGCTAAGACGAGCTTCATCGCCATCAGATGGAGTGGCGAAACCGGATATATAGGATGCACCAGGGACGAAATTCATGCGCGAAGAACTTTCAGAAAATGTATGATTAGGGTCTCTCCTATCATTGTTCCGAAGATCAAACTCATTAACCAAATCATCAAACTCATCCTCTTCTTCATCACCATCAACTCTTGGACTCCCTGATATTAAAAGTTCCAACTTAATCCTTCTATTTACACTAAAGGCACAAACACAAAATTCATTTTTGTTGATACCTTTAATTCGTTTGTATCTAGTTTTGCATTGAGGGCAAGTTTGATTACCCTCCCTTCTCTCATATTCATAGCAAGTTCTGCAAATAGGGAATGCACACTCATTGCAAGCCACAAACGGCTCGCCATCGATTGTTATTTCGATTTCATCTCCACAAATTTGACAAATTTGGCCACTTAATTCTTTTACGGAAGTCACCTATAGAATTCATCATTAAAATCTATAAATTATGAAACAAAAGATCAAGAAACTCAAAATATGTACAGTATTTGAAAATGAAATCTGTACAACATTTTAGAGCTTAACTCACCCTTCCAACTTCATCTGCATTGATCAGAATGAACTCATTTCTGTTGTGTGAACCAGCAATTAGTCTTCCATTGGTATCCATAGAATCAACATAAACACACACCAATTCACACGCCCGTACAAAGCATGAACCCACTTAAAATCTTGAACGAAAACTGACAAAAACCCTTGAATAAACCCCACAATAAACAAAAGTTTTCCTCTTCTTCCACTCTCTTCATTCACTTGTTCAAATACCCTTCATATAATCCAAAATCCACATTAAAAAATTGACTGAAAACGTAATGTGACAGGCATATTCATGTAATACTGTAGATATAATAACATAGAATACAGCCCCAATTTATTATTAATTAATATTACTATAATATAATATAATAAGGTGCAAGATTATTATATATGAAAGAAAGAATGGAGTACGAGAAGAGATTGAGAAAGAATAATGAATGGGGTTTACAGAGAAGTTGAAGATTGAATGCGTAAGTGGTGGGTGGGGGATGGGGGCCACCGGTGATTCTACGGTGGGGATAGGGGTAGAAGGGTAAAAACAAAATCGTATCTTTTGATGGAATCAGCGGAGGTACGGTGATTCTATGACGACGGTGGAAGACAAGAGGGATGATGGTGGTGGGGTTATACACCAATGAAACTATGAAAGCTCCTCACTTTAACAGTTTTAAGGTTTGGTGGAAAGTCACGTGCGGTCAATGTGTTGGGTGTTTTAACATAAAATGTGCTTTTAAGTTTTAACATTTGTTGTGTTGTAACCTATGCATGTTCACTTGTACCGCTTTTAGGGTTTTGTATTTATCACATCTCATTACATGTAGTTATTATCGGAATTTTTTTTATTAATAGGGTAAATTTAGGAAATATTTTAACATTTGGGGTTAAAAAAAATTTTGACTTTAGGGGTACCCGCCGGTGGCACCGGCGGGGTCTCCCTCCATGAATGTGACATTGATGTCTCTCTGGCGGACTGTCACCTCGACTTCACCACCACCCAGAACCCGCCGGTGGGAATGGCGGGTAGGTGGTTAGGGCTTTGACCCTTCAAAGCATTAAAAAAAATTCTATTATATAAACCCAAACCCACTAAACATTCATTCTAAACGAAACCCTTCTACAACCCATCAACCCTACAACCACATTATCTTCACTTAATAACCCATCCTCAAACAACTTAAACGAAAACCTTTTCATACCAACAAATTTCATCATGTCTAGACCTTATTTTATCCAAATATACTGGGGTGGTGATGTTTCTTTTGTGAACAGAAATGTTATGTGTGATGCTTCTACCAGAAGTACCACTATTGTTATTCAAAAAATTTCGTACGATTCGTTTGTTGATTTCATTTACGATCATCTTCAACTTTCACGAGAATATTATAATTTGAGGTTCAAACTATTTTACACGTACGGTGGTTTTTCTCAAACATCGGAAATTTTTAATGACTCGAGTCTTGAAGTATTGTATCAATTGGCAAAATATGTGGAAAATTTCATTGGAAATATTCACGTAATTTTGGATCCAATAATGTCACTCCAACAATCAAATTGTATGGATCTTCTACGAGGGTTTTCTGTATCCGAATCACCTACACAAACAGTTACTACCTTTCCAGTCAATGCAAGTTCACGTGATCATCAAGCCGGTCCGTCAAGCAATTTTAACATGGGGTATATTTCAACTCATCAATCAAATGTTGATCTAAATGATGATGAACACGGAGGGTTTGATAACTCGGATGATGATGGTTCACAAAGAAGTGAAGCTTCCGAATCCGTTCCGTCACGTGATGAATCAACCGATAATGAAGATGGGTATGAAAATAGTGAGCACCATAATTTTGTGGTTAATCAAGGTATCTCTTACGGGGAGATGACCTTTTCTGAAGATCCCCGAGAATTAAAAGATTATGAAGCTACTGATTTTGATGATGAAGACTACATGGATGTATGGAATGAAGAAACAAAAGAAATCCATGTCGGCATGTTCTTTAAATCAAAATATGATTTAACGCATGCGGTGCGATTATGGAATGTTGCACGTAACCGGGAAATGTTTGTTGTTGAAAGTAAAAGTGATGCATATAGAGCAAAATGTTACACAACTAGCCCTAATTATAGCAGTGATCTTCCCATTGATCCTCAATGTAGTTGGTTTGTGTACGCTACCAAGCCTAAACATCACAACATGTGGAGAATATCTAGATGGGTCAATGCACACAATTGCTTTGGTAGTGTTGTTGGCAACAACAGAGGTTTGAAATCTAGAGATATTGTAAATCGCATCATCCACTTTATTCGCCAAGACCTTACTTTTCCAGTCAAGCAAATTCAGGCACACATTAAAGACACGTTGAATGTTGATGTTTCGTATAATAAGGCGTGGAGAGCTCGAAAGGCTGCTATTGAGATAATATACGGTACTTGGGACAGTAATTTTGAAGAACTTCCAAGGTACATCAATGCTCTACAAGAAACAAACCAAGTTATTGTGGAATGGTTACATCATCCGATTAGTTCATCTCAATATCATATGTTTAAGTATGTGTTTTGGGCATTTGGTCCGGTAATCAACACATTCAAGCATAGTCAACCTGTGATATCTGTTGATGGTACGTTTTTGAAGGGATCGTATCGAGCTAAGATGTTAATTGCAGTTTTAAAAAATGCAAACAACTACGTAGTGCCTGTAGCTTATGCCATCGTTGACGAAGAAACGACAGATAGTTGGAGTTGGTTTTTGCAGCACTTGTGGTCCCATGTTGAAGTTCATCATGATTTTGTTGGAAGGGGGAAAAAATTGTGTGTTATTTCTGATAGACATAAAGGTATTATCACCGCTATGCAAAATGTTGAAGATATGGTAAACAATGTTGTTCATCGATTTTGTCTTCGACACGTGCGTAGTAATATGATGCACAAGTTCAAGGTGTCTACTTTAAAAAAGATTTGTTGGTTGATTGGAAGCACCTCCCAACAAAGGAAGTATGATTTATTTGTAGCTGAAATGCAAAGTCTTAAGCCTGAAGCTTGGGAATATTTAAAAGCTATCAAAGAAAGAAAATGGACGATTGTACATGATAAAAATCAACGTCGTTGGGGTAACCTAACGACAAACATTTTTGAAAGTTTTAACAACACACTGCGGGGAGTAAGGCTTATGCCAATTAAAGCCATTATTAATTGCACGTTTGAGAAAACAGTTGAGCAATACAGAAAACACCAGGAAATTGCAACATCTTGCAACACAGGTTTACCCCCCCATTTATGGCGTTTGTTTGAATCCCGTGATCTTATTGGGCAGCAACATATCATAACAGATTTTGATCACCACGAGGCAAGATACAGGGTGTTGTCAAAGATAAATAATAATCAAGCTGGTGGAAATGTTTATACTGTGGAGTTCAATGATAGAACATGCACTTGTGGTAAATGGCAAATGCTCAGATTCCCGTGCTCACATGCGATTGCTGTTTGCCGACAAAGGGGTGTGTCACCTTTTTACACTGTGCATGAGGTATACACTACTGCAGCTTATCAAAAACAGTATAGTGGGCATTTTTACCCACTTCATCATCCTGATTACTGGACAGACCCAGGTTGGAGGATTAGAGCTAACCCATCAAAGGTTACAACAAAACGAGGTAGGAGACGCACCCGTAGGATACATAATGAGATGGATGTTCGTCATCATCCAGATGAACCCGTTGTACGTAAATGTTCCATATGTAGACAACCGGGTCATAACATGAGTACATGTCGAAACTCACAACCGTAGGATACATGTTATTGTTATTGTGTTTGATCTTTTTATTAAGTACTTGTTATTGTTTGATCTTTTTTATTAACTACTTGTTATTGTTTGATCTTTTTTATTAACTACTTGTTATTGTTTATTGTGTTTATTATGTTTGTCCTTATAAAATAAACATGACTAATTGGATAAAATATTTGATAGATAAAACTTGCATAGCATCCATACAATAATTATAACATTAATACAATAATTAAAATCCTTGTGAAGGCTGAGTACGATTAGGAGCATCGGATTCTTCATCTGTCTCGATTGCTTCATCATTTAAATCGAATCGGTTTGACGGATTATTTGAAAACCGATCAACAACATCACCAGTGTCTTGGAACTGAGGGTAATATGGTAATGGACTAGCATTGTCTAAAAGGTTTAAAAACTTAGTTTGCGGGGATGAGTAATTAGATGAGGGACCCGCCTCACCAAAATTTTGGGTGCCCATTTGAAAATGACTGCTTGAATTACCCTCATAAAAAAAGTTATGTTGAAAGGGAGGGGTAAATTGTGGTGATCCAAAGTCTTGCCCCACGTGAAAATTTTGGTTCTCTATATTTTGTGGGCTCATATTTTGTTGTTCTTCTACATGATCTGGATTTTCCATCATTCCTCGTCCTTGTCCTCTACCCCTCCTACGTAAACGTTGAGTGACAGGTGGAAGTTGAACATGAACTGGATTTTCCATCACATGAGCTGACCTCCATAATCAGCATGCGATAAATTCAAATACTGGCTAGCCAAGTTGCTAACCGTTTCATTGCCAGCCATTTGAGAAAACTGGCTCATTTCTTGCATCTACAAAAGTTAATAATAATAATAATAATAACAATAATAATAATAATAATAATAATAATAATAATAATAATAATAATAATAATAATAATAATAATAATAATAATAATAATAATAATAATAATACCATCATTGCCAAATTTTGTCCATCGTTTTGGAACCCATGGGGATTTTGGGCTTGATGGGCCGGGTTCGTTACAAATCTAACTGTATGATCCATATACCACCGCATGTATTCTTCTGAAGCAACAGTGGAATTTGTGTAGGTTCCATTCACAACAGTAGCATGTCAATTATGCCACGCTTGGATATACACAATATGTTTCTGTACCCAATTACTATTTCTCCCCCCTTTACGCGATATATTGTGAAGTCGAACATGTTCCTGCTGTGAAATTGGTAACCTTCTAGGGATCGTTTGAATCATCCCAAATTGCCTCATTACTCTGCTAGCATTGTGTGGCTCAATATATTCCCAAACTATGAGAAATGTATCACTATTCCAACATAAATTACCACTTCTACAAATCTCAGGTAGACAGTGTATAATTTCATCATAAGGCCTCCAGTTAAACTAATTAAAAAACAAACTTTAAATTGTTAAACTTTTCATGATATACATTTTGTGATAAATAATAATTAAAAATTAATACCATGTTATTATTCAACGAATGTAAAGATGATCTATATGCGCTCAAGCAGCTCGGAGTGGTTGAAATATAGCTAAGTTTTCCTCCCTACCATCTTTAAATATAATTCAAAACAAATATCGGTTAAACAAAATTAATAAATATAAATTCAAAAAATAGAATAAACATGATTGTAACATACCTTGCACCATATGGTAATGCGTATGGTGTATTAGGGTCGAGATTACAGTCATTAATCGGAGAAAGGGTAGGTAGCCTTTCCCAAGCCCATAATTGTAACAAAAATAACGGTCCACTAACATCAGTAGCTGTTATTTTTGTTGCCTTGCATAGCTGTCTATACAACCATGCTAAAGTAGCACTCCCCCAACTTAGTTGGCCACACTCTTCTAAATCTTCAACATGTGTTAAAAAATTAACATGGATCCAGTTGGAAGATGAATCGGGGAATAAAGTCGCCCCAATCATGTATAATATTATTAATCGAGCACGCTGCTGGCATTGCTCAATAGAGGCATTTGTAGGGAAATCTTTTTCAATTTCTTTTAAAATGGCAACCAAATTTATTTTTAAACCTTCTATATGATGGGGATCAAGAAAACAACCTGTCAAACGCCCGAACAAATCTATTATTTCAGTTTTGTTCATCGCCACATCACTGCCAGTAATTGCATCACCATCAACTTGTAAACCCCATAAGACTTGAACATCTTGAAGGGTTACCGTGCATTCTCCCACAGGTAAATGAAACGTGTGGGTTTCAGGCCGCCATCTCTCTACCAAAGCCGTAATCAAACCACCATCAAGCTTACGGTAACCGCAATCAATAATACCACCAAAACCCGCTATCCTTATATAAGGCATAACATTACTGGGTATAGGCTTGTGTTTGATGAGTCTCCAAAAATTGGTATCCCCCCGTCTAGGACGCAAAATACCGGCATCACTCGCTGGATTCTGAAAATAGTGAGCAGCTCTATGCTCACCAACCAAAAATAACAATTTTGTATTCAAAGGACTTGATGTAACACCCCAATTCGCCATGGAATAAAATCTTTGAGTTTGTTAAGAAATAAAGAATTTGGAATGAGAGTTTAGTGTGTATTGTGAAGAGTAAATTTGGAATTTGGAATGAGAGTTGAGTTTAGTGGTTTATATAATAGAAATTTTTTTTTTTAATTTGTATTTAATTGTGATAGGGGAACGGGTGCGGTCAAAGCCCTAACCACCTACCCGCCATTCCCACCGGCGGGTTCTGGGTGGTGGTGAAGTCGAGGTGACAGTCCGCCAGAGAGACATCAATGTCACATTCATGGAGGGAGACCCCGCCGGTGCCACCGGCGGGTACCCCTAAAGTCAATTTTTTTTTAACCCCAAATGTTAAAATATTTCCTAAATTTACCCTATCAATAAAAAAAATTCAGCTATTATCTCTATAATAATATTTTTATTTCTTTTTTTATATTTTCACTTTTTTCCACAAATTAGATCTAATGAATCTTTATATTAAATAGATAATTGCAGCTTTACTTAAATTTGGAGTGCGAATGAAATGGAAGAATTATATGTATAACAGGATGGAGATTGAGATCGAATCATCCAATTGAGAGTATCCTGATAATTATTGAGATGATAATTATTTTTTCAAACTCAAGCTTTTAGGTAATTTTGGTAAGCATAAATAAGGGACGAAATTTTATAAACTATTTAGAGTGAATGAAAAAAAACATGTTTGGCTGGTGATTTATTATGTCGTCTTTTACTACCTAACAAACAAAAAACAGTAATGATTTATTCCATTCTTAAAGGATAACTAGGATAATGTAATGTAATGATTCATTTTGTTCTCTCATCCATTACATTCAATCATTCATTTCATTCATTCGTCTATTTCATTACCACACATCAAACAAACCCTTAGAGCATTCACAACCTATTCCCTAAAATTATGCGAGTGTATTCCCTATATTATATTGTATGGTTATAAGTGGTTGTGAGTGAAAAATATGATAAATTTACTGTTCAATCTGTATTTTTGGAAAACATTGTTCAAAATCCTATAATGTTTTAATATATTTTAAGTGGTTGTGAGTGGAGGAAATAGAAAAAATAAGGATAAGTTGAAAAGAAGAGAGAAAAAGTAGTGATTTTTAGTGTAGTTATATAGATAAATATGAATAATAAGTTGTGAATGCTCTTAGTTTTTAAAAGATAGAATCTCTAAATTTTCCCCTTCATAATGTTCATTTGATCATGTCATCCCAAAAAAATGTTCACATCTAATATAATCATCCGAAACTTTAATTAAACGGAAAATAGTTGTTCACATGTCTAAATGTAGTCAATCAAACTTATTCAAAATACGACCAAACCTATTCAAAGTACAACTAAACCTATTCAAAGTTCGATTGAACCAATTTACAAATAAGTTTAATCGAACTTAAACACAGTTGAATTACCCAATTTAAATTATGAACGACCTTATTTTTGTTCGAATGACTCTAATTCGGATGACCCTATTTATATTCGAACAACCCTAATTATGTTCGAACGACTCTATTTAAAGTTCGAACTACCCTATTTACGTTCGAACGACTCTATTTAAAGTTCGATAGACCCTATTTACGTTCAAACGACTTTATTTAAGGTTAGGATAACCTTATATAAGGTTTATACAGTTTCAAACAACCCTATTTAAAGTGAGGATTGAGAATAAGTTAGTTTTTTTATAAGCGGCTAATTGAATCACTGATAGGTTATTGGCTCACCCAATCATATTCATTACTCAAATACGGAACCTCAATCCCGAACCTAAGACTACCCACATGAGAAAATCCATCATAGTTAAGAAAACCCATGTCTCAACCTAAAACCTCCTACTTTTTTTTTCTATCATATGAGATTTGAACCCAAGATTTTTTTTTGTTAGGTAATAATAGTTTAGTTAAAGGTAAATTTGGGGAGACACAAGATGTCAACGTGAAATTTTAAAATTTCCCTTTTAAACATAACATTATATAAAAATTGGTATGATGATTTTCATTTTTAAACTAACATAAGTAATAAACCAGCATTAAAATTTAGACTCCCACTAGATAGCTGTCTCTTTCTCTCTTTATACAGTGATGCGGACGAAGGTAAATTACAGAAAGGGTAATTCAAATTAGCTCTAACTAAAACTAACTTACTAATATTACATAAGAGCATCCACAGTCTATTCTCTATTTTTGTATGAGTGGATGCAATATATTATAAGGGATGGTTATAAGTGGTTTGAGTGAAGGAGATGGAGAATCTATGGGGGTTGTACATTGTTTCCCTATATTTGAGAAAATATAAGGAAACATAATACAACCTCAATAAATTTTTAATACTTTTTAAAGTGGTTGTAAGTGGATGAGAGAGAAAATGTAATAATAAATGTATGAAAAAAATATTATTTAATTAGAAAGGAAAAAGAAAATGTAAATGTTTTTAGTATAATTATAAGGATATGGATGGAGGATGGATTGTGAATGCTATAATATCAAAAGTATATGTTCATCTAAACAAATTTAAGCAAAGAATCAAAAAAATCAAATAAACAAATGTGACAGGCTCATATCTTATGTGATATTCAACTAATATCAAAGGTTAAACTTTAACATTAATAAAAATTCTAAATGATCCAGAACATTATTTTAAATATTATATAACTCAAGTATACCTTTTCCAAGCTTTTGCTTCTCATGCCAGATAAATATTTCAAGAAAAAGATTCATTCATTTCCCCAAGTCGTTGATACTCAACATGAAAAATAATTATTAATAATTTATTTTTAGTAAATATAATATGTTCATGTTGACTTCATGTTTATTTCCTTAAAATAAAGCAAAAGCTTTAGCGTAATATTTCTCAACATACGTTATTTATTTTCATTTAGTAACGGTTATGAAAACATTAATGGTATTAATTTGGTCAACTCCTTTTTAATTCACAAGACGTTTTAATTGCTAATTTAGGAGTTTCAAATTGATATTTTTGTATATAATTGTCGTTTTTCATAAAATGGCATTTAGCCGGTGTAAGCGGGTGGTGTCTCCTTTACAGGGCGCCCCTGAGAATACATAAAGGATGCGTTTGGTTGAAAGTAATGAAATGGAATGAAATGAAATTGAGAAACTAGTATAATTTTTAAGTAAATTATGTTTGAGTGGGTAATGAAATGTAAAACCCAATGGAATGTTTCACCTCAAATTCCCTTGGTTGTGGGATTTCAAATTCTCTCTCTAGGTAGAAGGATTTTGAAATCCCACAACCAAGATAATTTGAGGTGAAACATTCTTTTGGGTTTTACATTTCATTACCCACTCAAACATAATTTACTTAAAAATTATACTAGTTTCTCAATTCCATTCCATTTCATTCCTTCCAACCAAACGCAGCCAAAATGTATTGGACTCTAGATGGATTGATTAAACAAGATCCTTAAAATATAAAGTTAATTAATCAAATAAATTACACGGACAGTCCCTAGGATACGTTCAACTTTCATCTTTAGTTTCTACTTTTGAGAATTACAGATAAAGATCTGAACTATGCATGTTATGCACATTGTTAGTTTCTATGTTGGATGAATGTTGATGGTCAGTTAAATCCATATAAAATGATCAAAATATCCTTAACCTTAAAAGAAAATGAATTTAAGTTAAAATAATATTAATAATGGGACCCATAATTTTTGGAATTTGGAACTAAAAGAAAAAGAAATTTAATACACTACTATCTCTATCTCTCTCTCTCTCTCTTTCTCTCTCTCTCTCTCTCTCTCTCTCTCTCTCTCTCTCTCTCTTTCTCTCTCTCTCTCTCTTTCTCTCTAAAAACTCCTTTTTTCTAAACTAAATCACCCCAGCGGTCAAGAGACTACAACCACCATCTCTAGTGTCGCCGCACCGCCTACTGCCACCTTCTGTTAACACCCACGTGCAACCACCAACTGTAGTTAGCAACCACCAACTCTAGTCAACACCCACCTGAAACAACCAACCATAACTGTTGATCTATAAAAAGGATGAAGCTTTTTAAAACTCAAGGATTCAGCACTAGCTATCAACCGTCATATTCTTCCAAGGGTTGAACCATGTACTACCGATCAGCACTAAAAGTGATGAACTGCAGGTTGACTATTTATCAGCACTGAAATGGATGAGTTGTTGATTAATTTCTACACTAGACAAGTCTGTCTGTACCAAAGTACATTGGTGGTTGATGTGTTCTATCTTTTGAAGATAACATAGTACTGAAGCTACTGAGTTCTAGTATGCTGATTATCTGTCTATGTTGTACATATGTTTTCCTAAACCAAGAATAGATGTAAGTGATTTATTCTTTGTGTTTGGCTTTCTTAGTATAAATATCTCTCACTTGTATAGTGCAGGATCGGATTTGTCACTTAAACACTTGGATTTCTCTCAAACTCACTTATAGAAACACTCAAATCAGATGAAGTAAAGTCTTTTACAAGAGTTGATAATAATATAATAAGTAGCAAAGGAACACACAGAGATAATTTTCAAGGCACTTGTATATATTACTTCTTAACTCAAGATATTACAAGACTCTTACAAGCATAATACATGAGTTACAATGAGAAACTATATATACTAGATCCTACAGCCAGATATACTTTGATACCAGCCGGAAACCTAAGACTAAAGCATATACTACAATGCTAAAGTTCAGATATCTTAGATAAAGTATTATCTAAGATATGGTAGTCATGACATGTCCATGACTTACCTTTCGTCACCAACTAAAGATGGCAACTGTATTAACATAAAAAGGTAAACAGTGCATTAAAGTATGGTCAACTACATGGATTTTAAGAAAACGCCATGCAGTATCTCAGAGGTCTGCAGCGGAGTGTCAGGGAGACCATACTTATGTCCACTGGATAATAGCAGTGTCTTCCGAAGGTAAGTTGGCTTCTGAAGAACAAGTTCTTCCGAAGCCACTTATACTTCAGAAGAGGCTTCTATACTTCCGAGGCTTGAGGACTTCTGTACTTCAGAAGTTGACTTCAAATCTTTCATTCCAAGTCTTGATCTTCGGAATTAGGTTCTTTGTCTCCGGAAGTTGGAGTTTTCCTTCGGAAGTAAGTTTTACACTTTGTCTTCGGAAGAGCTCCTTTTTCCTTCGGAAGTTCCACACTTAGCTTCGGAAGTCCTTTATTTGTTGTACCAAAATCTTCTAAGTGACTTGGTTTTGGTTGCACCAGCCTTTCTAGATCCAACAAACTCCCCCTAGGCTGATGCTACCAAAACCTCACTTATTTCTGCTTCTCAAAGCTTTCAGCACCAAGGACAAAAGATATTTGTCTGTCTCTTGTTCTTCCCTGAAGTGGTGCTGAGAAGCTTGTACAAGTCATTGGTGGATAGAAGATCCAGTCTACCACTCTGAATGACATGTACCCTTTGTTGTGTCCCCCTGAAAAGAGTTAGTTGACGGGAGTTATAGTCATACTCCCATCTAACTATGGATTCAAGTTCAGGACCTTCAACCATTTGTAAAAAGGCTTTGCCTTTGGTTGCTGATCCCTTCCTTTCCTCCTCCTCTCTCAGTTTCAACTCTTCTTCAACCTTGCTTTTAGCAGTTAGCTCGGCCATATGAAGGCTGCCTAAATGATTTCTGATATGGGCAGCTACATCAGAGTTTAAAGGGTTGGAGAATGGCTTCTCTGCTAACTCAGCAATGTCAAATCTGCTCAAGTGTAGCAGAGATGAGGCACTTAGCCTGTTGAGCTCTCCATTCTCTCTTTCAACAACGAAGTTGTGAGAAAAGTCTTCAAACCTCCACTAGATGATCTTCTTTCTAGGTGCAAGAGGTTGTCTTGGCACCCGGTCGCCTTTCTTGGTATCCAGTAGAGTCACCAGCCTTCTCCTTAACTTCTTTTCTTCCTCATTCAAAGTGTCTGAATTGAGGACAAGGATATTTTCAGCTTGGTCCAATGTTCCTCTAGGCAGATCAAGAAATTGATCTCTAGTGAGGGAACTTGAGGATCCGTCAACATAGGTCAAATTGACTGAATCCTCCTCACAGGAGATACCGCTCAGAGTTGTGCAATTGATGAGCTTTGTCTTGACTGCCTTGAATTCTTCTAAGGAGAGATGTTTAGAAGGCTGAGGAGATGGTTTGACGGGTTGATGGGTAGGTTGAGGTGTTTGGGTTCTGACTAGAGTTTTGGGTTGGAGGATGGGTAGTTTAGGTGGTTGAGGTGAAGAGGTTGTTGGGGTGATGGTGTAGGATCAGGGGTGTATGGTTCAGTGGTTGGTTCGGTTTTGATGGGGAATGGAAAGGGTATTGGTTCAGGTTGTGGTTGGGTTTGGAGTTTGGGTTGAGCGGTTGCTTTGAAGGTCATCCCCTGTCCCCTTCTGTACATCTCCTTCCTCTTCCCCGCGCAAATGTCAGCCTTAATGTCACTGACATGTTGCTGGAGAGTCTTTTCTGACATAGGATCCACCTGCCTGCCAGAGAAGCCGTGAGCCTTGAGATAGCTCTTCATCCAGGCCTTCTCACCTATCTTCTTGGCAGCAGTCAGTCCTGCTTCCTCTTCCTTCTTCTTCTTCTGCATTAGCTTTTCCCTTGCAGCTCTCTTTCTCTCTTTCTCCATTTGATCTTGCTCTTTGTTGAAGAGCCATAAGATCGTATCATTGTTATGTGGAGACAATTCTTCTTGAGAGAAACCTCTGGAAGTTAGGAAAGTTATCCTTTCCCTCCTGAGTTGCAGATCAGCCTCTCTTTCTTTCCTCTTCCTTTCTTCTTCTAAGGCCAACCTTGCTGCCTCTTCTTTTTGCTGTTTTAGCAGCAAGGTTGCCTTTTTTAGCTCTACTAACTCCTCTAATGGTAGCAGGAGTACATCTTCATTTGCAGCTCCTAGACTAACAAGTCTATCAATAATCTCTATTCTTTTTCTGTTGTTGACTGCCTCCTGGTTGGCTGCAGCTGCTTTGGTACTCACAGCTAGCAGTTTTCCAGTTGGAAGCCTACCTTTTCTTTTGAGTTTCTCTAACCTTTCTTCCTCCTGAAGCTCTTCCTAAGTCATCTTCCTCTTTCCTTTGATGTCTTCGGAAGTGCTAGACTTTGGGGGTTCTTGGATGGAAGATTCAGGTTGAGTAGTAGAGATGGAAGCTGGAGTTAATGCTGATGTTAGGGCTAGAGGTTAGGTGAGAAAATCCTCCCTATTAACCTCAGATGCAAGTTCCAGAATTGCATCTGTGACTATTAGATCATCGGATAATGAGAATAGTCCTTCCGCAGCAGCAATCTCAGCTTCGGAAGTTTGAAATTGTTCTTCCGAGGCTTTGAATTGTGCTTCAGAAGTCTGTGAAAATGCACTATCTGTCCCAACTGTTTCAGTTGCAGGGCCATCAGTCCTTGTTTCCCTTCGAAGTTAATCTCAGGTTCCACTTGGACCTTAGGTTGACTAACTTCCTCAATAGTGGTAGAAGGTGCATTTAACCTCTGAAGCTCTTGAGCTCCGAAGTAGATCACAGACAGATCAGGACTTGGCTGTTCTATAAGAGATTCCAATAGGAACTTGTTAAAGAACCTATTGAGATCTTGGAGCATCCTTTGATCCATTTGAATGACAACTGGAGGAGGCTCAGGGAAAATTGAAGCTTGTTGCACAGGATACTTTGAGCTCAAGGAAGTGAGATTGACTTTGGGTTTCCTCTTATCTTTGACTTTGTCTCTGAACACTCTCCCCCTTTTTGGTAGCATCATCCTGAGAGCTTGATGAGCTAGAGGAAGAGGTCAAGGAGACCTGAGTTGGTACATGCCTAACAGACCTCTCAATCTGTTTCTCAGCTAGTTTGGCCTTGAGAGTTTCAATCTCAAGTTGCTGAGTGGCAGACCTATCCTCAAAAGTCCTAACCTTGGATTCAAGATTTGAGACTTTAGAAAGTAGGTCTTGAATGGTGAGTTGCATTCTTCCCTCATCTTCTTTTGAAGAATCACGGGGAGATGAGGTAACATACCTTGTATGTTCATCCTCACCACCAGATGTGGTTTCTTGGCGCCCTGGTTTCCCTTGCTCAAAGATGTCTCTTTCAGAGTCATCAAAGGGCATGGTTGTCGTAGATTCAGTCTCAGTGATGTTACCACTGTCCTGAGGATCCCTTGAGGCTCCTTCAGTAATGGTAGCTGAATCTACATGAGTCCCCTCCACATCAGTGGGACTCACCTCAGTAAAGGTTTGCTGATGGGGGCTAGATATAAGAGATCTCTCTGGGCTCTGTTGATCCTTGAGAGGGTGTTGTGGATCAACTTCATTGCCCTGAAGAGACATTATCTCTTCATTAGCTCCAATTAAAAGGTCAGTAAAGGATATGGAAGTGTAACCTAATGACCCGGGACTTTGATCAATGTCTAAAGGCATTGAGCCTGTGATACGGCTGTCCCTTTTTGGCTGCTCAAGGGAGTATAGAGACTCTCCTTGAGGGCTTTCAGCTTGGGTTTCGGGCTCATGGGTCTGAGACTGAGGAGACTCAAGACCCATATTGAGGTCAATTGTGAAGGATGATTAGACCTCAGGCTGAGTGGGAGCCCTTTGTTCCACTCTAGCCTTTTTGGGTAGAACATGAGGAGCTTGTTCAATCAGAGAAGATTGAACAAGTGTTCGTTTGGGACGTCTCTGATAAGTAAAGGTAATGGGTGGAGAAGGTAGATTTGGCAAAGTGAGGGTAGTTGCTGGTGTGGGTTCATCACCTGTGAGGTTAACAGGGATGTCACCAGGAGCCATTGGCTCAATCATACCTGGAAGAAGTGCAGTATCTCTTCCAGTGAAGTTGGTGGACACTCTCTTCAAAGTCTTGAAGATGGTCGGCCTCATTTGAGGAGCAGTCAGAGCAGCTACGTAGACAAGCTTGCTCTGGTCCAACTCACAATTGATTATGTGCTGGAGAAACCTGGGATACATGAAGAATGTGTCCTTTTGAAGGATTTTCATAAGGTTAGTCAGCACAAATCTTGAGTAGTTGAAGCGGAGGCTTTTCACCAAACCATGAACTAGGCACCCAAGTTCATATGGGATTTGATCCCATCCCCCAGATTTATTAGACAAACAGTGAAGAACCACATGCTGCAGGAACTTCCATTTGTAAGAGAAGTTGAATTTGTAGACAGTTGACCTGCTAACATCTCCACCATATCCCATTTGGATATAAGAATTGTTCAAATCTGCTTTGGGGAATTCCGTTGGAGCGCCCTCATCATGAAGCTCTAGATGCTCCCTGATGATCTGTTCAGAAATGACCAACTCCTGGCCACAAATGCTCGATCGAATGACACGAACCCCATTTAGGGTTTCAATCTGACCATCTGCCCAAAATTCAGACATATGGTTTGAGTAAATCGTGGGGTTTACAGTCAGAGCGGTGTAGTAAGAAGATTGGGTTAGAAGGGAGATGATGTCTGAGAAGTCAACATCCCTTGAAGAGTCAAGGAGTGCGACTTGGTTGTGCTGAGGGTTAAGTGCCATTGTGTTGATACATATGTACCTAGATCCTAATATGAATGTAATATGTCTTGTTTGTCTTACACTTATGTAATGGTTGGGTTATTAATGAAATGAGAATGTTTGATTGTGATTTATAATGTTTAATATTTCATTAATGAGTTGATATTGAATTGGTTATATAGGTTTGTGATTGTTTGAATTGATACACATAATGTTATATTAATGAATACATTCAAACTTAGCAATATGTAGTTCTCATGCGAATGGCCCATGCGAATGGACCATACGCATGAACAACTTCAGGCGAATGACTCAGTCGCACGACTGAACCAGGAGACTGGATCAGTCGTATTATTGTAACATGAGATTGACTCAGTCGCACGACTGAACACTCAGTCGTGCGAATGAATCAACCGCATGGCTCAATCGCACGAGTGAACCATACTAATGGTTCAGTCGCCCGAATGAGCAACCCTAACCTATAAATACCACCTAATTCATGGAAAAACATAAGCATTCATTCCAATTCGACTCCAGACGTACCCTAGCCGTCCAGAAGCCTCCAAGTTCATACTCCAAGTTCATAGAACGCTGTAGATAGATTCCTAATCGATTCTTTACGTTAGATTCAATACGTAATTGTTTCTACGTGCGTTCTCACTGATTGGATCGCTAATCAAATAGGATTCCGCACTATTTGGTTTGGTTAACACGTTAATGAGTTGGTGTTTCGTTCAAATACCAGATCCTAACAAGTGGTATCAGAGCTTTGGCTCTTGATTACATGTGATTTAATCAATTTTGATACAAAGGTTGTGTTTTTCCACTAAAAACGCAATCTTTTTGTGTCAAACGTTGTCTTGGACGTCCCCTGCTCATCAAGTTTTGGTTTCTCCGGCATAAGGCGATTAGGGTTGGTGAAAATTCGGGTTTTTACGGCCAAAACACGTTAAACCTTGAAATTTTCGAAATACAGCAGCTTCAGTCGCACGATTGACCCAATCACACGACTGGACTTCATTCGAATCCCCCAGACGTACGATTGAACTCAGTCGTATCTTCATTCGTACGACTAAGCAGACCGTTCGCATTGTTCGTTCGCATTGTTCATCCGCATCAGTTTCATTCGCACGGCTGGACCAATCGTTTAGTTCAGCCGCACGATTGAACCAGTCGCATAGTTCATTCGCACGGGTAGCCCAATCGCACCACTCCATTCGCACCAGTTAAACAGGTTGTTTAAGAGACTTAAAGTTAATCAAGATGGAGGATCAGTTTTCAGCGTTTACAGCCGTGAAGGACTCACGTATTCAGAACTTACTGCTACTGGAAGTGAGGTGGGGAATCGCAATAAACCCCCGAAGCTTATAACGTTAGATGAGTTTCCCCACTGGAAACAACGTTTTGAGATCTACTTAAATGGAGTAGATCCTAATATGTGGGAAGCTATTGAGACGGGGTACAGTATGCCGGTAGGAGCTGATGGGGTGAAGCTTACTTTAGGAGGAATGACTGATGCACAGAAAGTCAAATATAATGCTGAAAAGAGAGTATATGCATTGCTAACACAGTCTATCCTTAAGGATATTTTTCATCAATTCTCAGAGAATAAGCAAGCCAAAAGTTATGGGATGAGCTGGAGAAAAGATATGACGGGAATGCTTGTTGTAGGCCATTAAAGTAAGGAGTTGAAGAAAGAATTTGACAACTTCTCATCGATGGGAAATGAGAGTTTAGACGACGTCATTGATAGATTCTACCATTTGATGAGCGAGCTGCACACTCATGGTGTCATAACTACCATGGAAGATAAAGTGTCGAATTTTGCAGACGGATTGCCAGAAAAATGGGCTTCTTTTGTGTCAAATCTGAGATAGAATGGAATGTTAGCAAAGTTGGATATCAATGATTTCATTCTAAAGCTGTGAGAAGAAGCACTAAGGATGAAGTACCGAGCTCAGAAGTCTTCATATACTCAGAATCCAGCTTTGTACAATGCAACTCCACAAGTTAAGACGTCTGGAGCACCTCTTCAGACTGCCTTTGTGTCAAGCTCATCTGGTCCTTCACAAGCCTCTCCTTCAGGATTAGACACATCAGGGTCTTCTAGTACCCAATACATTGGATCTGAAGCAAATGCTACAAGACTGAAGATCGAGAATCTCGGAAACGTGACGGTAGAAGTAGCAAGAGAGCACATGGATCTCTTAGCAGCAGTGGTCCATTCCTATGATGGACTTGTTGCTGGGAAAATTGGAAACTGCCATCTGGCAGACAAGGACTACGAGCAGGTGGATGAGACTGAACTGGAGAGGATGGATATTATGTGGGCCTTAGCAAGTGCTGTCCGTAGAGCGAAGAAGTTTGTGAAGAATACCAGACAAAACTTGGTTGCTACTAAGGACACTACTTTTGGTTTTGACAAGAGTAAGGTGACCTGCTTCAACTGTGGAGAAAAGGGGCACTTTAAAAGAGAGTGTGTGAAGCCAAAGAAGATTGGAAACGGGAATCCATTCTCGTCCTTCACTCGTCAAGACAAGCAAGCTAGCAGTTCTACTTCATCAAGCAAGGATCCAAAAGCCTTGACTGCCCATGATGATGAAGGACAGGACTGGAGCTTTCATTTTGTCTCTCCGGGAGAATCGAATATTGCAAGTGTGGAAGACTTAGATGATGATTCCGCGAGTGAAGGAGATATTGCAGTAGAGCTAGCGATGTCAAACAGTGAAGAGACTACAACTGAGGTCAGCTACAAGCCTGAAGAAGGGACGTCTACAACAAAGACAGAATCACCATAACAAGAGACATCAGATGCTGTGTTGATGGCTGATTCATCAGAACCTCCTCAGGTAAGTACTACTGACCAACTTTTCAAAAATCATGCTTGTTCTGATTGTAATAAATTTAAAGAAAGCATAGATCTGAAATTTGCTAGGTTATTAGATCATAATGATAGCTTAGTAAAGGATTTGCAACTATGCATTAAGGCAAATAGAGTTTAAAACAACATGAGCATAGTTATAAAGAAAAGATAGACCTTTTGAATAAACAGCTTAGGGAAACTGAAGTAGTAGCCTTTAACCAAGCTAATGACATTAGGTACTATCTTAACTCCCTAGAAGACACTAAGAAACAAAAAGCAGTTTTAGAAGTAGAAGTCAACTCATTAAAGCAAAAACTGCACAGTTGGACAAGTTCATCTCATATTGTCCAACACTTAGTGAGAGAGCGTAACAATGGGGAGGGTTTGGGTTATAAAGTGGTTCCACCACCACCTGAGACCTTGATGAACACGAAGAGTAAACCAATAAATAACAATCCCATCAAGGATCATGTGGTGTCTACTCCTCTTGTAAGTGATCCAGATTCCTCATGTTCTACAATTGAATCTGGAACAAAACAAAAGGAGGCCACATCAAAGGCAAAGGGAAAAATGCCTTGTGTTAATCTGGAAAAAGAATTTGAAAAGGTTAATATAAAGTCAGGGTCAAACAAAGTCAAATCTAAACCTAAAAAGACTGTTAATATTAACCAATCACGAGTCTCATGTCAAAGTCCAGTTAACCAAAATGGAAAAGATGTTAAAAATGTTAAAACAATTAAGTTTGTTAAACAAGAGAAAACATCAAAAGAAGTAGAGTCACAGCCCAAACATAATGATGTCACTAGGGTGTCACACACATCTCCACATAGACAGTTTAATCATAAAGTTGATAGCAGGTCATGCTACAACTGTGGAGAGTGTGGACACATTGCTTCTTATTGTCCTTACTATTAGACACCTAGGAAGAAAATTGAACTTCAGGATTTAAAACCTAGGTCTTCTAAGAGGAGTTCTTTAACTCCACCTAGAAGAACTAGTGAACCCAAAGTTCAACCCATTAGCCAGTCGTCTGTTTATCACAAACAGGCCTTACAAAAATCTGGCTTATGGAAAGAAAAGTCATCCTCTGTGTCTGATAATGATGATAAGAAGTCACCTGAGCTACCCTCACCTTCTAAGGGTCAATGGGTTGAATTCATGATGTGTGATGCCTCTGGGAAACCCAATCTAGTAAAGGCTTGGGTTCCTAACCTAAACTAATGCTTTAAATTGAATGTGCAGGGTGTTCGCTACAGTGCTGAAACCAACACGTGGATTGTAGATAGCGGAGCATCCAGGAACATGACAGGAAATAGGGCTCTTTTAACAAACATTAAACAAATAAAAGGAGGGCATGTTTCTTTTGCTGGTAACAAAGGAGGTTATATCACAGCTCTGGGAGAGGTTGGAAATCAAAAAGTTAAGTTTGATAAAGTGAACTACGTTTAACAACTTCAAAACAACTTACTTTCTGTTTCCCAAATATGTGACAATGGATTTAAAGTCATATTTGACAACAAGAAGTGTTATGTCCTAAAGAAAGACTATCTGATTCCGGAGGACCAAGTTTTGATGATAGCTTCAAGATATAAAGACCTTTATGTTTTGGATCTTTCAACGGCTCCTACAACGGATCATGAAGTTCAGTACTTCCTATCAAAAGCTACTGAGAATGACTCTATTTCCTGGCATAGGAGAATGGGACACATTAATCAACGGAAGATGAATCACTTGATCCAGAAGGATCTCATGAGAGGAGTTAACGTCCAAAATTTTCAACTTCCTGATTTCTGTGTAGCATGCAAGAAAGGCAAACAGACGAAGAAGTCTCATAAGGAAAAGAAAGTTCATTCTATCGAGCTTCCTCTTGAACTTCTTCACATGGATCTGTTTGGTCCAGTCAGTACAAAAAGCACTGCAGGTGACTTGTACTGTTATGTGGTTACTGATGACTACTCAAGATTCTCTTGGTAATGTTTCTGAAGTCCAAATCAGAAACATTTGAGTCATCCAAGTAATTAGTAACCACACTGGAATCTCTCTACAAGCTGAAGGTAAGACAGGTACGCTCAGACAACGGGACCGAATTCAAGAATCAGTGGATGGAGGCTTACTGCAAGGAAAAGGGAATTGTGCATTAGTTCACTTCTTCCTACACGCCTCAGATGAATGGCGTTGCTGAGAGAAAGAATCGAAGCTTGATAGAGACAGCACGGACAATGCTAGCAGACTCGAAACTGCCTATCCAATTCTGGAATGAGGCAGTGGCAAATGCATGTTACACATTAAATCGAGTTCTGGTAGTCAAGCGCCATGGCAAGACATGTTATGAGTTACTACAACGACGTAAACCTAATCTGGAGTATCTCGAACCATTTGGCGCGCCGTGCACACTTCTGAAGAAGACTCAAGAAGGAAAATTCAGCGAGAAGGCTGATGAAGGTATCTTCTTAGGATACAACATACCGAACAAGAGAGTTTACAACAACTCAACGGGTTTAGTAGAAGTGTGGTGTAATGTTGATGTTCAGAGATATACCACACCACCTACTGGAAAAGGACCCGCTTACGTTTTCAACTATGATGGATTCTTCAAGTCCTTCAACATACCTATCTCCTCTTCTGATGACGAGTTAGCTACACGGATAATGTATGATATCTTGAATCCGCCATCACAAGATTCAACATCATCGAGTTCACAGGGAGAATCATCTCACCACTTAGGGGGAGCACTCGCAGAAAGTGACTCCTCCTCAGAAGATGAGGCTGAAGAAAATGACCAGAACAATCAGGTGGGACAGGTTCCAATTTCTGCAAGTCCACAAGCATCTAACAGTGATGCCTCTTCGACTTCAGAACCTCAAACACCTACTACCTCAGATACAGAACCAAATGTTCATAATCTTGACTCTGAGGTAGTTGTTCCTACCACTCCAGGATCACGTCTAAATGTCTATCATCCCATAGACAATGTCATTGGGGATGTCAGATCAGGAGTGCATACCAGAAATCAGCTGTACTCAGCTGATTATGCCTCGGTAATGGAAAAAGGATACATTCACGACGGTGCTTATCGTTGTTTTGTCTCGCAGTTTGAGCCAAAATACGTTAGTGAAGCACTGAATGATGAGGCATGGGTGAGTGCCATGCAAGAAGAACTTCTTCAGTTCAAGAAGTTAGGTGTATGGACTCTGGTAGATAGACCTAAAGGTGCTAAGGTCATTGGCACCAAATGGGTCTTGAAATGCAAGAAGGATGACCAAGGTGTCATTATCAGGAACAAGGCTCGACTAGTAGTTCAAGGATTTCGACAAGTCGAGGGCATTGACTACAATGAAGTGTTTGCACCCATGGCAAGGATGGAAGCCATCCGCATCTTCCTTGCCTATGCATCGTATATGAAGATCAAAGTCTATCAATTAGATGTGAAGAGTGCATTCCTTCATGGTGAAATCCGAGAGACAGTTTATGTCAGTCAACCCGAGGGATTTGAAGATCCTTATCATCAGGACAGAGTTTACAAACTCGACAAGGCTTTATACGGGCTTCATTAAGCTCCAAGGGCCTGGTATGAGAAACTCTCGACTCATCTTGTGAAACACGACTTTCGCAGGGGAGTCATTGACTGCACACTGTTTATCAAAGAAAAAGATGGAGACTTACTGCTCGTACAGATCTATGTAGATGACATAATCTTCGGTTCAAAGAACGAAGAATTATGCAAAGAATTTGAAGCAGTAATGAAGGCGGAGTTTGAGATGAGTGCCATGGGGGAGATGAAATTCTTTCTCGGGTTACAGGTGGATCAGACACCCAAAGGAATTTTTCTACATCAGACCAAGTATGTGGGAGACATTCTCAGTTGGTTTGACATGGAGAATGCTTCTGCAGTTGGGACTCCACTTGCTACAAACCATGATATAGCACCCGATGAAAATGGAGATCTAGTCGATGCAACAATGTACCGAGGAATGATTGGATCTCTCATGTACCTCACCGCCTCAAGACTTGACATCATGTATGCTACATGTCTATGTTCTAGATATCAGGCTAAGCCAAAGGTTAACCATCTGATTGGGGTCAAAAGGATATTTTGTTATCTGAAGGGCACACCCACTCTTGGGTTGTGGTATCCTCATGATGATGATTTTGAGCTTACGGCGTATAGTGACTCGGATTACGGGGGCTGCAAGATGAATTACAAGTCTACATCAGCAGGGTGTCAATTCTTTGGGAGGAAATTAGTGGCCTGGCAGTGTAAGAAGCAGACCTCGGTTGCATTGTCACCTGTGAAGCCGAATACGTTGCTGCTGCAAGTTGCTGTTCACAAATCATTTGGATTCAACAGCAAATGCGGGACTATGGTTTAAATTTCTCTTCTACTCCTATTTTTGTTGATAACTCTACTGCCATTATAGTAACTAAAATTCCAGTATAACATCCTAAGACCAAACACATCGGTATAAAATATCATTTTATACGGGACTGTTTTGAAAAGAATTTAATCGATGTGGTAAAGATAAATACTGATTTTCAACGCGCTGACCTCTACACAAAGGCTTTTGACAAACCACATTTTCTATATCTGTTAGAGGTCAACGGCGTTAAAAAGAAAAGTGATGTTATTTCAGATGATGACCATGTGTAGTCCGATGCAGTTTAGTCTAATTTTTAATTTTTCTTTTTATTTCCTTTATTTATTCTATTTTCTGTTAAAATTAAACTCATGTTATTTAGCTGTCTATTAAAATCCTAAAATACGTAAATCGGTTACGATTTTAGATTTTTAGGGGGAGAATAGGTCAGCTAGTAACATTAAAAAAAACGAGGGAGAAGGAGAGGCTAGCAGATAGAAGGTAGATCGTATCTGTGATACCGATTCAAATACTTGGGAAAATGATAGTACACAGGAACAAATCAAGTGGGACTTAAAAATTTAATTTATACAAGATGCAAAATTCAAAGTATAAGTCTGTGTAGTCTGAGCAATAAAAGGAAATATGATAGAAAAACTGATAACTACTAAGGTAACACAACGAAAGTAGACCTAGAGGTTGCTAGACCACATATGATATTGTTGGATCTAGAAAGGCTGTTGCAACCAAAATTAAGTCACTTAGAAGATTTTGAGTACAACATACAAAGGACTTCCGAAGCTAAGTATGGAACTTCCGAAGAAAGAAGGAGCTCTTCCGAAGTCTAAGTGTAAATGCACTTCCGAAGGAAAACTCCAACTTCCGAATACAAATAACCTACTTCCGAAGATCAAGACTTAGAGACAAAGATCTGACGTCAACTTTCGAAGTACAAGAAGTCCTCAAAGCCTCGGAAGCTAAAGCATCTTCCGAAGTATCCAGTGGCTTCGGAAGACTTGTTCTTCTCGAAGCCAGTTAACCTTCGAAGACACTTCTATTATCCAGTGGACATAAGTATGGCCTGTCTGACACTCCGCTGCAAATCTCTGATATACTGCATTGCGTTTTCTCAAAGCCATGTAGTTGACCATACTTTAATTCACTGTTTACCTTTTTGTTAAGTACAGTTGCCATCTTTAGTTGGGACAAAAGGTAGTCATGGAATGTCATGACTACCATATCTTAGATAATACTTTATCGAAGATACCTTAACTATAACTTGTAGTATATGCTTTAGTCTTAGGAGGTTTCCAGCTGGTATCAAGTATAACCGGCTGTACGATCTAGTATATGTAGTTTCTCATTGTAACTCTTGTTTCATGCTTGTAATGTCTTGTAATCTTGAGTTGAGAAGTAATATATACAGTACCTTGAAATATATTTCTGCTTGTTTCCTTTGATTACTTATTTTATTATTATCAACTCTTGTTAAAGGCATTGCTCAATCTGATTTGAGTGTTATTATACGAGTTTGAGAGAATCACAAGTGTTTTGAGTGACAACCCCGATCCTGCAATTGGTATCAGAGCTTTTTAGGCTCTTGATTGAGATCTTCCCATCCTAATCAAACCGTTTTTCACTCCTCCTTATACCTCACTCAAAATGGCCCTCAACAAATCTGAAGTTGAGATGGGAACGATGACAAAGCTCCCATCATCGCCCCTGAAAACTTCAGGTCTTGGAGCAGAAGAATGGAAGGCTTCATCAGTTACCAGGATAGCAAGATGTGGCAATCCTCGTTCATATGGCCCGTATAAGCCAAAGGTAGCTGGTGGAAACGGTGCCATGATCGAGAAAGCCGTTGAAGATTATTTTGATGAAGACAGGAAGAAGCTTACATAGACACATGCTATGACTGTTCTTATGACTGCAATCCCAAACTCCATCATGGTGGGTTTGAGCATTGTAAGTCTGCCAAGAACTCTTTGA
The DNA here is from genome assembly GCA_025215565.1 of Flaveria ramosissima. NCBI lineage: Eukaryota > Viridiplantae > Streptophyta > Magnoliopsida > Asterales > Asteraceae > Flaveria > Flaveria ramosissima. Next base: position 2,544,381 of record CM046045.1, read on the forward strand.
TGCTCTTGCTCAAATGTACTCAAGCTCGAATGATCAAAGAAGGACTCACTGAAGCAGCAGTTTGAGAACTTCACCTATGTTGCTGGAGAGACTCTTAGCCAGCAATATTTTAGGTTATATGGATCTCATTTCTTCCTTCAATATGTGGGGATCAACTCATGAACTTAGAGACCTTACTAGAAAGTTTATGAGTGCTCTACCCAATGAGTGGACTTCTACTGGTCTCCATCAAGAGAACAGAGAATTTGAATACACTCACCATGTCCGAACTCTATTGGGATCCTGATGGATACCGTTTGGAAATGGAAAGCAAGAGGGGTCACCAGACAAGCAGACCCTTGAGTCTTCCGCTAGCAACGCTTTAATGGTTGCTGAAGGCTCAGGTATCCCCAGTCTCAGCAGTACCTGACCACACACCAGCAGCCATCTTGCTCCTTTGGGCTTTACATTACATTTCCTGAACTCCAAGGTCTCAACAGCTCAGCAAGCTCCTTTCAGGAGGGCTGTGCATTTGTCTCAGGGAGTGGACACTCAAATGATTATCAATACTGCTTTGATGATCTTGAGTGCTTTAGCCCGGATGACATAGAGTATGTGGACATAGTCCAACAAATGGCTCTTCTAACCTACAGAGCGAAGAAGTTCTTTAAAAGAACTGGAAGGCAATTCCCCTCAGAACCCAATCACCAGCAAATTTGGGTTTGACAAAAGCAAGGCCAAATGTTACAACTGTAACCAACTTGGTCATTTTGCAAGGGAATGCAAGGCTCCCAAGTCTAATCCGGGAACCTCACAGGCCTCCACACATCCTTCTACACCAAAGCCCACCGGAAAGTCAACTGAGACCGCAGCATGGCTCAAGAAGTTGACTGGGAGCTTCATGGTTCTAGATGTGACTCCTGCTAAAGCACTCATGGCAGGAACAGATGAAAACAAGGTATATAAACATCTATGTACCCCTGCTTGTATTGCTAAGGTTAAGTTGTATCAGGACTACAATATGGAAATTAAATATGATATTGAGTCTTTAAATGTTTTATAAAATCTGACTTTAAAAGGGCTGAACCTGACTATCAAAGAAAAATTGAGGAGTTAGAGAAAACTGTGTCCCTCTTTAAATATGAACACACACAAACTATAAGACTCAACTCAAGGATTTAATATCCAAATTGACTGAGGCTAAGCCCAGCTTGTCACTGCTGAGGCTCAAGCCAGGAAGTATGCTATTTCGGAGCAAAACTTCCAAGCCATTCTTGCATCATCCTCTACTCTCAAAGCTTTGTTATAAAACAAGGTGTGGTTAGGAACCAATGAAATTGCTCCACCACACTCTTATGAGTCTGTAAGACAACCAAGGTGTGGTACTGAAGAGCAAGAGGTTCCATCTGTTGACCCACCTTCCCAAGAGTCAAGAATGATGCAACTATGGAGACCATGACCATCACAGGGAAGGAACAGGTAATCAAGCCCTCCCCAGCCAATGATGATCAACACCATGACCCAAAGCCAGAAGAAGCAGGGCTAAGCAGCCAGAAAAACTCTGCCAAGAAGGTGGCTGAATCCAAGCTGAAGATGACCCAAAGCAAAAGGTGTGTATTCATATCAGCTGGATTCCAGGTGGTTGGACCTTCTGATTCAGGAAAAGAGTACATTACCAGTACTCCTATCCTACCAAAGGATCAGAAGTTAAAGAAAAGGTTGCTGATGAGGAGAAAAAGAACAAGAACACAGCAACCCTCTCATTTCCCAGAAAGTTAACATTGCATGCATAATGTGTGGTCTGCAAAACCACATGGCTAAAGATTGTTACTACAATCCTGCTAGCACACATTATGCAAATAATGTTAAAAGAGAAGGAGTCAGGGAAGGTTTCACATTTGGACCATATCAATGGTTCAAGTGATGAAAAGGGAAAGCTTGTTTCCGAAGCAAGGCTTCTCTCGGAAGAAAACTCTTCTTCCGAAGGAAAAAGGCTTCGGAAGTTAAAGCTGCAAAGACTAAGAAAATCAAAAGAGTCCCCTTGAAACCATCCCAGAAGAAGACTGTTTCGGAAGAAAAGGTGGTGAAGGTCTCTTCCGAAAAAAGAAGCTTCGGAAGAATGCCAAGCTACAAAGCTTCAACAAGCTCATCTTCTATGATCAACCAAGGGAAGGAATGGAAGATCAAGGAAGATGCTGTAGCCCAAACCTCTTCTTCAAAGACATCAATTGAACCCCCATGCATAAATTTTGGTTCAATTATGTCACTATCATTGGAAGAACCCAAGACCAATAAGGCTTGGGTTTCCAATCAAAACTAATTATCTCACCTTATGTGCAGGGACATCCATATGACAAGAATAACAACATTTGGATTGTAGATAGTGGATGCTCCAGGCACATGACAGGGAACAGATCTCTCCTTCAACAATTTCAACATTATGATGGAGGTCCTGTTCAGTTTAGAGGTGAGGCTGGAGGATATATTTCTGGCAGAGGGAGTATATCCAATGGAAAGTTAAAAGTGACAAAGTTAATTTTGTCAAACAGCTTGAACACAATCTGTTAAGTGTTTCTCAATTCTGTGATCAAAAGCATCAAATGCTTTTCACAGAACATGAGTGCATCATCCTCAAACCTGGGATGACAATTCCTCAGGAATTGGTCTTCTTAGATCTCCCAGGAAAGGGGATATGTACAAGCTTGATATGAACAATGCTTCCCCAATGGGAGAAGTATCATGCTTTCTTTCCAAAGCTGATGGTGATGAGTCAACACTATGGCATAAACGAATGTGTCATGTCAATTTTAAGACAATGAATAAATTGGCTAAAAATAACTTGGTACATGGTTTGCCTAAAAAGGAATTTTTCTGCAAAGATAACTGTGTTGCTTGCCTGAAAGGGAAACAACACAGGTCTTCTCATAAATCCAAAGTTGTTAACTCTATCACCACTCCATTACACTTATTGCACATGGATCTATTTGGTCCCACAAGTATAATGAGCATTGGAAGTAAATCATATTGCCTTGTGGTAGTTGATGATTTTACTAGATTTACATGGGTATTCTTTTTAAGAACTAAAGATGAAACTGCTAAAACTTTAAAATCTTTTATTCTTAAAATAGAAAATCAAGTTGATCACAAGGTTAAAATAATTAGAAGTGATCAAGGGACTGAGTTTTAAGAACTTTGTTCTTGACTCATTTTGTAACTCAAAAGGGATTGCCAGACAATACAGTGCTCCTAGAACTCCTCAACAAAACGGTGTTGCTGAGAGGAGAAATACGACACTTATTGAGGCTGCTCGGACTATGTTAGCTGATTCAAAGCTGCCTCTAACATTCTAGGCAGAGGCAGTCAGCACTGCATGCTATGTGCAGAATAGAGTACTTGTAGTAAAGCCACATGGAAAGACCCCTTATGAGTTATGGAACAAGAGGCCACCATTCATTGGCTTTCTAAGGTCCTTTGGCAGCAGGTGTACCATACTTAACACAAAAGACAATTTGGCAAAATTTGCTGAAAAGTCAGATGATGCCATCTTTGTTGGATATTCCTCCTATTCTAAAGCATACAGAGTTTATAATATTAAAAACCAACAATTTGAGGAATCTTCCAATATTGTAGTTAATGAGCACACTCCTTGTGTTAGGGGGAATGACCCTGATCATATCTTTGATTTAGAATTGTTTCCAAACTATTCTAAACCATCTTGTGAGAATGTTTCAGCTGGAACAGGTGCTCAAAGTAATTCTGATGAAGATCAACTGTTTGAGCTTCCCAGACCTATTCCAAGTTCTCCAAGAGCTGCAACAAGTCAAGCTCTCACTATTGAAAGATCTGACAGCATAACCATTTCAAGAGATAGTGGAACTTCAACAAGGGATTCACCTGCTGATTTTCAAGTCTCTTCAGGTGATCTTGCACAACACCAAGCTGATGGAAGCAACATTTTGAAGGAACAGGCAACTGTTAATGATGCTTCATAGCAAAGAAATGATGATGTTTCTCTTTCATTCAATCAGTCCTCATTGAATGAGCTTGAAACAACAGCTGGACCAAGTATTCAAGCTCCTGAGCAAAATATGTCCAACTTGGACTTATCTTTGCAACTGGAGGTGATTCCAAGACTCAGAATTCACAATACTCATCCAGCTGAAAACATCATAGGGGAAGTCTCTGAGGGTGTGAGAACAAGAGGACAAACTCATAATGGGAATGTCTGCTTGTACTCATGCTTCTTATCCCAAATGGAACCCAAGAAGGTGGAAGATGCCTTGAAAGATAGTAGCTGGGTTGAATCAATGCAAGAGGAGCTGCTTCAATTCAAAAGACAAAAGGTTTGGAACCTATGTCCGCTACCATCTGGTCAAGTACCTATTGGCACCAAATGGGTATTCAGGAACAAAAGAGATGATAGAGGCTTGATTATCAAGAACAAGGCAAGACTGGTGGTTCAAGGATACACTCAAGAGGAAGGAATCGATTATACTGATGTCTTTGCACCTGTTGCAAGACTTGAGGCAGTTAGGATCTTCCTTGCTTATGCTGCATCCAAGAATTTCACTGTCTACCAGCTTGATGTCAAGTGTGCCTTTCTATATGGGGATATAGATAGGGAAGTCTATGTATGCCAGCCTCCAGGATTTGAAGACCCACAACATCCAAACTATGTGTGCAAGTTGGATAAAGCTCTATATGGGCTGCACCAAGCACCTAGGCTGTGGTATGAGACATTGTCTCAATTTCTCCTGAAGAATGGTTATACTAGAGGTACCATTGATAAGACTCTCTTCATTAGAAGGTCTGGGAAAGACATTTTGCTTGTTCAAGTCTATGTTGATGACATCATATTTGGTTCCTCAAATGACCAAATGTGCAAAGACTTTGAGAGCATTATGAAGAAGAAGTTCGAGATGAGTTCCATGGGAAAAATGGACTTTTTCCTTGGAATTAAGGTAAAGCAATTGAAGGAAGGGTTCTTCATCAATCAATCTAAGTATGTCAATGATATCTTAGAGCGATTTGATATGAAGGATTGTAAAGCAGCAAAGACACCTATACCTAGAAACCATGATCTCTGCCCCTGATTCTGAGGGGGAGGATACTGATCAACATCAGTATAGAGCAATCATTGGTTCTTTGATGTATCTCACAGCAAGTAGACCTGATATCATGTTTGCAACTTGCATCTGTGCAAGATATCAGGCTGCTCCAAAGGTGTCTCACCTAATTGCTGCCAAGAGAATCCTCAGATTCCTCAAAGGAGCACCTAAATTAGGTCTCTGGTATCCAAGAAATAGTGATTTTAATCTCTATGGTTACTCTGACAGCGATTATGGTGGCTGCAACATCAACAAGAAATCAACATCAGGTGGATGTCAATTTCTTGGTGGAAGGATCATCTCATGGCAATGCAAAAAGCAATCCTGTGTCTCTACATTAACTGCTGAAGCTGAATACATTGCTGCTGCTAGTTGCTGTGCTCAGCTGCTGTGGATTCAAAACCAGATGATAGACTATGGATTCAACTTCATGAGCACTCCTATCCACATTGACAACAACAGTGCTATATCCATTACTGAAAATCCAGCGAAGCACTCCTAGACAAAGCATATTGATATCAGGTATCATTTCATTAGAGATATTCATGAGAAAAATCTTATCAAACTAATCAAAGTTGATTCAAATGAACAATATGCTGATTTGTTCACCAAAGCATTTGATGAACAGAGATTTAAATATCTCATTACAGCTATTGGGATGATAAACATTGATTAGTTAATCTCAATTGAAAACCTTTTAATGTGTAAAGTCTTATGTCAAAATAATCTAAGCCCTGTTACAAAAGATCTTTTCTTAAATTTATCTAAGTATAAGTTCTTTCGAAGAGAAATTAACCCTCTGAAGATATCTTGCATATCTTCCGAAGCAAATTTCTCACAGGATACTTTTCTTCTCGGAAGAGTGTTAAGTCTCGGAAGAAGCGATTGAGTTAACCTCAGATCTACTTCCGAAACACTTAACACACTCCATCTGAAAGCAACATATACTCTCGGAAGTAAGCAATTTACCTTCGGAAGTAGATTTGCCTTCGGAAGAACTTTACCTTCGGAAATGCTTTATACTCGGAAGAAAGATTTTACTGTGTAACGGAAATCTTTTGGGCCCCACACTGTAAAAAGTAAAGATTTTGTTAATGATGTCGGATTATTTAAATGGTCTAACCTTACCGCCCATGTCACATCATCCACTAAACCCTCACATCATCTTATCCAAACCACCTTTTAAACCGCTATTTCACCCATTTAAATACTTCCGGTTAATCACTTACACTCTTTTTACCCAAATTACTGCCCTAAAAGCTTTCTTCTTCTCCAATTTACCTTAATCCGAACTATTCTTCTGTCATCTTCTTCAATGGCTTTAAACCCTCAGTACAACCAGGTCGCACTCCTTGACTCTTCAAGGGATGCTGACTTCTCAGATATCATTTCTTTCCTGACCCAATCTTCATACTACACTGTTTTGACTGTAAACCCTACAATCTACTCAAACCAAATGTCCGAATTTTGGGCAAATGGTCGGATTGAAACCCTAAACGGGGTTCGTGTTATAAGGTCAAGCATTTGTGGCCAAGCGTTGGTCATCTCTGAACAGATCATCAGGGAGCATCTCGAGCTCCATGATGAGGGCGCTCCGACGGAATTCCCCAAATCAAATTTAGATAGTTCTTATCTCCAAATGGGATACGGTGGAGATGTAAGCAGGTCAACAGTCTACAAATTCAACTTCTCCTACAAGTGCAAGTTCCTGCTGCATGTGGTTCTTCACTATCTATCTAACAAATCTGGGGGATGGGATCAAATCCCGTATGAACTTGGGTGCTTAGTTCACGGGTTGGTACAAAGCCTCCGCTTCAACTATTCAAGGTTTGTACTGACTAACCTTATGGGAAATCTTCAAAGGGACACATTCTTTATGTATCCCAGGTTTCTCCAGCACATCATCAACTGTGAGCTGGATCAGGGTAAGCTTGTCTATGCAGCTGCTCTGTCTGCTCCCCAAATGAGGCCGACCATCTTCAAGATCTTGAAGAGAGTGTCTACCAACTACACTGGAAGAGATACCGCACTACTTCCAGGTATGATTGAGCCAATGGCTCCTGGTGACATCCCTGTTCACCCCACAGATGATGAACCCACACCAGCAACTACCCTCACCATCCCAAATCTACCTTCTCCACCCATTACTATTAAATACCAGAGACGTCCCAAACGAACCCTTGTTCAATCTACTCTGATTGAACAAGCCCCTCCTCTTCAATCCAAAAAGGCTAGAGTGGAACAAAGGGCTACCACTCAGCCAGAGGTCCACCCATCCTTCATATTGACCTCAATATGGTTCTTGAGTCTCCTCAGTCTCAGACCCATGAGCCCAAAACCCTAGCTGATAGCTCTCAGGGTGAGTCTCTATACTCCCTTGAGCAGCCACAAAGGGACAGCTCAATGCCTTTTGACATTGATCAAAGTCCCGGGTCATTAGGTCTTCACTCCTTATCCTTTACTGACCTTCTGACCGGAGCTGGTGAAGAGATTATGTCTCTTAAAGGCAATGAAGTTGATCCACAACACCCTCTCAAAGATCAACAGAGCCTAGAGAGACCCCTTATCTCTAGCCCACACCAGCAAAGCCCTACTGAGGTGAGTCCCACTGATGTGGAGGGGACTCATGTAGATTCAGCAGCCACTACTGAAGGAGCCTCAATGGATCCTCAGGACAGTGGTAACGACAGTGAGACTGAATCTACGGCAACCATGCCCTTTGATGCCTCTGAAAGAGACATCATTGTGCAAGGGAAACCAGGGTGCCAAGAAACCACATCTGGTGGTGAGGATGAACATACCAGGTATGTTACCTCATCTCCCGTGATTCTTCAAAAGAAGATGAGGGAAGTATGCAACTCTGGAACTTGCATCTAAGGTTAATAGGGAGGACTTTCTCAGCCAACCATTGGCTCTAACATCTGCATTGACTCCAGCTCCCACCTCTACTACCCAACCTGGATCTTCTATCCAAGAACCCCCAAAGTCTAGCACTTCCGAAGACATAAAAGGCAAGAGGAAGATGACTTCGGAAGAGCTTCAGGAGGAAGAAAGGTTAGAGAAGCTCAAAAGGAAAGGTAGACTACCAACTGGGAAACTGTTAGCTGCAAGTACCAAAGCAGCTGCAGCCAACCAGGAGGCAGTCAACAATCGAAGAAGGGTAGAGCTTATAGACAGACTTGTCAGTCTAGGGGCTGCAACTGAAGATGTACTCCTGCTACCATTAGAGGAGTTGGTAGAGCTGGAAAAGGCAACATTGCTGCTAAAACAGCAAAAAGAAGAGGCTGCAAGGTTGGCCTTAGAAGAGGAAAGGCAGAGAAAGGAAAGGGAAACTGATCTGCAGCTCAGGAGAGAAAGGATCACTTTCCTACTCTCCAGAGGATTCTCTCAAGAGGAGTTGTCTCCACATAACAGTGATACGATCTTATGGCTCTTCAACAAAGAGCAAGATCAAATGGAGAAGGAGAGAAAGAGAGCTGCAAGGGAGAAGCTTGTGGAAAAGAAGAAGAAAGAAGAAGAAGCTGGACTGTCTGCTGCCAAGAAGATAGGTGAGAAAGCCTGGATGAAGAGTTATCTCAAAGCTCACGGCTTCTCTGGCAGGCAGGTGGGTTCCATGTCTGAGAAGACTCTCCAGCGACATGTCAGTGACATCAAGGCTAACATTCGCGCGGGGAGAAGGAAAGAGATGTATAGAAGGGGACAGGGGATGACCTTCAATGCAACCTCTCAACCCAAAATCCAAACCCAACCTCAACCTGAACCTATACCCTTTCCCTTCCCAATCAAAACCGAACCCACTTCTGAACCATTCACCCCTGAACCTATACCATCACACCTACCAACCTCTTCACCTCAACCACCTAAACTACCCATCATCCAACCCAAAACCTTAGCCAGAACCCAAACTCCTCAACCTACGCAACAACCAATCAAACCATCCCCTCAGCCTTCCAAACATCTCTCTATGGAGGAATTCAAGGCGGTCAAGACTAAGCTCATCAACTGTACAACTCTGAGCGACATCTCCTGTGAGGAGGATTCAGTCAACTTGACTTATGTTGATGGATCCTCAAGTTCCCTCACAAGAGATCAATTTCTTGATCTGCCTAGAGAAACTTTGGACCAAGCTGCAAAACTCCTTGGCCTCAATTCAGATACATTGAATGAGGAAGAAAAGAAGCTGAGGAGAAAGCTGGTGACTCTACCGGATACAAAGAAAGGAGACAGGGTACCAAGACAACCTCTTGCACCCAGAAAGAAGATAATCCAGTGGAGGTTCGAAGACTCTTCTCACAACTTTGTTGTTGAGAGAGAGAATGGAGAGCTCAACAGGCTGAGTGCCTCATTTCTGCTACACTTAAGCAGCTTTGACATTGCTGAGTTAGCAGAGAAACCATTCTCCAACCCTTCAAACTCCGATGTAGCTGCCCACATCAGAAATCATCTAGGCAGCCTTCATATGGCCGAGCTTACTGCTAGAAGCAAGGTTCAAGAGGAGTTGAAACTAAGAGAGGAGGAGGAAAGGAAAGGATCAACAACCAAAGGCAAAGCCTTTCTTCAAATGGTTGAAGGTCCTAAACTTGAGACCATAGTTAGATGGGAGTATGACTATACTCCCATCAACTAACTCTCTTCAGGGGGACACAACAGAGGGTACATGTCATTCAAAGTGATAGACTGGATCTCCTATCCATGAATGACTTGTACAAGCTTCTCAGCACTACTTCCGGGAAGAACAGAGAGACAGACAAATATCTTTTGTCCCTGGTGCTGAAAGCTTTGAGAAGCAGAAATAAGTGAAGTTTTGGTAGCATCAGCCTAGGGGGAGTTTGTTGGATCTAGAAAGGCTGTTGCAACCAAAACTAAGTCACTTAGAAGATTTTGAGTACAACATACAAAGGACTTCCGAAGCTAAGTATGGAACTTCCGAAGGAAGAAGGAGCTCTTCCGAAGTCTAAGTGTAAAATGCACTTCCGAAGGAAAACTCCAACTTCCGAAGACAAAGAACCTACTTCCGAAGATCAAGACTTAGAGACAAAGATCTGAAGTCAACTTCCGAAGTACAAGAAGTCCTCAAAGCCTCGGAAGCATAGAAGCATCTTCCGAAGTATAAGTGGCTTCGGAAGAACTTGTTCTTCCGAAGCCAGTTAACCTTCGGAAGACACTTCTATTATCCAGTGGACATAAGTATGGCCTGTCTGACACTCCGCTACAAATCTCTGAGATACTGCATGGCGTTTTCTCAAAAGCCATATAGTTGACAATACTTTAATCCACTGTTTACCTTTTTATGTTAAGTACAGTTGCCATCTTTAGTTGGTGACAAAAGGTAAGTCATGGACATGTCATGACTACCATGTCTTAGATAATACTTTATCTAAGATACCTTAACTATAGCATTGTAGTATATGCTTTAGTCTTAGGTTTCCAACTGGTATCAAGTATAACCGGCTGTAGGATCTAGTATATATAGTTTCTCATTGTAACTCTTGTTTCATGCTTGTAAGTGTCTTGTAATCTTGAGTTGAGAAGTAATATATACAAGTACCTTGAAAATATATTTCTGCTTGTTCCTTTGATTACTTATTATATTATTATCAACTCTTGTTAAATGCATTGCTTCATCTGATTTGAGTGTTATTATAAGCGAGTTTGAGAGAATCACAAGTGTTTAAGTGACAAACCCGATCCTGCAGATATGTTGGTAGATTCAACACAATAGATGATTAGACCTGACCAGTGATCTCAAGATCAAACTAAGTTGTTCAACTAACCATAGGCTCCCATCTTATCACTGGTTAACACAATCAACAATATTCCAATAAGGGGTAACGAGCATGTAAATGCCACAAATGTGTGCGGATGACCATAAATAGAGCAAAGCACGAAAAAAAATGAAAAGCAAATGCTATCAAGCTAATAACTTATGTTGTTGGTGCATTATGTGCAAAAGAAAATTTAAAGATGCTCTAACAAGAAGATAGGTTGTGTGCCTCTTTGCTGTACGATGGCACTGACCTGAGGATAAGCATAACCTAGATATTCTAGAATTCATTGTTGTTTGCCGCCTACTGACCTGAGGATTGGCTTCTCTTTGAAAGCTCTAAGAATAGTCTCTTCTTGTCAAAATACCCGTTGACCGCTCAAAAGCTCTTGAGGAATGTTGATTACCATATAAGCGTGGGATCCACAAATGTTGGTTGAAATAATTAAACCTTAATCTATCACCAATCTGTGTCAAAAGTCTGTGTATGGATCTAAGAGGACAAATATACTGACAATCATCGTGGCTACAATTGTTGAAAGTCCAAATCAATGTGGGAATCTAATAGTACCAGTATGATTTCCTAAATTTGCTAACGACTCTGGATGAACACTAAGAAGTGAGCATCAAAAGGTTTTGATAACATGTCCCAAATGATTTGACTTGCCTGTATGATTCCAAAATTGAATTGGTCCAGTTATGGTCAAACTAAATAGAAGCTGCCTATTCCGGAACCGAATCCAGTAGATTTCTATCTTAGGATTTACCTCTCACAAAAAGTCAAAAACAAGTTTAATTTTTGTACTTCAGTTTAATTTTCTATTTATTTAGTCATTTCAGTTTGTTTGTTGTCGGACTACATCATGGAATTCAGTAAGGGAGTAAATCACCTAAAAGGGTCATGTCTGAGATGACCACATGTGTTTTCAAAGGGTAAATTGGTCACGTCTGAGGTGACAAAGTGTGTAAAAGGATCACGTCTGAGGTGATCAACAGTTTTTCAAGTTAAAATGATCATGTCTGAGATGATCAAATGCTTATAATGTTAATTCTACAGTTTAAAAGGGTTTAAATGTCAAATGGTAAGAAATGCAGAAAAATTCATAAGTATGACCCAGTCGCACGACTAGACCATGAGTTTGGACCAATCGTGCGAATGGGCCACACTCATGCCTTCTATAGCCGAATGGACATGAGTATGGACCATTCAACCGAATGGCCTATACGAATGACCCAGTCGGATGATTAAGAGCGAGCGAATGAGTAAGTCGCACGACTGAACTACAGTCGGACGACTGAAGGGGGGCGACTGAACCAATCGCACGACTGAGGCCCATTCGCCCGAATGAAATGAGCGTATGAGCCCAGTCGTACGATTGAATTCAGGTTTAGTATAAATAGAGGGGGAGTCGGTCGCAGAGACTCATCACTCACATATTTGCCCTAATTCGCACGACTAGTGTTACTCTGCCCAATTTTCGTTTGATCACCATAAACCCTTGATTTTCGTGTACTGATTCTCTGCACTGATTCTACAGGTACTTTGCGGTGCAAATCCATCGTTATTTCATTCAATTTGAGACCTAATCTGGAAAATCAGACTCATTTGAAAAACTGAAACATGTGTGGACAAATAACCTAACGAAACTAAGTAAACTAATGAAATCAAAGTTGTTAGGTGATAAACTAATGGATTGCGAGTCTAATGAACCAGAACACGACGTCTAAACTTCAAAATTGGTGAAAAATTGAATTTGAATTGAACAGTCAGAAAATCATGCGAATGGACAGGTTGATGAACCTCAGTCGCACGGCTGAGGTGTGCGAATAGCTAAGCCGAACGACTGAACCATGCGTATGAGTTCAGTCGCACGACTGGTGTAAACACATGAGTTTACATACGTATGAGTTTAGTCGCACACTCAGTCGTACGGATGAGGTCATTAGCACGACTGGATCTCAGTCGCACTGCTCATTCACATGACTTGATCTCAGTCGCACAACCTCATTCGCATGACAGAAAAGAATGTTTTCAGGTCCAAGTGATTCAAGAAATTTTTAGCAATGTTTATTTTCATTGTGTAACAGATGGCGAGTCGCTGGACCATGAGTACTAAGCCCAACATTTGTGCTCATCTGGATCTGACATCCAGAAATGCTTCAGACTTTTCTGGCATTATCACTTTTCTGAGGAGATCGAGGATTGCTCATGCCATATCTGCTCCATGTATACCGTATCGCTCTATACAGCAGGCCTTCTGGGAAGGTGCAGTCGTTGACAGATCTTCTGAGCCTCATTGTATCAGGGGTACTATCTTTGGAGAGGCTATTGAGATCACGGAGGAGGATCTCAGGATTGTGCTACAGTTTGGGGACGATGCTGACTGTCCCACTAGACTACACCCCTTTACTGTCAGAGGATGTTTCCTACGAGCTAAGTACTCTGGGGACATAAATGCAGGGGTGCTCAACAAGAGCAACCTGTGTCCCCAGCTCAAGTACCTTGCTCATGTGCTACTGAAGTGCATAGCGTCTAGGAAGGGAGGATTTGATGAGCGGTCGGATCAGATCCAGAACGCATATGTAGCGTTGGTGCTGAACCATCCGTTCAGCTTCTCCAGGATGATCTTCACCTACTTGGTGGAGAACATTGAGGGGAAATGGAAGGAGGGCTTCTGCATGTACCCTCGATTCATGCAGATGATTATTGACCAGAAGCTCCCTTCCTTGCCGAAGGAGAAGGAAGATGCCGTGGTGCTTGAGGTGATGGATGATACCACCTTAGGCAGGATGAAGGTGTACAGGGGGAAGCAGGTGAAACCCCCAGTCAGGAGACTGTTTGGGCATCTGGCCCATGAGGATTATGTGGCGCCAGCTCAGAGGAAGTGGCGCCACGATGACAGTGACTCAGATGTTGAGCAGATTGCGCTACCCTCCGATGACTCCGACGATGACGATCTTGATGCTGATCAGGGAGGAGATGTTCAGGGTGGCCCCGAATCAGCTCCTATTCACCCTGACTTCCAAATGGAGGAGGAGTCAGATGAAGAACCTCTGGTGCGTACAGTGGGCAGCAAGGTGGTTGCCACTGAGAGAGGTATTAGGGCGGTTGGTGGACGCCATGGGGAGTCCGGGGATTCTGCAGTTGCTGATACAGATCCATCATATACCCCGGACCCACCCAGCAGCCAAGGGGGAGCATCCTCCTCAAAGGGAACTAGGAAAAAGAGGATGGCTCAGCCTCATGGCATGAAGAGAAAAAGAAGAAGGTTTACCTTGATCACCACCACAGCCACCACCACAGCCACCACCACAGCTCCTACCACCACTACCATACCCTCTACCACTGTCATCACACCACCCACCACTACATATGTCACACCCCAACCTTGACGGCGGAAACGTCGAGGAGTGAGAGTTAAGATCGTTCACAGCCACATAACGCTATTAATAATCCAAATATAATTTAAACATAAGTTTCAATTGTAACATTACAAGCATAAGTCTCAAAAAAATTAAAAGCATAACATAAAATGTAACAAATCATTCTTAATTCATTTATTTATCTAGGTCCATTCCTAGATGTGCAAGCTTCAAAGAGTAGATATCAAACTTGTGGTATTCCTGAAACATGATAAAAAATAAAAGGTCAACATAAAAATGTTGGTGAGCATTCCATAGTTTTCAATACATAAGTATATAAAAGATGGCAATTCAAGTCATAAGTTAGTGAATAAAGTGATTAGGGATGTTATGAACAATGCAACAATCAAACCTCGACAAAGTTTTACAAGTCTCAAACGTTTAAAAGTATATACGATCAGCTAAGTGTACTTGGATCAACCAAAGCAGGCTTGTCTTGCCCATAGATCTATGACTTCGCTGGGCTAGCAATAGTTAATGATTGTACATATAACGCCATAACATGGTAACCACAAAAGTTCAACTAACCACAACTTTACAAGATGAATTGCCATAGGTTTACAAGTCTCAAATAAGTTTACAAGTGCAATAGTATAAGTTAACATGTTTCACCCCAAAGTGTGAAAGTAAGAAAAAGGGGTATGGAAATACTCACTTGAAAAACTCACGTGCTATATGTTGCACTTAAGATACAATAATAAGATAAGATGGTTCAAACGTTTCCTTCACGATTCAACCTAAGATTTGGTGTCTTAGGGTTAGAGTAAAGTTATGATGAATGACTAAATATAAATTAGGGTTTCCATTGGAATTTGGGGGTTTTAATAATTAAATCAAATAAAATAATAATGCAATTGATTTAGTTCAATAAAGATGGAACAAAGAAATTATAATTGAGAACGATAATGATAGCTCAACAATCTAATTTATTGATTTAATAGAGATCAAGTATAATGTGTGAAAAAGAAATAAATAACTTAAAAAGTAATAATGTAAAGTTTGATGATGATAATTTATTGGATACTTATTTATATGACTTGCCAAATAAAATATAATTATCTAAAGTCTTTTTTTTAAAGTTTTTAAATATTTTAAATGTTCTTTATAAATGTCTTATAATACAAACCTTAAAAATGAGAATAACGTATAATAGCAAATTATATTGTTTTATAAGTTTCAAAAAGAAAATTTAAATAAAAGATTAAAGAATATATTTATTAACTATGTATGATATAATTTGACCAAATAACTTATTTGGGTAATTAATTATTTAAACAATTATTTAAATAATCAATTGTATATTTAATTATTTGTAATACTTGTAACAAGTAGGTTTAAAGTGTTTTGAAACAATCCAACTTTGAGCTATAATATATTTATAACATATAATGATTAAATAATGTTTTTATAACCTTTTTTTATTTTTTAAAATTTGTTAGATTGAAGAATTATAAGTTTTAAAATATTAAATATTAACTTAATAATTTCAGAAATGGTTTAATTAACAAACTAATTTTTATTTAGATCTATTAGTATAATAATAATCTTCTAAATAACAAGAAGGTAAAAAAAATCAATTAAACAAAAAGTTGGCAGAGGCCCGGTTCGAACCCGGGACCTCTGCCCAGTAATGTCACGGATTACCACTCGGGCTAAAGCCCAATTGCGTTAATAAGTTCCCTTTTAAATTGTTTAAACATTTATTATGAAATCCCCCAATTCACAAGAACCCTAAAATCAATTTGAATCAAATTGAACACGAATTCGAAGTTGTTAATGAAATTAAAGTTAGGGCTTTGATTCACCAAGTAAAACCGAGTTTAATGATATATGAAACTTACATTTTTGAGTTCGATTTGATGTTCTTCAAGTTTAAGAACGAGTCGCGACACTGTGATTGTTGATTCAAGGTGTAAACGAGGTTGATAACCAAATTAACTTTGCAGGAAGCTTCGAATGATGTTGATAAGTGAAAGCCCTCTTCCAATTTGGGTTAATAAAGCTTCAAACATCGATCCCCGTTGAGTTGCAGGTCACGAATGGTGATGGTGATCGACGGTGGTGTGTGGGTCTGTTTAGATCGAAATTGGTGTTACAGGGAGTTCAAATGGATCGATTCTAATGTTTTCCCATGATTATCTAATCCGATATTGACTGTTACATGTCGAACGGCTATGAGTTTAAGGAGTTTCGGTTACCGATCGATTTGGGTTCCATAACCGTCGTTTAAACACATTAAACATCCTATTTATGTTCGAAATACGTGCACAAAGCGAATGGAAACGGTTTTTTAGGTGAAAATCTAGGAAATTCCGGCGGTTTACCCCTCGCCGGAGCCGACCGGAGGGTGGCCGGAGGTGCCGCCGGAAATACGGGCAAAGGGGGGGTGGTTTGGGTGTTTCAAAAAAAACTTACAACTTAGGTCCCTGACGTTTGAATTGTTTGTTATTTTATGTAATAACTTGTAAATTAAGTTTTGGAATTTACAAAGTAAACCCTAAACTTATATAAACTAATTTGAATAATAAAGCAAATTAATTTGTTATTAATCTTTAAAACTTTATAAACTTGTATACTAATAAAAATTTATGAGTTTATTAAAAGCCATTTTATAACCTAATAAATTTTTAAGTAAACTTTTCCATTTAATTATTTATTATAAAATGATTATTAAACTTTATAACCTTATGAAAAAGAATCCATAATTTTTTTTATAAGTTGTCTAAATGTTTCATAAATAAATAATTTTAATATAGATTGCACATTTAATGCCTTTGATCCATTAATATCATTAAAATAATTTAATAATAGAAGTTCAAAATGGGTTCGGTTTAATAACTTGAAAAATGACGGATGTTACAGTCTCCCCTACTTTAAGAAATTTCGTCCCGAAATTTAGAATGAAACTTAAACGAATAGGAGACTTATAATGAAAGATAAGTGTACAACGAACAGTGTTTGACGTTTGATTACAAGTGGAACGCTTCACTTTATGTAATCTTACAAGATCCTTAACATAATAAACGCAAGACGTTTTGAGATGAAACGTTGAAAAACAATGACGAGCTACCGTGGTACCTTAGATTCATAAGTCACAACTTCTAGAATATAATTTCGTAGTAATTTGATGTCTAGAAATCAATAAGGACCAACAATGATAAGAAAGGTTAACCGTCAGGATTTAAGAATCCCAAACGTCACTATATGAAATGATCTTAACGCATATCTTGTGAATATGTATCTCTCCTTTGACCAATCATCGGTCTAAGAATAATACGACATGCGAAGATTTTGGGATGAGTTCACAACGTTGGTTAGAAACATTGCTAATAGCAGAAAATAAATTGATCATCCAAATTAATGATCGATGTTTAACGACATACCACGGTATACGACTATTTGAGATAGATACAAGTCAATTTCTCGACCCGTTATCCCACATAAGTCAATATGAAATCAGCCAATCGGTCTATAATGCACCAATTGTCATCATGACATCTAAAATAAGAGGCATTCAGTGATGAGAAGTTAAACAGGAGATTCACAGGAACACGGATGTTAGGTTTTGTCATATGTGAAAGTAAGACACTTGGACACATGCCAAGTTATGTCTTTTCTTTTATGCCACACATATGACTACAAATTACGAAATTTTATGAACCCTTATATCCACATCGCAATGAGGATAATAACGAGTCTTGTGGTTCAAAACCAAGATAAAATTTCAATGATTTTCAAGGTTAAGGGTTCAAAAGCGATTCAAGAAATGACGCAAACATTAAGAAAAGTATTTGTAAACATGTTTTGCAAGGTAGCAAGTTTCCAAGTACAGTTTGCATACGTAGTTCATCAAACCCATAAGCACAGCTGAGAACATTCGTGTGTCTAGAAAGACATGAACACAAGTTGATAATGTCTTTATTTAGCAGAAAGATTGTTTAAGAAAGCTACCATCACACAATCATGTGTTGATGACAACTCAAAATGAAAGTTGGTAAGTAAGAAATAAATGGTTCGATGTAGCTAGATCGAGTCAAAACATGAAGATAAAGGAAAAGAAATCGATTTAAGAATTCAAATGCTCCAAACTCGGAATCAAAATCAACCTAGAGTGATCGGGTCTCCTTTCAAGTTCAGAAATCATGCTTTGGCTTGATAGGTCCAAACACTAACATTGGTTCACCCTTCAAGTTACTACATGTTTCTTGTCACTTGATTAAAACCTTGGTAAGTTGGAGATCAAGAAATGAGAATAGTCATCAAGGTGTGGTTTTCACTCCTAACTTGGTGGTGTATTCCCAAGGTATGACCACTAACTTACCAATCAAAAAGTTCGATCCCAACTCCCTGTTGAGGATCCACATAAATAAGATGAGGTAACTCACCATTAAGGTAAGGGAAATCACTCCTATCTTAACGGTGAAGTTTTACAAAAAAAATAAAAATAAAATAAAATATAGCAAAATGAAATTTTTCATCAAAATCCAGATTTCACTCCTACTTTGATGAGGTCGTTTCATTTGAGAAAATACATTCTATAAAAATGAAATTATCATCAAGGTATGGAATTCACGCCTATCTTGATGATTGAATTTCATAATAGCAATAAAACAATCGAAAATTGACATTTGTCACCAAAGTACGGGTTTCAATCCTATTTTGGTGAGATCATGTCATTTGTGATATGCCATTCCAAAGAAAATGATTGAAGTCATTCCTCGAGATAAGGAAATCACCCCGATCCAGAGGATGAAATTTTATAAATCACAATTAGAAACCATTTATCGAAACGAATAGAGAATCATCAAAGTAAGGGAATCACCCCTGTTTTGATGAGTTAGAATCATTTAGGAGATACGAGTG
The DNA here is from genome assembly GCA_025215565.1 of Flaveria ramosissima. Lineage (NCBI taxonomy): Eukaryota > Viridiplantae > Streptophyta > Magnoliopsida > Asterales > Asteraceae > Flaveria > Flaveria ramosissima. Next base: position 2,563,518 of record CM046045.1, read on the forward strand.
TTCTTAGTCATAGGTTGGCTTGCAAACACTTGCATCTCTCACGGTGCAGACGGTACGGAGTTTGACTTAACGACGAAAAGAAAATAATATCAATTAGAAATTCGGAAAATTTCAAGTTACATCAGTGTAACAAAAGGAAAAAAATCATGCTTACAAGCTTAAGATCAAAGTTCAAGATAACAGAAGTTGTTGTGGTGTTCAAATCTTGAATGGTTTCAATCGGGAAGACGAAATCAAGGGCAGAAAATTATTCAACACCACAATGAGATGTGAACATTCGATTCATAATCGAAGGGAATACATGGACTTCTCAGGATATGAGGTCAACCATAGCCTTATTGAAGACACGCGTACTTATAAGTGATCACTCATCTCAAGGGTTTCGAGTCAAGTAAATGGATTCAATGATCGAGTCATATCACCATTTACACTCTGCCTAGACAAAGTATCTCGAGATGTAGGAATTCCACCTATAGCATTGCATGTTCTTAGTTATGGGACACATCCTTAAGAAAACTTGAGAACCATGAGTAACGGTTTAAAGTTTTTGATGATCATTCGGTTTAGATTCCCAATATCTTTGGGTATATTAAGATCCATGTTCACGTTGGTCAAGATATAGAAATAGTTACATGAAACGCTCAACGTATAACGGTGTTTAAACGTACGAGTTGAAATGTAGGGTAGGTTCAATATTAACAGGAACATTATGTATGCTAAGAATGAAGAGATACCAGTTCAAGGAATCAAAGATTTTTAAGATACAAAGAGGATGGTTCCATTTGGTAACGCATTACCATTTGGAATCGTTGACACGTCAAGGTAAATTGACCCATTTGCCATAGAGACTTGTGTGTGTTGACCATAGTTTATCACTCATCCTAGAAATCCCCAGGTAAGCATAACTGGTCTCACAATGAGATTTATACGATATGCTTGCCTTAGCCCGAAGGCCTTTTGCCAGGAAATCCAGAATACAGGTGTCTATGTGTCACACAAATTTCTTTGGTTTATGAAATCAAAACCTTGATGAGATTTTCATAGATTAGGCATAGAGTCTAAGGAATTGTACCCACGACGATAAGTGTAGATTCCACGTGTCGTTGAGAATAAGTTTAGGAAGTTCATTTGTCGGGGAGGGTCAAAGAGTCAAAGTTAAGTTTAGGGAGACAAGTAACTAAGTTTAAGCATACATATGGCAATCCTATGCTAAGGCATCAAGTTGCACAAAAGGCATAGCATTATGTAGCATGCAAACAACATGTAAGCATAAAAGTATAATGATCTTTCTATGAGGTTCATGCAACTATAGTCTAGGTCACCATTTCTAATAACCTAAATCCCTATAGTTATGGGCTCTGATACCAATCTGTCACACCCCAACCTTGACGGCGGAAACGTCGAGGAGTGAGAGTTAAGATCGTTCACAACCACATAACGCTATTAATAATCCAATATAATTTAAACATAAGTTTCAATTGTAACATTACAAGCATAAGTCTCAAAGAAATTAAAAGCATAACATAAAATGTAACAAATCATTCTTAATTCATTTATTTATCTAGGTCCATTCCTAGATGTGCAAGCTTCAAAGAGTAGATATCAAACTTGAGGTATTCCTGAAACATGTTAAAAATAAAAGGTCAACATAAAAATGTTGGTGAGCATCCATAGTTTTCAATACATAAGTATATAAAAGATGGCAATTCAAGTCATAAGTTAGTGAATAAAGTGATTAGGGATGTTATGAACAATGCAACAATCAAACCTCGACAAAGTTTTACAAGTCTCAAACGTTTAAAAGTATATACGATCAGTTAAGTGTACTTGGATCAACCAAAGCAGGCTTGTCTTGCCCATAGATCTATGACTTCGCTGGGCTAGCAATAGTTAATGATTGTACATATAACGCCATAACATGGTAACCACAAAAGTTCAACTAACCACAACTTTACAAGATGAATTGCCATAGGTTTACAAGTCTCAAATAAGTTTACAAGTGCAATAGTATAAGTTAACATGTTTCACCCCAAAGTATGAAAGTAAGAAAAAGGGGTATGGAAATACTCACTTGAAAAACTCACGTGCTATATGTTGCACTTAAGATACAATAAGAAGATAAGATGGTTCAAACGTTTCCTTCACGATTCAACCTAAGATTTGGTGTCTTAGGGTTAGAGTAAAGTTATGATGAATGACTAAATATAAATTAGGGTTTCCATTGGAATTTGGGGGTTTTAATAATTAAATCAAATAAAATAATAATGCAATTGATTTAGTTCAATAAAGATGAAACAAAGAAATTATAATTGAGAACGATAATGATAGCTCAACAATCTAATTTATTGATTTAATAGAGATCAAGTATAATGCGTGAAAAAGAAATAAATAACTTAAAAAGTAATAATGTAAAGTTTGATGATGATAATTTATTGGATACTTATTTATATGACTTGCCAAATAAAATATAATTATCTAAAGTCTTTTTTTTTTAAAGTTTTTAAATATTTTAAATGTTCTTTATAAATGTCTTATAATACAAACCTTAAAAATGAGAATGACGTATAATAGCAAATTATATTGTTTTATAAGTTTCAAAAAGAAAATTTAAATAAAAGATTAAAGAATATATTTATTAACTATGTATGATATAATTTGACCAAATAACTTATTTGGGTAATTAATTATTTAAACAATTATTTAAATAATCAATTGTATATTTAATTATTTGTAATACTTGTAACAAGTAGGTTTAAAGTGTTTTGTAACAATCCAACTTTGAGCTATAATATATTTATAACATATAATGATTAAATAATGTTTTTATAACCTTTTTTATTTTTTAAAATTTGTTAGATTGAAGAATTATAAGTTTTAAAATATTAAATATTAACTTAATAATTTCAGAAATGGTTTAATTAACAAACTAATTTTTATTTAGATCTATTAGTATAATAATAATCTTCTAAATAACAAGAAGGTAAAAAAAATCAATTAAACAAAAAGTTGGCAGAGGCCCGGTTCGAACCCGGGACCTCTGCCCAGTAATGTCACGGATTACCACTCGGGCTAAAGCCCAATTGCGTTAATAAGTTCCCTTTTAAATCGTTTAAACATTTATTATGAAATCCCCCAATTCACAAGAACCCTAAAATCAATTCGAATCAAATTGAACACGAATTCGAAGTTGTTAATGAAATTAAAGTTAGGGCTTTGATTCACCAAGTAAAACCGAGTTTAATGATATATGATACTTACATTTTTGAGTTCGATTTGATGTTCTTCAAGTTTAAGAACGAGTCGCGACACTGTGATTGTTGATTCAAGGTGTAAACGAGGTTGATAACCAAATTAACTTTGCAGGAAGCTTCGAATGATGTTGATAAGTGAAAGCCCTCTTCCAATTTGGGTTAATAAAGCTTCAAACATCGATCCCCGTTGAGTTGCAGGTCACGAATGGTGATGGTGATCGACGGTGGTGTGTGGGTCTGTTTAGATCGAAATTGGTGTTACAGGGAGTTCAAATGGATCGATTCTAATGTTTTCCCATGATTATCTAATCCGATATTGACTGTTACATGTCGAACGGCTATGAGTTTAAGGAGTTTCGGTTACCGATCGATTTGGGTTCCATAACCGTCGTTTAAACACATTAAACATCCTATTTATGTTCGAAATACGTTCACAAAGCGAATGGAAACGGTTTTTTAGGTGAAAATCTAGGAAATTCCGGCGGTTTACCCCTCGCCGGAGCCGACCGGAGGGTGGCCGGAGGTGCCGCCGGAAATACGGGCAAAGGGGGGGGGGGTGGTTTGGGTGTTTCAAAAAAAAAAACTTACAACTTAGGTCCTTGACGTTTGAATTGTTTGTTATTTTATGTAATAACTTGTAAATTAAGTTTTGGAATTTACAAAGTAAACCCTAAACTTATATAAACTAATTTGAATAATAAAGCAAATTAATTTGTTATTAATCTTTAAAACTTTATAAACTTGTATACTAATAAAAATTTATGAGTTTATTAAAAGCCATTTTATAACCTAATAAATTTTTAAGTAAACTTTTCCATTTAATTATTTATTATAAAATGATTATTAAACTTTATAACCTTATGAAAAAGAATCCATAATTTTTTTTATAAGTTGTCTAAATGTTTCATAAATAAATAATTTTAATATAGATTGCACATTTAATGCCTTTAATCCATTAATATCATTAAATAATTTAATAATAGAAGTTCAAAATGGGTTCGGTTTTATAACTTGAAAAATGACGGATGTTACAACATATATTCCATCCACCACCACATCATACACACCTACATCACCACCACTATCATCTAGACCTAACCCATCTTCACCACTGCCACCACCACCACCACTAGCCACCAAGCCGGGCCATCATCACATCCCACTCATCTATATGGATCACCTCTACCTCCCATTGGGGTAGAGGAACAGTTATCAGCGCTGAACCGTATGGTGATGCGTCTGTTAGCAGTCGATGACGAGAAGACAGCACAGATTCGTCAGTTGGAAGATCTTACAGCTGCACAATCCCAGCAGATCTCTCAGCAGGCTCAGTTGATTGAGCAGCAGGCACAGCAAATGGCTGCTCAGAGCCAAGAGATTGCCCAACTCCATGAGCATAAAGTCATATCAGCAAAGAAGATTGAGGAGTTAGAGGATGCCAAAAAGACTATCATGCTCAAGCTCAAAGGAACTAAAGATAAGCCTCTGAAGATAAAGGAAAGAGATGGTGATGATGATGGTGATGACGATGATGAGGATGAGGATGAAGATGAAGATAGTGATGATGATGAAGCAAATGATGAAGAAAAGACAGAGGGAAGGCAAGATGATGATGATGATGAAGGAGGAGATGCAACTGCATCTGCCTCAGCTCAGGGTCAAGAAAGACGATTGAAGAGAAATAAAGACCAACGAGCTTCCTCTTCTGCCTCACCTAGTGATGATCCAGCTATTCGGAAAAAAGTAATGATTAGACGTTTATGTATTTGATAGCTTTTGTACTTGAATCATGTATTAAACTTATGTACTCAATGTTTAAATAATGTTAATGTGTTACTGTTATGATTATTAACTAATGTTTAATGTGTTACATGTTTAAATCAAGCAGATCCAAACTTTCAAAGGGACGAATATGATGTTGCTCCCCTTCAGCAGGTCAAGACTCAACTGACTATGATTCTTGATCTGCAAGGGATCGTCAGGAGATCAGGGAGTTATACCCCTGAAGAGGGGGAAATAATTCATGATCTTACAAATGAGCAACTGGTTGAGATGTTCGAGCTGAATCCAGATGAGATCATTAAGGATGCTCCAACTTTTGAGTCTACCAGTGACGAAGAGCTGAACGACATTGATGAGATAGAAATCGAAGACGTCACAGCACAGCATTATCCTGAGTACGCTGACAATGAGGGAAATGTGGTTCCCAATCTGGGTGAATCCCTAGTCAGTGATACATTTGAGGTATTGGATCAGATGGAGCAAGAGTCTGAGAAGATTGAAAGGCAGAATGGGCTGCATGTTTCGAGGAAATCCGAGCCCAACGCACCGCTCCTAAACAGACTGTCTACACCAAACTCTACAAAGTGAAGAAACATCACAAGGTGTCAGGCAAGATTATTGCGTGGGCACATTTTGAGGATCTTAATGTTTATGCCATAAAGAGGGAGAAGGGCATTGAGTACTTTAGATTCCCACATGATCTAAAGACTCTACCTGGTTTTGAGCTCAACCAGCTGGCTAAATTGAAGCTACTATATGCTGACCCGAGGAAAATGTCAGGCTGGTTTGAGGCTGCCCTGAAGAAAGAGTACCACACTAGGTGGGTCAACTTCAAACCTCAACAACCTACGAGGTATATCAGACGTTTTGAAGTTGATCCCATAGCTGGTAAGCCTAAGATAGTGCTGAAATAGAGTTCCCCAAGAACAATGTCAAGAATCCCTCTTAGGGAAATGCCACAGGACTTCACTCCACACTTTAAATGGTGGTACTATGCTTGGAGAACCGGGGAGGCGGTCATAGTTCTAAATAAAGAGGGACAAATGGATACCATCAGGGTGTTTGACCCGATGTGGCTCACTAACTTGTCTGCTAATGATGTATACACACTATACAAGTGGCCACTATTCTATGACACGCACGATATTGTACAAGCCCTCCAATTCCAAAATGTCATACGACTCTGCTTTGCGTTTGAGATACACGCAGGAGTCACAAGAGAGGAAAAGTACAAGAAGTATGAAGAGGTGATGCAGAAGGTAAGACATTAGATAGATCTAGGTCCAAGGGGGAGTTTGTTGATACATATGTACCAAGATCCTGATATGAATGTAATATGTCTTGTTTGTCTTACACTTATGTAATTGTTTTGGTTATTAATGAAATGAGAATGTTTGATTGTGATTTATAATGTTTAATATTTCATTAATGAGTTGATATTGAATTGGTTATATAGGTTTGTGATTGTTTGAATTGATACACATAATGTTATATTAATGAATACATTCAAACTTAGCAATATGAAGTTCTCATGCGAATGGCCCATGCGAATGGACCATACGCATGAACAACTTCAGGCGAATGACTCAGTCGCACGACTGAACCAGGAGACTGGATCAGTCGTAATTATTGTAACATGAGATTGACTCAGTCACACGACTGAACACTCAATCGTGCGAATGAATCAACCGCATGGCTCAATCGCACGACTGAACCATACTAATGGTTCAGTCGCCCGAATGAGCAACCCTAACTAATAAATACCACCTAATTCGTGGAAAAACGTAAGCATTCATTCCAATTCGACTCCAGACGTACCCTAGCCGTCCAGAAGCCTCCAAGTTCATACTCCAAGTTCATAGAACGCTGTAGATCGATTCCTAATCGATTCTTTACGTTAGATTCAATACATTATTGTTTCTATGTGCGTTCTCACTGATTGGATCGCCAATCAAATAGGATTCCGCACTATTTGGTTTGGTTAACACGTTAATCAGTTGGTGTTTCGTTCAGATACCAGATCCTAACACATTGAAGAAAGGTTACAGGAAGATAGTTCGGAATAGGATAAATTGAAGATGAAGAAAGCTTTCAGGGCAGTAATTTTGGTAAAAAGAATGTAAGTGATTAGCCGGAGGTATTTAAATGGGTGGAATGGCAGTTTAAAGGGGGGTTTTAGATAAGACGATGTGAGGTTTCAGTGGATGATGTGACATGGGCGGTAAGGTTAGTCCATTTAAATAATCCGACATCATTAACAAAATCTTTACCTTTTACAGAGTGGGGCCCAAAAGATTTTCGTTACACAGTAAAATCTTTCTTCCGAGTATAAAGCATTTCCGAAGGTAATGTTCTTCCGAAGGCAAATTTACTTCCGAAGGTAAATTGATTACTCCCGAGAGTATATGTTGCTTTTCAAATGGAGTGTGTTATAAGCTTCGGAAGTAGATCTGATATGAAATCAATCACTTCTTCCGAGACTTAACACTCTTTCGAGAAGAAAATTATCATGGGAGAAATTTGCTTCGGAAGATATGTGAAATATCTTCCGAGGGTTAATTTCTCTTCGGAAGAATTCATACTTAGATAAAATTTAGAAAAAGATCTTTTGTAACAGGGCTTAGATTGTTTTGACATAAGACTTTATTCATTAAAAGGTTTTCAAATGAGATCAACTAATCAAGGTTTATCATCCCAATAGCTGTAATGAGATATTTAAATCTTTGTTCATCAAAGGCTTTGGTGAACAAGTCAGCATATTGTTCATTTGAGTCAACTTTGATTAGCTTGATAAGATTTTTCTCATGAATATCTCTAATGAAATGATACCTGATATCAATGTGCTTAGTCTTGGAGTGCTTCATTGGATTTTTAGTAATGGATATAGCACTGTTGTTGTCAATGTGGATAGGAGTGCTCATGAAGTTGAATCCGTAGTCTATCATCTGATTTTGAATCCACAGCAGCTGAGCACAATAACTAGCAGCAGCTATGTATTCAGCTTCAACAGTTGATGTAGAGACACAAGATTGCTTCTTGCATTGCCATGAGATGATCCTTCCACCAAGAAATTGACATCCGCCGGATGTTGATTTCTTGTTGATATTGCAGCCACCATAATCACTGTCAGAGTAACCATAGAGATTGAAATCTCTATTTCGTGGATACCAGAGACCTAGTTTAGGTGCTCCTTTAAGGTATCTAAGAATTATCTTGACAGCTATTAGGTGAGACACCTTTGGAGCAGCCTGATATCTTGCACAAATGCAAGTTGCAAACATGATATCAGGTCTACTTGCTGTGAGATACATCAGAGAACCAATAATCGCTCTATACTGATGTTGATCAATATCCTCCCCCTCAGAATCAGGGCAGAGATTGTGGTTTCTGGGTATAGGTGTTTTTGCTGCTTTACAATCTTTCATATCAAATATTTCTAAGATATCATTGACATACTTAGATTGATTGATAAAGAACCCTTCCTTTATTTGCTTTACCTGAATTCCAAGGAATAAGTCAATTTTTCCCATGGAACTCATCTCAAACTTCTTCTTCATAATGCTCTCAAAGTCTTTACACATTTGGTCATTTCAAGAACCAAATATGATATCATCAACAGAGACTTGAATGAGCAAGATGTCCTTCCCAGACTTTCTTATGAAAAGAGTCTTATCAATGGTACCTCTAGTGTAACCATTCTTCAGGAGAAACTGAGACAATGTCTCATACCACAGCCTAGGTGCTTGGTGCAGCCCATATAGAGCTTTATCCAATTTGCACACATAGTTGGGATGCTGTGGATCTTCAAATCCTGGAGGTTGACATACATAGACTTCCCTATCTATATCCCCATATAGAAAGGCACACTTGACATCAAGCTGGTAGACAGTGTAATTCTTGGATGCAGCATAAGCAAGGAAGATCTTAACTGCCTGAAGTCTTACAACAGGTGCAAAGACATCAGTATAATCGATTCCCTCCTCTTGAGTGTATCCTTGAACCACTAGTCTTGCCTTGTTCTTGATAATCAAGCCTCAATCATCTCTCTTGTTTCTGAAAACCCATTTAGTGCCTATAGGTACTTGACCAGATGGTAGCGGACATAGGTTCCATACCTTTTGTCTTTTGAATTGAAGAAGCTCCTCTTGCATTGATTCAACCCAGCTACTATCTTTCAAGGCATCTTCTACCTTCTTGGGTTCCATTTGGGATACAAAGCATGAGTACAAACAGACATTCCTATTATGAGTTTGTCCTCTTGTTCTCACGCCTTCAGAGACTTCCCCTATGATGTTCTCATCTGGATGAGTGTTATGAATCCTAAGTCTAGGAATCACCTCCAGTTGCAAAGATAAATTCAAATTGGACATATTTTGCTCAGGAGCTTGAATACTTGGTCCAGCTGTTGTTTCAAACTCATTCAATGAGGACTGATTGAATGAAAGAGAAACATCATCATTTGTTTGCTGTGAAGCATCATTAATAGTTGCCTGTTCCTTCAAGATGTTGCTTTCATCAGCTTGGTGTTGTGCAGGGTCATTTGAAGAGATTTGAAAGTCAGCAGGTGAACTCCTTGTTGAAGTACCACTATTTCTTGAGATGGTTATACTGTCAGATCTTTCAATAGTGGGAACTTGATTTGCTGCAACTCTTGGAGAACTTGGAATAGGTCTAGGAAGCTCAAACAGTTGATCTTCATCAGAGTCACTTTGAGCACCTGTTCCAGCTGAAACATTCTCACAAGATGGTTTAGAATAGTTTGGAAACAATTCTAAATCAAAGATATGGTCAGGGCCATTCCCCCTAACACAAGGAGTGTGCTCATTGATTACAATGTTGGAAGATTCCTCAAATTGTTGATTTTTAATATTATAAACTCTATAAGCTTTAGAGTAAGAGGAATATCCAACAAAGATAGCATTATCCGACTTTTCAGCAAATTTTTCCAAATTGTCTTTTGTGTTAAGTATGGTACACCTGCTGCCAAAGGACCTTAGAAAGCCAATGAACGGTGGCCTCTTGTTCCATAACTCATAAGGGGTTATTCCATGTGGCTTTACTACAAGAACTCTGTTTTGCACATAGCATGCAGTGCTGACTGCCTCTGCCCAGAATGTTAGAGGCAGCTTTGAATCAGCTAACATAGTCCGTGCAGCCTCAATAAGTATCCAATTCCTCCTCTCAGCAACACCATTTTGTTGAGGAGTTCTGGAAGCACTATATTGTCTTGCAATCCCTTTTGAGTTACAAAATGAGTCAAGAACTAGGTTCTTAAACTCAGTCCCTTGATCACTTCTAATTATTTTAACCTTGTGATCAACTTGATTTTCTATTTTAAGAATAAAAGATTTGAAAGTTTCAGCAGTTTCATCTTTGGTTCTTAAAAAGAATACCCATGTAAATCTAGTAAACTCATCAACAATCACAAGGCAATATGATTTCCTTCCAATGCTCATTATACTTGTGGGACCAAATAGATCCATGTGTAATAAGTGTAATGGGGGTGGTGATGAAGTTAACAACTTTGGATTTATGAGATGCCCTGTCTTGTTTCCCTTTCAGGCAAGCAACACAGTTATCTTTGCAGAAAAATTCCTTTTTAGGCAAACCATGTACCAAGTTATTTTTAGCCAATTTATTCATTGTCTTAAAATTTACATGACACATTCGTTTATGCCATAGTGTTGACTCATCACCATCAGCTTTGGAAAGAAAGCATGATACATCTCCCATTGGGGAAGCATTGTTCATATCCAGCTTGTACATTCCCCTTTCCTGAGAGATCTAAGAAGCACCAATTCCTAAAGAATTGTCATCCCGGGTTTGAGGATAATGCACTCATGTTCTGTGAAGAGCATCTGATGCTTTTGATCACAGAATTGAGAAACACTTAACAGGTTGTGTTCAAGCTGTTTGATAAAATTAACTTTGTCAACTTTTAACTTTCCATTGGATATACTTCCTCTGCCAGAAATATATCCTCCGGCCTCACCTCCAAACTGGACAGGACCTCCATCATAATGTTGAAATTGTTGAAGGAGAGATCTGTTCCCTGTCATATGCCTGGAGCATCCACTATCTACAATCCAAATGTTGTTATTCTTGTCATATGGATGTCCCTGCACATAAGATGAGATGATTAGTTTTGATTGGAAACCCAAGCCTTATTGGTCTTGGGTTCTTCCAATGATAATGACATAATTGAACCAAAGTTTATGCATGGGGGTTCAATGGATGTCTTTGAAGAAGAGGTTTGGGCTACAACATCTTCCTTGATCTTCCATTCCATCCCTTGGTTGATCATGGAGGATGAGTTTGTTGAAGCTTTTGTAGCTTGGCATTCTTCCGAAGCTTCTTTCTTTTCGGAAGAAGCCTTCACCACCTTTTCTTCCGAAGCAGTCTTCTTCTGGGATGGTTTCAAGGGGACTCTTTTGTTCTTCTGAGTCTTGACAACTTTAGCTTCCGAAGCCTTTTTCCTTTCGGAAGAAAAGTCTTCTTCCGAAAGAAGCCTTGCTTCGGAAACAAGCTTTCCCTTTTTCATCACTTGAACCATTTGATATGGTCCAAATGAAAAACCTTCCCTGACTCCTTCCTTTTTAACATTATTTGCATAATGTGTGCTAACAGGATTGTAGTAACAATCTTTGGCCATGTGGTTTTGCAGACCACACATTATGCATGCAGTGTTAATCTTTTGGAAACTTGAGGATTGCTGTTTCTAGTTCTTTTTCTCTTCATCAACAATCTTTCCCTTTAATTTCTGATCCTTTGGTAGGACAGGAGTGCTGGTACTACACCCCTTTCCTGAATCAGAGTTTCTAACCACCTGGAATCCAGCTGAGATGAATACACCCTTTTGCTTTAGGTCTATCTTTAGCTTGGACTCAGCCATTTTCTTGGCAGTTTTTCTGGCTGCCTTAGCTCTGCTTTTTCTGGCTTTGGTGGTCAGGGTTTGATCATCATTGGCAGGGGAGGGCATAACTACCTGGTTCTTCCCTGTGATGGTCTCAATAGTTGCATCTTTCTTTGACTCATGAGAAGGTGGGTCAGCAGATGGAACCTCTTGCTCTTCAGTACCACACCTTGGTTGTCTTATAGACTCATAAGAGTGTGGTGGAGGAACTTCATTGGTTCCCAACCCACCTTTGTTTTGGTAACAAAGTTTTGAGTGAGAGGATGATGCAAGAATGGCTTGGAAGTTTTGCTCGGAAATAGCATACTTCCTGGCTTGAGCCTCAGCTGTGACAAGCTGGGCTTGAGCCTTAGTCAATTTGGATATTAAATCCTTTATCTGATTCTTATAGTTTGTGTGTTCATGTTTTAATAGGGACACATTTTTCTCTAACTCCTCAATTTTTCTTTGGTAGTCAGATTCAGCCCTTTTAAAGTCAGATTTTAAAACATTTAAAGACTCAATATCAGATTTAATCTCCATATTGTAGTCCTGATACAATTTAACCTTAGCAACACAGGCAGGAGTACATAGTGTTCATATACCTTATTTTTATCTGTTCCGGCCATGAGTGCTTGAGCCGGAGTCACATCCTGTACCATGAAGCTCCAGTCAACTTCTTGAGCCATTGCAGCTGTTTCTGTTGACTTTCCGGTGGACTTTGGTGTAGAGGGATGTGTGGAGGCCTGTGGGGTTCCCGGGTTGGACTTGGGAGCCTTGCATTCCCTTGCAAAATGACCAAGTTGGTTACAATTGTAACATTTGGCCTTGGTTTTGTCAAACCCAAATTTGCTGTTGATTCGGTTCTGGGTAAATTGCCTTCTAGTTCTCTTAAAGAACTTCTTTGCTCTGTAGGTTAGAAGAGCCATTTGTTGGACTATGCCCACGTATTCCTTGTCATCCGGGCTGAAACACTCTAGATCATCAAAGCAATATTGATAATCATTTGAGTGTCCACTTCCTGAGACAAAAGCACATCTATCCTGAAAGGAGCTTTGCTGAGCTTGTTGAGACCTTGGAGTCTCAGGAAATGTGATGTATGGCCCAGAAGAACAAGATGGCTGCTGGGTGTAAGTCAGGTATTGTTGAGGTTGGGAGATTCCTGAGCCTTCAGCAACCATTAAGGCGTTGCTAGCAGGAAGACTCAAGGGTCTGCTTGTCTGATGACCCCACTTACTTTCCATTTCCAAACGATATCCATCAAGGATCCCATAAAGTTCGGTCATGGTGAGTGTATTCAGTTCTCTGTTCTCTTGATAGAGACACAGTAGAATGTCCACTCATTGGGTAATGCACTCATGAACTTTCTTATAAGGTCTCTGAGTTCATGAGCAATTCCCACAGATTGAAGGGAAGAAATGAGATCCATGTACCTGAAATATTGCTGGCTAAGAGTCTCTCCAGCAACATAGGTGAAGTTCTCGAACTGCTGCTTCAGTGAGTCCTTCTTGGAGTCATTTGAGCTTGAGTACATTTGAGCAAGCGCATCAAACAGTTCTTTGGCAGACTTGCAATACTCAAACCCCACCATGATGGAGTTGGGAATTGCAGTCATGAGAACAGTCATAGCGTTGCTATCAATGTCTAGCTTCTTCCTGTCCTCATCAGAATAATCTTCAACAGCTTTCTCAATCATGGCACCGTTTCCACAAGCTACTTTTGGCTTATACGGGCCATTGACAATGGATTGCCACATCTTGCTGTCTTAATACCTGATAAAGCCTTCCATTCTTCTGCTCCAGGACCTGAAGTTTTCAGGGGTGATAATGGGTGCTTTGGTCATCGTCCCCATCTCTACTTCAGATTTGTTGAGGGCCATTTTGAGTGAGGTATAAGGAGGAGTGAAAAACAGGTTGATTAGGATGGTAAGATCTCACAATCAAGAGCCTAAAAAGCTCTGATACCAATTGTAGGATCGGGTTTGTCACTTAAACACTTGGATTTCTCTCAAACTCACTTATAGAAACACTCAAATCAGATGAAGTAAAGTCTTTTACAAGAGTTTATAATAATATAATAAGTAGCAAAGGAACACACAGAGATAATTTTCAAGGCACTTGTATATATTAGTTCTTAACTCAAGATATTACAAGACTTTTACAAGCATAATACATGAGTTACAATGAGAAACTATATATACTAGATCCTACAGCCGGATATATTTTGATACCAGCTGGAAACCTAAGACTAAAGCATATACTACAATGCTAAAGTTAAGGTATCTTAGATAAAGTATTATCTAAGATATGGTAGTCATGACATGTCCATGACTTACCTTTTGTCACCAACTAAAGATGACAACTCTACTAACATAAAAAGGTAAACAGTGGATTAAAGTATGGTCAACTACATGGCTTTTGAGAAAACAAAAAGGCTCTCTCCTCTCTCTAAAAACCCATGGTTCTAGCAGCTTGTTTTAGAGGTTTTTGAAGCCCTTTTGGTGGTGAATCTTCCTAACAAGAAGGTGTTTGCAAGGAGGCTTGGGGTATACAAGCTTGAGGACTTCTAATCTTGAAGTTTTGGCCGATTTTTCAGCATCTTTCCCACCTTTTCTGTCGACATTTGAAGGCTGTTTTAGAAGGTAGTTATGGCAGCCCTTTGTGGCTGTCATATTATGTTGTTTTATGTTTACATAGCATGTTTATTCACATATAATGATCCTTTGATATATAGGTTTGTTTCCTACATAAATATGGTCACTTAAGAGCATGTTTTTCAGCTATATAATCAAGTTTATAAAGTAATTATTCCACTGCGTTTTCAGTAAGTTTAAGAGGTTAAACTATGTTTTGTGTTCTTTCAAACCCATCAATGGCATCTAGAGCCGGTTATGTGGATAGCATGCTTGTTTGTATCCTTTAAAAATTTGTTTTACGGGATTTTATAACCCTTTTAAGGGCTGGAATGTTCTTGTATGTTGAATCTCAAGCTTTCAAGGTTATATCACACATGCTTGTGATTAAACCTTGAAAGATATGTATGATGATATGTATATTGTTTGGACAATGTTTGAAACCCGAATTTTCAGTTTATGTTGGCTGAAAATCGTGGGTTTTAATGGGGATTCTTAGTTATATTTGGATGATATGATGAATGTTCATATTGGTGCATAACCTAGCTTTTGGCCTTGTGTTGTTTGGATGTTTGGTTTTGGTTTATTCAATAGGGTTGTATATTTATTTGTGCTTTCTTTAAAATGTAATTTGTCTATTTATTCATTGGGATGTAATAATAGATTAGGAGTATTTTTCTTTTACCAGAAAATATGTATTAGGATATATATTTTGTAAAAGAAGATGCTCGGGAAGGAAGCACAAGAGGAAGACACAAAAGAAGGACTTAAAGCATATGGATGCAAGTTCAAGTGGGGGTCTATGAAGACCTCAATTTTGTGTTGTATTCAACCCTTAGGAAAGACCTAATGACCACACTTGTGATGGCAAACAAGTGTGGTCACAATAGTAGCTATGGTTATGCACATTGTGGTTGTTTATATTATGCTTGTTTGATTGTGATTTTATGAATGATTGTATGATATTTGGATATGATGGACAATCTTAATATAAATGATCTTAACAAGCTAATACAAAATGGTTCTTAATCACTAAGTGTTAATAAATGGTTATTAAAAGGATTAATCATTTCGTAATAAAATGGGTTTTATTAAAAGGACCATAGGGTATCTTGTATTTGAAAGCATGCAAATACAAGTACATAGAGTTTTCTAAACTAGAATTATGAAATCTCTAAACTTTTGACAAACAAGTTTAACACCGTCCTTTTGCACAACACTTGAGTCATTTGGAAACTCTTAATGGGATAAAGGTCACCTAACCATTTAGAGGGAACTTGTGATTTTAGGTGGGGATACCACATTGGTGGGATAAAGGTCACCTAACCACTTATGTGGGTAAACTCACACGTGTGTGCAAGTAGGGTAACTTGATTTGCAAACCATGTTAAATGGATCACCTAAATATGGTTTCCAAATGGTGTTGATGGGATTAACGTGCCGACTTTACATATGATGTTTAAAGTCGATCCCATACCTCTAGAAGTTGCAAATGGTTGCAACCGTCAATCGTTGACCACCTTATTAATTTTAATCGTGGGATAAAGGTCACCTAACCACAATTTAAATGTAATGTTGGGTTCTAGATTTTAATATAAAAATGACCTTAAAAGGCATTAATTATTAAAAATAGCAATATCGAAAATACTAAATAGATCTTTGTTAAATTTTGTAGATGGCCACCAATAATGACAATCATGATAACTCATCAGCGTCCACCCAATCATTACGAGCGATCCTCCAAAAGGAACGTCTAAATCATAATAATTTCATTGATTGGTATCGAAACTTGAGAATCATTCTCAAGCAAGAGAGAAGATCATATGTTTTAGACGACTCTATCCCCGATCAGCCTACTGAGGATGATGAGGAGGCCTACAACGATTGGCTGAAGTACACTGAGGACTCCGTCCAAGTGTCTTGTCTCATGCTAGCGAGCATGACTCCGGATCTCCAAAAGGAGTATGAAAATCACGGAGCTTATGACATGATAACCCAGCCGAAGGAAACGTTCCAACAACAAGCAAGGGTTGAGCGCTTCGAAACGGTTCGAGCACTCCATGCATGTCGTATGGACGACAACCAATCTGTTTCATCTTATGTACTTAAGATGAAAAGTCATATTAACCGCCTCGAGAGGCTTAATTGTCCCGTCTCGAAGGAATTGGCCACGGATTTGATCCTTAATGGCCTTACCAAAAAGTTCGAGACATTCTTGTTGAACTACAACATGAATGCTTGGGACAAGAGCATTGTTGAGCTTCACTCAATGCTTAAAACCGCCGAGGTGGCCTTGGGTAAAAGGGTTCTACCCGTTCTCACCATCAATGAAGGTGGGAACAAGAAAAGGCCTCATCCCGCACCCAAGGCAAAGGTTGCCAAGGGTAAGGGACCCGTATGGGGAAAAGGGAAAGGGGTGGCAAGGGTGCCACCCAAACCACAAGAGAAGAAGCAAAAGGTTGCTACTAATGACCCATGCTTCAAGTGTGGGGAGATTGGACATTGGGCAAGAAATTGTCCTGTCCATCTCCAAGAGTTGAAAGCAAAGAGGGATGCCGGGCAGACCTCAGGTACAATATACATGATTCATATTGATCTTAATGTTACATCTTCTAACACATGGGTATTAGATACCAGATGTGAAACTCATATTTGCAATTTGTTGCAGGGGTTCACAAGAAGTAGGGACTTCAATCAAGGGGATGTTAGTCTCTTCATAGGCAATGGAACCAAAGTCCAAGTTGAAGCTCGTGGGGACTACATCCTAAAACTTCCAAGTGGCTTGGATGTTATTTTGAAGAATGTTTTGTATGCTCCTAGTTTGACTAGGAACATTATATCTATATCCCAATTAAGACATTATGATTATGTATTATCTTTTGTTGAAAATGATATTCATGTTTCTTTAAATGATATGTTCTATTTTAAAGTTATTCCCATTAATGGTATTTATGATTTGGTTCATGAAAATGCTTTAAATAGTTCATTGTACCAAACTAACACCAAGAAACTCAAGTTGGATTTGAGTGATACCTATCTTTGGCATTGTCGTCTTGGTCATATAAACAAGAAACGTATACAAACACTTCAAAAGAATGGTCTTTTAAAAACGAATGAATGTGATTCATTTGATGTATGTGAATCTTGTTTACAAGGTAAAATGACTAAGGCACCCTTTAGTGGAACTAACGAAAGGGCAAACGATTTATTAGGAATCATACATTTGGATGTATGTGGTCCTTTTAAGCCAATGACTAGGAATGGTGAAAGATACTTCATTACCTTTACCGACGATTATAGTCGCTATAGGTATGTGTACTTATTAAGGCACAAAGATGAAGCTTTTGAAATGTTCAAAATCTTCAAGAATGAAGTGAAAAATCAACTCAACAAGTCAATTAAAGTTCTCCGTACCGATAGAGGAGGTGAATACCTAAGTGATGCTTTTCAAGATCATCTTAGGAGTTGTGGGATTGTCTCACAACTCACTCCACCTGGAACACCACAACACAATGGTGTGTCTGAGAGGAGGAATCGAACCTTATTGGATATGGTCCGATCTATGATGGCTAGAAGCACATTGCCTCTATCATTTTGGGGTTTCGCTTTGCTCTCCGCGGCCCGTATTCTAAATATGGCCCCAACCAAAAAGGTGGAAAGGATACCTTTTGAGATATGGCATGGAAGAGTTCCATCCCTATCATACTTAAGAATCTGGGGTTGTGAGGCTTACGTTAAGACTCCCACCCCAAACAAATTGGAAGTCCGATCCACCAAGTGTATCTTTATTGGATATCCTAGAGATTCTACGGGATATTCTTTCTATGATCCATTGGAACAAAAGGTGTTTGTTGCCAGAAAGGGTGAGTTCTTAGAAGCAAAGTTCCTTATGGAAGGAACTAGCAGTAGAACAGTGGATCTTGAGGAGGATCAAGAACCACAACCTGATGCACGTTTGGTTGAAACTAGCACTCAACATGAGGATGTTGAGGATTATCAAATGGTTGATCAATACACACAAAACCTTCGCAGAAGTGCTAGAACTAGTAATCCACCTGAAAGATACGGATTTTTCATGGATGGATGCTATGTGGTAGATTAAGATGAACCAACCACATACCATGATGCAGTGTCCAATTTGGATTGTGACAAATGGCTTGAGGCCATAAACATTGAGATGCAATCCATGTATGACAATCAAGTTTGGGAACTTGTTGTACCACCTCTTAATTCCAAGGTAGTTGGAAGTAAGTGGGTTTTCAAGAAGAAAACCGATATGCATGGAAACTTGGATACTTATAAAGCTAGACTTGTAGCAAAGGGTTTCACTCAAACTCAAGGGGTTGATTATGATGAAACCTTCTCACCTGTTGCGATGCTAAAGTCTATAAGGATATTGTTTGCCATAGCTGCTCATTATGATTATGAGATTTGGCAAATGGATGTCAAAACCACTTTCCTAAATGGATATCTTGAGGAAGATGTCTATATGGTTCAGCCTGAAGGTTTTGTCGATCCAAAACATCCTAATAAAGTATGCAAGTTAAAGAAATCAATCTATGGATTGAAACAAGCATCGAGAAGCTGGAATCATCGTTTTGATGAGGAGGTAAAGAAATTTGGCTTCATCAAAAACGTTGATGAGGCTTGTGTGTATAAGAAGGCTAGTGGGAGCACAATAACTTTCCTAGTATTGTATGTTGATGACATACTACTATTTGGAAATGACATTCCAACCTTGGAAGGTGTAAAAACCTGGCTTGGAAGTTGTTTTTCCATTAAGGATCTTGGAGAAGCCGCCTATATTCTGGGAATAAAGATCTATAGGGATAGATCAAGGCGGTTGATTGGTTTGAATCAAAGTGCATACATTGATAAGATCTTGAAAAGGTTCAAGATGGAGAACTCTAAGAAAGGTACCGTACCTATTCAAAGAGGAACGATATTGAGTACGACTCAATGTCCTAGCTCAAAGGATGAGCAAGATAAAAAGAAGGCAGTCCCATACGCATCTGCTATTGGATCCATCATGTATGCAATGATATGCACTCGACCGGACGTGTCATGCGCCTTAAGCATGACAAGTCGTTACCAGCAAAATCCTGGAAACAGTCATTGGATGGCTGTTAATAACATACTTAAGTAACTAAGGAGGACAAGAGATATGTTCCTAATCTATGGATCTGGTGATGAGGAACTCGTTGTAAAAGGTTACACGGATGCGAGTTTCCAAACCGATCGTGATGATTCTCAGTCACAATCGGGATATATTTTCATTCTGAATGGAGGAGCGGTCTCATGGAAGAGCTTCAAAGAGGACGTGGTGGCTCTATCAACTACATAATCAGAATATGTCGCCGCCTCATTGGCAGCTCAAGAAGCTGTATGGTTGAAAAAATTCATTGTCGATCTAGGGGTTGTCCCTTCCATTCAGGACCCCCTAGAGATCTTTTGTGATAACGAGGGTGCGATTGCTCAAATCAAGGAACCTCGTGCTCATCAAAAGACCAGGCACATTGAGCGGAGATTCAACTACATACGAGATGAAGTTGAAAATGGAAAGATATGTATTCGCAAAGTTCAAACAGATCAAAGCATTGCGGATCCTCTCACGAAGCTCCTTGAAAAGGTAAAGCATGAAGGTCATACTTGTGCCATGGGACTTCGATATTCTAGTGATTGGAATTGATCTGTAAATTTTGTATTTGGATATATGGAACTCTTTATTATTTGAATAAAATTGTTTGGTTATAATGTTTCAATTAATGTTCCAATTTAGCATGTTTAATCCATGGGTAAATTGTTTACTCTAAATGTCCGTAGTCGTTCATACTTGTGGGAACAAGTGTGAGAGTAAGATTATTATGAACTTGGATTGGTTGATATTCATAAGGATGAATATAGAGCAATGGGTTGCTACGAAGGTTCATAGATATTTGTGGGATACAAATATTGGACTAACCCGCATCTCAAATTTTACTACACGGAATCTCATTGATTGATCATAAGTAATTTTGAGTAAAGGCGAATATAATTTGGTATCCTCCGACCTGAGATACATATTGGGTTTTGATATTCACCAAATGTTATACCTTGAGTTTGTTCTTCACTGTTCTGAAATAGTGGACAGCACATAAGGGTATGTTCAGGTATGACACGAGGTGTTTGTGAGAAACGTATGTAGTCAAGATGGAATTTTTTCCTCTTATTCGTTGAGAGTTAGATGTCTAAGGCCTGATAAGTTAAATCAACAAGGAATGATCATTCTGTGTTCTTGGATTTAACATGACATCTGTAACAAAAGGATAGATGATTGATTCACCTAAATCATTTCAAGTAGGATACTTGAATGGGATGATGTTATTGAATGGCTATAAGTCATGCGTATTAAGGGTAGTAAACCGTTGTTAGGCGGTATTTACTGCTTGCATCAATCTTTTATGAATCTTGGGCAAGTGGGAGATTGTAGGATTCTATGTGCCCAAGACACGTAGAATATTGATGCGGTTAGTACGTTATGATCCAAGTCGGGTTATACCCAATAACAAGCTTAGCAAACACCAATTAATATTTAATTGATGATATGATCATGCAATTAAATATTTACACCAATTTAGAAAATGGGTTTTCTAAATAAGTTGCATATGAGAAGGAACAACTTATTAGAATATTTGTTCAATAATATTATTTAAAGTGTTATTTAAATAAGTTAGATAACACCAAATAATAATGAGAAACTATAACTTGTACATATAGTTAAATGGTTAATTGTATGTCTAGTTACAAGACCATTTTAATGTGTGTATGTGCTATATTTAAAAGGGGGGAAAACCCCTTTTTGAGTTAAAATTCGCCCCCCCTTTATTCTTATTGGACCTTTTTACTTTGAAAGACACACACATTAACTTGTCTTGGGGGCTCTTTTTCTCCACCATTCTCATTACATGCAAAAGAAAACAAAAAGGCTCTCTCCTCTCTCTAAAAACCACGGTTCTAGCAGCTTGTTTTAGAGGTTTTTGAAGCCCTTTTGGTGGTGAATCTTCCTAACAAGAAGGTGTTTGCAAGGAGGCTTGGGGTATACAAGCTTGAGGACTTCTAATCTTGAAGTTTTGGCCGATTTTTCAGCATCTTTCCCACCTTTTCTGTCGACATTTGAAGGCTGTTTTAGAAGGTAGTTATGGCAGCGCTTTGTGGCTGTCATATTATGTTGTTTTATGTTTACATAGCATGTTTATTCACATATAATGATCCTTTGATATATGGGTTTGTTTCCTACATAAATATGGTCACTTAAGAATATGTTTTTCAGTTTTATAATCAAGTTTATAAAGTAATTATTCCGCTGCGTTTTCAGTAAGTTTAAGAGGTTAAACTATGTTTTGTGTTCTTTCAAACCCATCACCTTTCATCACTTTCCCAGAGACACCCAGGAAAACTACACTCAAGGAAGCCCATTCCAAGATCAAGCTTTTGTGTCTTCTGATGAAAGTTGTGGTAACTCTCTTTTCACTCTTGAAGACCTGGATTGTATCCATCCAGATGACCTGGAATATATAGAAATAGTTCAGCAGATGGCTCTTCTCACTCATAGAGCCCAGAAGTTTTACAAGAGAACTGGAAGGAGGTTTCCAAGCAATGCAACCAGTAGAAAGTTTGGCTTGGATAAAAGCAAAGTCAAGTGTTACAACTGTAACTTGATGGGCCACTTTGCTAGAGAGTGTAAGGCACCTAAAACAAATGGTGGTCAAGCACAAACCAGACCATATAAGGCCCCGTTTCCGAAAAGCCTCACAGTTGGTTAATCATAGCATAAAATCAGTTTAATAATAAAACATTGCAGCGGAAATAATTAGACATTCATTTAAAACTTAGAAACCATATTGTACTCATACATTTGTCCTTTAATTTCAAACAAATCATGTTACTTGATCTTAAATTACAATAAAGATTTCATAAACAGTAATGCCATCCATAGCTCCTCAAGTAACTCCGTGTGCCATCCTCAGCATCAGCGTTTGCCTGCCAACTATTATGCATAAAAGTCAGCTTCGCTGAGCGAGTTCTAGTTTTAAATAATATAAGAAAATATAAACTTTATCCTTCATATAATGACCATGCATACATCATAGTACATAACATTACTTGCATCATAATAAGCATGTTCATTATCTTTCATTCTTTCATTATCTTTCACTTTCATCATAAACGAGATTGCACAAAGCAAGAGCTCCATGTTGATTGACAACAAATGCCAATCCCTGTCGGTACACATGAATACGGTAGCTAACCCCCGAGAGTTGATCCACACTGCAAGGCACATAGCCCACTCATGAATACAGATCCATCATCATACATCAGACTCACATAAGTGAAGTTTATCATAGTGCTTGCAAGACTTTACATCATCAAACGGGCCCGGGGGTAACATTCATTAAGTTTCACTTTTCATTAATATTATCTTTCATTTAATATATAATACTTAACTTATTAAGTACACAACATACCAAGTACTAGTCATCATAAAACATAACCTACCCTCCGCGGGACAGCGGAGGTTCGGGGGCGGCAGCCCCTGACAGCGGGGTCCTAGGGGCAGCAGCCCCTAGTGGGGTCCAAGGGGTAACGCCCCTGGCTGGGGCCGGGCTGCCAAGTCAGCGCGAAAAATTTTTATATTTAAACATTTATATAACACATTTACTTATAGAAAAATCGTTCTTCCTGTTAAAATCCCTTAAAATCTTGGTCATTTAAAAACATATATTTAGTATGCATAATAGCCCAAAGCATGGAAAAATTATAAATAGGGGATCTAGAACTCACCTGGATACCACGAATAACTTCTAGGCTAAGCTTACAAGGCTAAGATCACTCTACACAGCCTGGATTTGTTGCTTCTTTCTTAGGTCTTGATGCTCCAACACCCAGATCTTCAATCTCTTAACCTTGGAAGCTTCAAATCTTGAGTTTTCTTCACTTTCTCTCTCTACTTTCTCTCTCTATGAATTTTGGGAGCTAGGGTTCAAATGATGGAGATGGAGGCTGATTTGGGTAGGGTAAGGGCTGATTATGGGCTGCAGGACCGTTTAAGGGCTTAAGCACAATTACAACACAACAACACAATGAGGAGATTAACTAAGCTCTAATCAAACAGTGAACTGGGTAACCAAAGATGATACAAAGAACACAAGTAAAGCAAGAGACAGAACAAGAGAATATGGGTTTCAAGGAGGCAGTATATTGCTTTCTCAAGTTCTTTTACAAGTGTTACAAAGCATAAAGAAAAGATACAAGAACTTGAAATACTTATACTACAACCTACAGCCGGCTATACTTTGAAAGCCAGCTGGATACAATTGACTAGACACTAACAAAATCAATTGTAGGATCAAAAGGCATATCTGCCTTTTGACCTTGTGACTATGACATGCCATAGCTCACATCCTTATACAATACAAAAGGATAAAGTACATAAAGTGGAAAGTTGAAGACTCAAGACCTCAATGTACAGTTACCAAAAGCAAGGCCCTTTTCACCAACTCATGTAAGTTGGTGACTTTACAGAGATGCAGCAGAAAATGTGCTTTATGGAACAGTACATCAGATAAAGCATGTGTACTAAAAGTCTTCGGAAGAAATCTGTCTTCATAGGTTGAAGCTTCGGAAGACTTTGTCTCTGAAGCTTCGGAAGACTTCATGTTTGGCTTCGGAAGATATTGGTCTTGGCTTCGGAAGATTTTACACTTAGAGTATTTTCTAATGCTTTGTGTAAAACTTCCGAAGCATTCTTCACTTCAGTACTTAGTGCATGTTGCTGAGACACTTAGGTTGTTTTGGGTTGCATCAGACTTCAGGAATCCTTACAAACTCCCCCTAGGCTGATGCTACCAAAACACTTAGAAGATCTTCAAATGTTGGTATTCTTCAGTACAATCAGGACCATTCCTTTCTTCATGAGATGGTCAGGATCATCAAGACTTTCATAGTATCTTCTCATCTCAAAGAGATCATGCAGAGGTAAGTTGATTATGTCTTGCCATGAGTAGACATTCTCAACACCTTGATCTCTGATAACAGTCCATCTCTCTGGATTGGTAGAGTAAGTCCAGGACAAGATGGGTGTCTCACTAGTTAGAGGAGCCACTTGAATAGGAGTTGATTGGGCTGCCTCATCATGCACTTCCTCAGGTTGATCTGATTCAGCCTGAGGTGCAGAGGTAGATGACTTTGGCTTCTTCTTCTTAGTCTTTGGTTTAGAAGCCATCCTCTTCTTCCTCTTGGATGTCTTTAACTGAGAAGACTGGTCTGCAGCACCATGTTGATCATCAGTGTCTTTCTCAGTTGGGTGTTCCTCCCTCACAGGTTCAGAAGGAGAGGGAGTTTGACCCTGCCTAGGATCAGAAGATGAAGCTTGCTGAGGCTCAGCTGGAGGTGCTGGTTGAGGTGTCTCTGGTTGTTCAAACTTGACCTCCACTTCAGGTGGGACTTGACTTGGAAGAGAGTGCAAGTCAATGAGTTCTCCACTTTTAATCTTCTGCTTGATCACCCTAATATGCTCATCCATGGTGGATAGAGACATGGGGCCAAGTCTCCTTCCGGAGAATCCATACAGCTTCAAGAAGCTCACCATTCTTTGTCTGTCAGCAGACTTCTTTGCATTCTTTTGAATGATGGCCCTTGACTTTGCAGCTTCTTCCCTTAGTTTCCTTTTGGTTGTCTTTCTTTCCTTGACTAACTCAAGCTCAAGTTGCTTTAGATACTCGAACTCAATGAAGTCATAGGACAAAGGGAGAAGTGCATCTGCCTGATAGAAGCCTGTGGCACTCAGGTAGTTGATCATCTTGATCCTATCTTCCTCTTTATCTACCTGAGGTTCTTGTGGAGCCACATCTTCCTGTGCAGGACTTTCTTGAACTGGTGAGAGAGTAGGAGCAT
The DNA here is from genome assembly GCA_025215565.1 of Flaveria ramosissima. Lineage (NCBI taxonomy): Eukaryota > Viridiplantae > Streptophyta > Magnoliopsida > Asterales > Asteraceae > Flaveria > Flaveria ramosissima. The sequence continues at coordinate 2,589,007 of CM046045.1, forward strand.
GCTTGTAAAGTCTTTTCTGTCTCTTCTCCTCTTTGAGTTGGAGAAGTATCATTGCATCTTCTTTCTCCTTCAACTCTCTTGACACTTCTCTGTCAGCCAGTTCATTTAGTTCTTCTAAGGGGAGGGAGATGATCTCATCAATGTCATAGTTCCTGGTCTGTAAGTAGGTAATCCTGACTGCCCTTAACTCATCATCTTGAGTATTTGGTCTGGGAGCAGCCCTGATTGCAGCTTGCATGAAGCTAGATGACCCAGTGGAACTTTCTCCCCTTAGTCTCCTTTTCCTCTCTCTCTCTTCCTCCTCAATTTCCTCAGAGTCATTATCCTTTTCCCTTTGTCACCAACAGACCTTTGTGACTCAGGGTGGATTGAAGCTTGGCCTTCATTGCTTGGAGTAGCTTCCATGCTCTGGCCAGAGAGAGGCTGAGAAACACCTTCACCAGCAGGTGTCTCAGATGGAGTTTGGACCTCAGCAGCAGTTGTTGATGATGAGACAGGGGTCTCAGGTTCTGTCACTGGGCCTTCAGTCAAGGTTTCCCCTATGAAACTAATCTTAGGGTCCACCTCAACATCCAGTTGACCGATGACATTGCCTGATTCCCTAAGTCCTTCTTAGAGTAAACTCTGCAAGGATCCTGTCTTGGATTCTTTGAGCCAGCCTGTCAGCTTGTCTTGAATTGCTTGGATTGACAAGTGGCAAGTTGACTAAATCCAGTCTTTCATAAAAGCTCAGGCTTTGGAATTGAAAAACTTCTTGTTGGCCTTGAACTCTTTGAAGTATGAGGGCTCTCCTGTCATCATCATACCTCCACCTTATGATGTGATTGCCAGTTCCTAGTGGTGGAGATGAGACAGCCCTTGGTATGCCTTCCTCAAAGAGACTCCTGATGAGAGAGTCTATAGAGTCCACATTAATGTGAACTTGAGGAAGTTGCTGAGAATGCACAACAGCAAGTGAGGATGGTGAGTCCTCTATGTCCATTCTCTCTGAAGAACTCCCAGGTTCTGTGGTTGTAACAACTTTCTCCCCCTTTTTGGTAGCATCACCCACTTGCATAGGTGAGCTGGAGGATAAGTCAATCACTTCCACAGGTTCTTGTGTTCCTGGTTGAGCTCTCCTTAAAGGTCTCCCAGCTAGTTTTTCCTGCAGATATGAAATCTGGAGTTGCTGATCATTGACCCTGTTTTGCAGGGTAGTCACCTGAGATTCCAAGTGACTAACCTTAGAGACTAAATAGGTGCATGTTTTTGACAGTTTTTGCACCTTTAGCCTCAAATTCCCCTCATCTTCATCAGAAGATTCATTGGGGGATGAGATGATTGGACCAAAGTCCTCTCTCTCACCACCAGCTTGAGTTTCTTGGCTGCTGGTTTTCCTCTGCTCACTGGCAGCCTCAGTTGAGATGCCAATGGGCTGAGTTGCCATGGTTGAGGTCTTAATGATGTAATCACTTTCAAAAGTGAGAGCCTCTTCCATATGGACATCCTGAACAGGTTCAGAAGTGTCCACCTCAGTAATAGGTGACTGATGGGGGATAGACTGAGGAGAGTCAGAGGTACTCATCTCTCTTTGAGTAGGGGAGGAGAAGAGAGACTCATGGTACTCACTGAATCCTAAGTCTTCATCAGTGTAAAAGGATAGGTTGGGATTGGTTGGTTGAGATCCAAAGGCTGGGGATGGTAGCTGTCCCCTGAAGGTTGTCCACTTGAGTGTTGAGACTCAGAGTGAAGGCTTAAGGTTGTTGGGCTATTGAGCTCATCAGGGTGAGCTTGAGGAACCTCAGCCCTGATAGGTGAAGTAATGGGAGTGGTTTGCTCCTCAGGAGAAGTGGGAGCTCTAGTGTCCACTTCTTCCTGTAAGGTTGAGTATTTGGGGCCTGCACAGACTCAATAGCCTGAGCAGGGGTTCGTTTGGATTTTCTTTGGTAGGTGAGGGTAATTTCTGGTCTTTTTAATGGTAAGGACAAAAGAGGTGTGGGTTCAACACTAGCTTGTGTTGCTAGGTTGTCACCTTGAGCAATGAGCTCTAACATTTTTGGGACTAGGGCTGTTTCTACCCCAGAGAAGCCTACAGTTGGCTTCTTCATTATTTTAAAGATGCCGGGCTTCATCTGTCCCAATTTAAGAATATTACCTGTTTCCCTCAACTGTGAGCCCAGTTCACAGTTGAGAATGTGTTGAACATATCTAGGAAACATGTAATACTCTAAGGAGTCTAAGTTTGCAAGTAAATTAGTATAGACAAATTGTGAATACCTGAACTTGACCCCCTGAACCATTCCATGAACTATAAAGGAGAGATCCTCAGGAATCTGGTCCCATCCACCATGCTTGTTTGACAAGCTGTGGATAACCACATGGAGCAGGAATTTCCATTGGGATGAGACCTTCCCTTTCCTAAAGGTCTTTACAGAGAAATCTCCCTCATAGCCCATCTGCTCAAAAGAATGATTAACAGCTTTTTGGGAAGGACACCTCACCTTCTTCATCATCCAGCTGTAGATGTTGGTTAATGATGGCCGGAGTGATGAAGATTGTCCTCCCTTGCACTGTGGCAGACAGTGCCTTCTCCCCATCCATAATGACCTCTTGGCAGGTCTTCCAGAATTCAAGCAAGTGATCCTCATATAGAGTAGGATCAATGGTCAGGGAGGTGAAATAATTTGACAGAGTCAAGAATTGGCAAATCTCTGAGAAACTTGCATCTTTCTCAGAGCTTAACAGAGCAACTTGATTATGTTGCCTGTGTAGTTGCATGGAGAAATCAGGGTTGTTTCTGCGGTTAAGGTTGGCCATTTCAGAAGCTTAAGGGTGAAGAAAGGTAGAAAGCAAAGGCGGTTTAGAGAATTAGGTTAGAGAAACAGTAGAATTGAGGAAGATAGTGGGAAAGAGGGGGAACCGTTGGGTATTTATATGAAAAGGGATTTGAACCAAAGTTAATGAAAGAGGATAAACTTTGAAATCCGAAAGTCGGTCCCACCTCTGAAAAGGTAGTTTACTTTTGCTCAAAAAGTAGTTTTCTTGGAATTCGAAAAGCTTCCGAAGTTTATTTGTCTTCGGAAGTTTTGATTGAAAAAGCTTCCGAAGCTAAAATGGCTTCGGAAGATTTTCCTGAGAGTCTTGAAGATTTATGCTTCGGAAGAGAAATAAACCCTTGAATGCTTTGTATAGAAATAAACAAAGCTTCCGAAGGTTAATTTTGCTTCGGAAGGAAAAGGTTCTTAAAAATAAATAAGTGTCTGAGATAAGAATTTTAAGCTTCGGAAGATGAATTTGACTTCTTCCGAAGGTAAAATCTCTTAGACAGTTATGTATTTTGAAGACATGTTTTTCTTCCGAAGATAAAATTTTATCTTCCGAAGTATCAAAAATTTTCAAGAATCTAAGGAAAGTCTTCAAAAAGAATTTTACATCCAAAGAAAACATGAGCTTATGAAAGTGATGAACTAGACAACTTAGGACACACATATTTTAAGAAGAAATAATTAGAATTAGTTTTAATAAAAAGTCTACTCAAAGTTAATCATCCCAATAGCTGATATCAGATACTTAAATCTCTGTTCATCAAAAGCTTTTGTGAACAGATCAGCATATTGTTCATCTGTATGAACTTTGACTAGTTTAATTAATCCTTTTTCATAGTTATCTCTTATTAAATGATACCTGATGTTGATGTGTTTGGTCCTTGAGTGCTGCACAGGGTTCTCAGTGATAGAGATAGCACTATTGTTGTCTATGTGGATAGGAGTCTCTTTGAAGTTAAATCCATAGTCCAGCATCTGATTTTGAATCCAAAGCACTTGAGCACAGCAGCTTGCAGCAGCAATGTATTCAGCCTCAGCAGTTGATGCAGACACACAGGATTGTTTCTTGCATTGCCATGAGACCACCCTTCCACCAAGGAATTGACATCCCCCAGATGTAGACTTTGCAGTCATATTGCAACCACCATAATCACTATCTGTATAGGCATACAGATTGAAATTTGGATTCTTTGGATACCATAGACCAAGTGTTGAAGCACCTTTGAGGTATCTTAAAATCCTTTTCACAGTGATTAAGTGAGACATCTTAGGGTTGGCTTGATATCTTGCACAAATACATGTAGCAAACATGATATCAGGCCTGCTAGCTGTAAGATACATAAGAGACCCAATCATAGCCCTGTATAAGTGCTCATCTACACACTCCCCCTCAAGATCTGGACCAAGGGAGTGGTTTCTGGCTATGGGTGTCTTAGCAATCTTACAATCAGTCATATTGAACCTCTTGAGTATGTCTTGAACATACTTTGACTGACTTATGAAGATGCCATCTTCAACCTGCTTCACTTGAATTCCCAGAAAGAAGTTGAGTTCTCCCATTGAACTCATCTCAAATCTGTCTTTCATCAGCTTCTCAAAGTCTTTGCAGAGCTTTGGATTAGTTGAACCAAAGATGATGTCATCAACATATACTTGAACCAGCAATAAGTCATTTCCCTGTCCTTTGATGAAGAGAGTTCCATCTATAGTACCTCTTCTGTATCCATGCTTACAAAGATACTCAGATAGTGTCTCATACCACTTCCTGGGTGCCTGATGCAGCCCATAAAGAGCTTTGTCAAGCTTGCAGACATAATCAGGATGATCAGGGTCTACAAAACCAGGTGGCTGTTTGACATAAACCTCCTCATCAATCACTCCATATAAGAAAGCACACTTTACATCAAGTTGGTAGACCTTGAAGTTCTTGGATGCAGCAAATGCCAGGAATATCCTAACAGCTTCTAGTCTTGCTACAGGAGCAAAGACATCAGTGTAGTCAATCCCTTCTTCTTGTGTGTATCCTTGAACAACTAGTCTTGCCTTGTTCTTGATGATGATTCCTCTATCATCCTTCTTGTTTCTAAAAACCCATTTGGTTCCAATGGTAGTCTTCCCATGAGGAAGAGGACAAAGGTTCCAAACTTTCTGCCTTTTGAATTGAAGCAGCTCTTGTTGCATAGCTTCAACCCAACTTCCATCCTTTAGAGCTTCATCAACTTTCTTGGGCTCTATCTGAGATAAGAAACAAGAGTGAAGACAAACATTTGCTTCATGGGTTTGTCCTCTTGTTCTTACCCCTGTGACAACATCTCCAATGATGTTTGTGGTGGGGTGAGACTTGTGGATCCTTAGCTGAGGGATCACAGCAAGTTGTTGAGAAAGATCTAAATTTGAGAAATTTAAATCTGGTCTGGAAGATTCACCCTCCACATTATCACACTTATCAAGATTAACTTGATCCAATGAGTGTGAGACATCATTGATGTTGTCATCTATGGTATGGTTATTAGCATCAAGAAATTCCTGATCACTATCACCATCACCATTGTTGTCTTCTACAAGTGAGGTGTCTTTATCTGGTTGAGAGGCCTCTGAGCTGGAATTTGAAGGCATGCCAGATGTATCAGCTGAATTTGTCATTGTTGTGCTGATAGAAACCTCATTTGCTGAAGTAGTTCCAACTGGAGCTGAAGATGTATGAGTTGAAGGTCTTCCTAGCTCAAATCTTGGATCAGGATCACCTGTATTTAGATTTTCTGCAGATCCTGAAACATGCTCACAAGATTTGTTAAAACAGTTGGTAACTAAATCAAGATCAAACAGCCAATCCGGACCAGAACCAGCCACACAAGGAGTGTGCTCATTGAAAGTCACATTGGCTGACTCCTCAACAATTCTAGTTCTGAGATTGTATACTCTATAAGCTTTAGCTTGAGAAGAGTATCCAATGAAATGTCCATCATCTGATTTCTCAGCAAACTTGGCAATTTGATCTTTGGTATTCAAGATGGTGCAGGGACATCCAAATGACCTGAGAAAACCAATGAAAGGTTTCCTCTTGTGCCAAAGTTCATAAGGAGTCTTACCATGTGTCTTAACTACTAAAACTCTGTTTTGCACATAGCAAGCAGTATTAACTGCCTCTGCCCAGAAGGTGATAGGCAGTTTAGAGTCAGACAACATAGTTCTTGCAGCTTCAATAAGTGTCCTGTTTCTCCTCTCAGCAACTCCGTTTTGCTGAGGAGTCCTGGGAGCACTATATTGTCTTGTAATACCTTTTCATCACAAAATGCATCAAGGATTTGGTTCTTGAATTCAGTTCCTGATCACATCTTATGGTTTTGACCTTGTGATCACATTGATTCTCAACTTTTAAGATGAAATTCTTCAGAATCTCAGGGGTTTCATCCTTAGTTCTAAGGAAGAAGACCCAAGTGAATCTTGTAAAATCATCTGTGATCACCAGACAGTAAGAGGTCCTTCCTAAACTCATTACACTGGTGGGGCCAAAGAGATCCATATGTAACAAGTGTAGGGGAGTAGTGATGGAGTTCTTTTCCTTAGGCTTGTGAGATACCTTGTGTTGCTTCCCTTTCAGGCATGCAACACAATGATCATCACTAGTAAACTCTTTCTTTGGCATTCCAGTTACCAGATCATGTTTAATTAATTTATTCATGTTCTTAAAGTTTACATGGCACATTCTTTTATGCCATAGGAAAGACTCATCACTATTTGCTTTAGATAGAAAGCATGAAACTTCTCCTGAGGGAGATGTTTCTTGCAAATCCATCTTGTACATGTTCCCTTTCCTGGGGGCTCTGAGCAGGATATGCTCATGAGGAATGACCACACCAGGCTTGAGAACAATGCACTCATGCTCAGTAAAGAGCATGTTATGACTCTGATCACAAAATTGGGATACACTCAGAAGATTGTACCCAAGCTCCTTAACAAAGTTTACCTTCTCAATGCTGAGCTTACCATTTGTGACCTTGCCCCTTCCAGAAATGTAACCACCTTCATCTCCTCCAAAAGCAACTGGTCCTCCATCAATTCTCTCAAAATTATGGAGTAGAGACCTATTGCCTGTCATGTGCCTGGAACAGCCACTGTCAATTATCCAGACATTCCTGTTTGTCTTGAGCTGTTCCTGCACAAAGAAAATGATTAGTTACATTTGGAAACCCAAGCCTTACTTGTCTTGGGCTCATTAATGTAATAGAAGGTAATGCAACAGTAATAGATCCTATGGTTGTACTATGGGGATCTTCAGCTGTTGTTGATGGAGAAACCTCAGTCATTTGGTCTTTCTTAGACTTCCACACCACCTTTGGAGTCTTGGACTTGACCTTCAAAACCTTAGAAGCTTTTGGAACTTCACAAGTTTTGATGACTGATCCTTCGGAAGAATCTACAGTCACTGCAGCAGACTTTAGTGCTTCGGAAGAATTCCTTTCTTCCGAGACCAACTTTGCTTCCGAAGGTAATTTTGCATTTACCTTCTTCTTTGATTTGGAGCTTCCGAAGGAAACAGACTTTCCTTCCGAAGCTTGAGACTTCTTGAGACTCTTTGAAGTCTTTGTTTTAGTCATGTGGACAGTACTTTTAGGATTGTATGGGCAATCCTTAGCAATGTGAGAAGTACTTTCACACATAACACATAACATTTTCTTCTTCAAAGAAGTCTCCTTTTGAGAGCAAGACTGGCTTTGGTCACATCCCTTCTCCACCTTCATCTTGGTAGATGCTGAGACAGTTCCTTTGGGCTGTGAACTGTTCTTGGAGTTTGATGGTCCAGGCTGTGCAGCAGTGGTACACAGCAGCTCAGTCTTCTTCTTGGCACTGAGATGATTTGAACAAGAACCATGACTCTTAGCTGAGGAGTCTTGGTTGATGTCTTCAGTCCTTACTACTTTGAAACCTGCAGAGATAAAAACTTGTTTCTGCTTAGCATCAAAAGTAGCCTTGATTTCTTGAGCCTTCTTTGCCTTCCTTTTGCTCTTTCTGATCAAGTTCTTTCTTTTGGACTTGGTCATCACAGTTGATTTCTTCTCCTCAGAAGGATAGTGGCCCTTGGAAGAATCCTCTTCTTCACTCTTCTCAGAGGAATTCTTCACTATCACTTCTTCATCATCCTCACTTACAGGATCTATGAGAGGAAGCTCATCTTCACAAGTTCCACACCTAGGAGATCTTACAGACAAGATTGTGTGTGGAGGAGCTATCTCATTTGATCCCAGTCCCTGTCTATTTTGATAACAAACCTTGTTGTGCAGGGATGAGGATATCATGTTCTTGAAGGTCTCTTCTTCAAGAACACTCTTCTCTGCCTTGGCTTTGCTGATCACAAGCTCAGCCTGGCACTCAGTTAACTTAGTGATGAGATCTTGGATCTGAGTTCTGAAATCTGTATGTTCATGTTTTAGTACTGAAATGGTTTTCTCCAAGTCCTCTATCTTTAACTTGTAATCATTTTCAGACTTTCTAAAATCAGATTTTAATATGTTTAATGACTCAAGATCAGATCTCATCTCTAGGTTATAGGACCTGTATCTATTTACTTTAGCAATGCATTCAGAGGAGCAAAGATGTTCCAATACCTTGGCTTCATCATGGTCAGCCATCAGTGCTTGGTTTGGAGAAGCATCCTCCACCTGAAAACTCCAGTCAAAGCCTCCTTCTTCAACAGCAACAGCAGCATGTTGCTTTGTCTTCTCAGCCTGAGGAGCTTTGTCAGTAAAGTTTGGTCTGGGTTGTGTTTGGCCCCCATTTGCTTTAGGTGCCTTACACTCCCTGGCAAAGTGACCCATAAGGTTACAGTTGTAACACTTAACTTTGCTTTTATCCAGCCCAAACTTACTACTGGTAGCATTGCTTGGAAATCTTCTTCCTGTCCTCTTGTAGAACTTCTTGGCTCTGTGAGTGAGGAGAGCCATCTGCTGAACTATCTCCATGTATTCCAGGTCATCTGGATGGATACAGTCCAGGTCTTCAAGAGTGAAAAGATAATTCCCACAGCTTTCATCTGCAGACACAAAGGCTTGAGAAGAACTTGTCTCTTGGAATGGGCTTCCTTGAGTAAAGTTCTCCCTTGGTGTCTCCGGGAAGGTGATGAAGGGACCCTTTTGTGAGTTGTCAGTGTTGGAGCTGGAAAAGATAGTCTATATTATCAACACAGTGAAAGTCAACAAAAGTCAACGTCACGGTCAAAGTCAACAAAAGTCAAACCCGACAAGTTCGAGACGAGGAACCGAGACAAGACGTTGAAGATTTAAATGACTAGGAGTTTTATTGTAATAAATATATTTTGTGTGAACAAAATATATTTTGTCTTGTTTTTAGTCATTTTTATGCTTTATATGTAATTTTGTGTTAATTAGCCTAAGTCTAGGGGGTTAAGTGCAATTAGTGAATATTAGTCTAGACTATAAATAGGTTAATTGTCATTAGTGTTGGTTAATGGTTGAATGACCAATTGATTGAGGGATTTACTTGTAAACAATATTATTAGCAATCAAGAGAGATCAAAGGGGTTTTCATTGTGTTCATCATATTTTGATCTAATTCTTCATGATTTGATTCAAGTTTGATGTTCCTGGATTTACAATTTGGTATCAGAGCCATTTTGGATCAAATTCACTGAAGATTTGAAGATTTTTAGAGAGAAAAGTTGAGGTTTTGGTTGTTTTTGTTCAATATCAAGTTTTCATCAAATTCGGATTAGATTTGAGTGTTATTGATATGGAAATTGATTGAAGTTTGCTTATTATTGGTTGGGAAAGCTCTGTTAATCATCAGATTTCAAATCCATTGAGATTTGGGCGATTTCAGATTGATTTTGAGGTGAAAAAGGGTTTTGAGATCGACCAGCGAAACTGCTGTTCTTACAGCGAAACTGTCATCTTCATTCAGCGAAATTATGAGTTATTTTGGATCTGAAGTTGTTTTCTAGAGTTTCAGCGAAAGTACTCCCTTGAACGAAAGTTCAATAGTGTTTTTGACCAATCATCAAGCGAAATTGCTGCCGAATTTATCTCTGAACGAAAGTTCAAGCTTGTTTCCTGCGAACTTATCAGCGAAACTAAGCCATTTGTGACATTCGGCTAGCGAAACTGCTGCCGAAATTTCCAGCGAAACTACTGTCGGCTAAGCGAAACTAGAGTTCACAGCGAAACTAGCTCTGCGAAACTATAATTTCAGCGAAACTATCATTTCTTCAGCGAAATTCGAATGTTAAAGATGACTTTTTTCCCCTAGTTGGGATTAATTGAGTTCATTCCGATAAAGAAATTTTCACTGATTTTGAAAGATTTATAAAAAAAAAAAAAACAAGCTGACCCCAGTTGCTAAGATTTTCTAGCGTGACATTTACAAATAATATTTTTCCCGGGGGAGAATTATTTTACAATTTTTGGGAAAAATATTTTTGGGGCGTTTAATTGTTTAAACAAAATAAAAATAAATATGGCTTTTGCAGAATTGATTAAATCCTTCGAATCAGATGATCTCACAATTGCACAATGTCGGTTTGATAATTTTGCAGCTTTAAAGAATGAAAAGATGTCTGATTTTGTTGATCGGTTTCTGTTGGTGGCAAGTAATCTGAAGAAGTTTGATGCCCAACTGGGAAATCATGAACAAGTTCTAAGATTACTTGATTCCCTCTCATCAGAATGGAGCTCACACGGCAAGTCGATTCAACAAGATAGAGGCTTTCGGGATTACAAACTGATGGAGGTGATCAACAAACTGAAAGAGATTGAGTTGGATATCAAACGTCGTGAGTACTATGAATCAACATATCTAACTCCAAAGATCACTTCAAACTCCAAAGAGAAACCAGAAGAGAGATCAGATTCTGACACCAATTCCGACGGTTTACCGAAACCTGAAACTGAAGAGAGACAAGAAGAGCATAAGCAGACATCAATGGGTAAAGGTGGAGCTGAGTTGAATGAGGAAGTTTGTGATGCTGAGCAGGAAGAGGAATGGAAGCGAAATACCAGAGTTTGCAACTGCGACAAGGTTCTTACTGCTGAAAGAGTTATCTTGGATCTTTTATACGAGACAATTCAGGATATGTGTTCTTCGTCATGCAAAATCCGGTTATTTGGGATTTATAAGGCAAACAGATTGTTATTGGAAAATGAAAAAGAATTAAAAATAATCAATCAGGAATTAAAGAAAAATGAAATTGATTTTTCAAGAAAACTTAATGAAGCATTGGCTGAAAATGATCTTTTAAGAAGAACCATTTTGGAGCGTAACGTTGAAATTAATATTTTGAAAGAAAGGGCTGTTTTAGCTCAATTTGAAACAACTCAGCTTCAAACAAAGCTTGATAAATGGACCCTTTCACACATGAAAAAGGATGAGCTTATTGCTAAACAACAAGGGGTGCGGGTAAAACATGGGATTGGATATAAATCTGATGGTGAAACTGTATTTAATTCAGTTCCACCTCCTTCTACTTTATGTTATTCACCAATTCCCAGACCTCACTCAACAAATGATTTGATTGAAGCTGCAGAAACTAATCATTTAAATGCAGGTCTAAGCAGTGTTAATCTTAAAGAGGTTAGAGATGTGCAGTATTCTCCTGTAGGTTTGGGATTCCTCAAGCAAGGGTCTGATAAGAAGATTAATGACGATTCCACTTCTGATGCTCAAACACCAATATCAGTTTCTTCTCCAACTTTCTTCAACAAATTCAAATCAGGTAACATTCCTTCGTTTGTTCCCGTCAGGTTTGTCAAAGAAGGAACAATTGTTGAATCATCAGGCAATGAGAATCCTACAAGCGAAGCCAACACGATAGGAGATGTCAATCAAGATCCGTTGGAGAATGACCGGTGTATACGAGACTGGATAAGCTCAGATGATGAATCAATCACAGATGAGCGTGTTGGTTCCTCACAGATCAAGATGTCTCCTAACATTATCAAGTCACAAAAGCTTCCAAAAGCTGAATCAAGACCAATACGGATCTCTTCTCCAATTGCAAAGCAACCCAGTCAATCAGTGAAGATCTCATTCCCTGTTCAGCATAACAAATGCCAAAACAAGCAAGAATCTGCTACAAGCTCAAAGCAATCCTCATCCTCACCTGCATCTCACGGTTCAGTGAAGCATCAAAAGCCATTCAAGGCTTGTTTTGAGTGTGGAAAAGAAGGTCATGTGGTTAAGAAATGTCCTCAAAGGCTTGCTACGGATGGTAAAGGCAAAACGAATTGCTTCTCCAGATGTAAGTCTACAAAGAATGTTCCAGATGGTAAAGGCAACACAGGTTGCTTCTCTGGATTAAGAGGTAAAAAGCACACATCTTTGAATGGTTGGATGAAAAACCCTCCATCCAAACCTTTTCATGTGAAGCCGGTTTCACATGAATCAAAGATGAAAATGACCAAAGGTTTAAAACCAAATTCTTTTCCTTCTGGTCTTAAACACAGAATGATTTCCAAATTTAATTCATTCAAATCCAAATTAATTGAACCAAAACAAATTTGGAAAATTAAAAAGAAGCATACAGTTCTCCCCGATATTTCAGCAGATTGTTTGTTGAAGCAGGTTACTTCTGCCGTTGCAAAAGAAACACCCAGGACTACGATGGCCTGGGTTCCCCTTTCAAACTAATTTGTTAATGAGTGCAGGAACAATTCAGAAGGATTGTTAGTAATCCGGTTTACTGACAGGGATTGTTCCTAATTCAAATTTGAGGCGGAACAAGCAGGTTAAGGTCATGGTATTTTATCCACAATCTGGATATTTATATGCACAATCACCGTTCTCACTTCACAATCACTGCATATTTCTTGAGAATTCATTTCTTATCTTCATATCAGTGTAGTTTGGAAGACCTTCTTTGATAAATTTTTATTTTTGTACAGTTTAAAAAAAAAATTAAAAAAAAATAAAAAAATAAAAAAATAAAAAAATAATAAAAAATTAAAAAATAAAAAATAAATATAAATATAAAATAAAAAAAGTTTGCAAAAATAAAAATTTAGGGGGAGAGTATATGTAAATAAAAATGAAAAGAGAACTGGGAACTTGATTTGAGATGATTGAGAAATGATTGTATATCTTCTTGCAATGCTTGTTTTTGCATGACTTGCGTTTTTAAAATGAGAAATGATAGTAACTGATGCTGTTATCTGATTTACATCTTATTTTTAATTGCAAATAATAGAAAAACAAACAGATTCTTTAATGATATGCTTGGTAGACTCAGCCTGAAGAATAAAGTAGACAGCGGCATAATGATTTAAATTAAAACATCATGCTTAAGGATGTCTGGATTTACGCAATCATTTTGGCCTGCACAAAAACTGAGTCCCGACAAAAATTGGATTGAGAATTGATCTTTCACCCACCATGATACAAATCATATATGTCATAGCATTGAGTCATGTCTGGTGTATTTATGTGTCTTGTATTTGTGCTAATCTCCTCTGCTGTACGGAAGTACTGACCTGGAGTGATGATCTCCTCTGCTGTACGATAGTACTGACCTGGAGCTCTCATCGGCACATGATTAAATGGTCATCTCCTTTGTTATACGTGAGTATAGACCTGGAGCTCTCACCATTTTGGTCTAAGTAGTGTCAAATTATCTAAATGATGAATTCATCACAGAATGCAATATTCTGTCGATAATCTCTTGCACACTAATGTACAAGCCTTGCTCTGTAAAGATCGTTACAAAATTCAAGAAATCCTGAGGTTGGGTGAGGGTTTTTGCCAAATGATTGTGGGGTCCTAGCATTCTAAAGCATTTAATCGAACCTTAACGAATCATCTTCTGCTTGTTGAAAAAGATAGGGCATGAGTTTAAGTGGACAAACATATCTGCAATCGTTATTGATCTGTTTGAGAATTTCAAAATCATTTAAAGACTGTGATTAGATTTAGTTATCAGTGTGATCTCATTGCTTGTCGATGATTAAATTCATCTTTGTGCTAAAGTATATCTTGAGGATATGATCTCATGATCGATTCAGTTCTCGGTTTTAAAAAAAAAACAAAAAATTATATAATAGATATAAAATATGTTATAATACATGTATATAATAAAAAATAGAAAAATATAATAAAATTTTTTTAGGTCTTCCATATTATGCTGTTATAATTTTATCATTTTCATGCATTTCACGGAAATTGCGCACAAACGAACACGGGTTCGCTTGTTTTTCACACACAAATAAACAAGAGTTTATTTTGTTAAAATGAAATGATCTAATTAGAAATGTTGAGATTGTGTTTGAGAATGTGTTTCAGGTTTTTGCTTTAAGTGATGGCCGATCATCAGTTAAGCAGTGTACCTGATCAGAAAATCTATTCCTCAAGTTTGCAGAAGATACCGAGCTAGGAATCCTCCTCCTACATCTTCTGAAGCACTCAAGATTAGAGATTTGGTAAAGCTGTTCCATATTCCTCACAAAGGATGCACTCGAAAAGGGGGAGCATATAAATAGGGGGAGCTGATGAGATGAATAACTTTTCTCATCAAATTCAAAAAGCTTCAATTTGAAGATCTTTCTAATGTTGACTTTTCGGTGCTGAATTCGTTTGAAGACGTTGATAATGATAGACTAAGGGGGAGTATTGTTGGAGCTGGAAAAGATAGTCTATATTATCAACACAGTGAAAGTCAACAAAAGTCAACGTCACGGTCAAAGTCAACAAAAGTCAAACCCGACAAGTTCGAGACGAGGAACCGAGACAAGACGTTGAAGATTTAAATGACTAGGAGTTTTATTGTAATAAATATATTTTGTGTGAACAAAATATATTTTGTCTTGTTTTTAGTCATTTTTATGCTTTATATGTAATTTTGTGTTAATTAGCCTAAGTCTAGGGGGTTAAGTGCAATTAGTGAATATTAGTCTAGACTATAAATAGGTTAATTGTCATTAGTGTTGGTTAATGGTTGAATGACCAATTGATTGAGGGATTTACTTGTAAACAATATTATTAGCAATCAAGAGAGATCAAAGGGGTTTTCATTGTGTTCATCATATTTTGATCTAATTCTTCATGATTTGATTCAAGTTTGATGTTCCTGGATTTACAGTCAGGGTAGCATAAGAGATGATGCTGAGGTTCTATGCTGTCCCTTTCAACCACATGAAGGGCTGAACCCATTTGATTGTTGGAGTTGCCAGATGAACCTTGCATGTTCATCTCCATCTGGTATCCACTGAGAATCCCATACAACTCTGTAAGAGTAAGAGTCTTAAGGTTCTCAGTCCTCTTGATCACCACACAATAGTGTGTCCATTGCCTAGGAAGTGAGGACATGAACTTCCTTACAATGTCCCTGTTCTCAAGAGGAACTCCTCCATCCACTAGGGTATCCACAATCTCAACATACCTGAAGTATTGTTGGGTCATGGTCTCACCTGCTTTGAAGGTGAAATTTTCAAACTGCTGCTTCAGAAGATCTTTCTTGTTCTCCTTGGCTTCAGAGGAGCCTTCATACATCAGCTTCAGTGCATCCCACAGCTGTTTGGCTGTCTTGCACTTCTTAAAACCTCTGTATACAGAGTTTGGGAGAGCAGTCTGAAGAGCAGTCATGGCCTTCCTGTCAATCTCTACTCTTTTTCTATCTTCATCTGAGTAGTTGGCCACATCTTTAGGAATCATACCAGCACCAGTAGCAGAGGGGGTGCTGGGTATGAAAGGTCCATTCTCAACAGATTCCCACATTCTTGAATCAAGAGACCTGATGAAGCCTTCCATCCTCATGCACCAGGTGTCAAAATCATCAAGAGTGATCAGTGGGGATTTGTTCATGGTTCCAGTCTCCATATCAGTCTTTGAGATGGAAGCCATTTGAAGAGTTTAGCTTTTGTGTGTGTGAGGGATCTTAAGATGGTTAGATCTTATATCAAGAGCCTGGAATGCTCTGATACCAATTGCAGGACCGTTTAAGGGCTTAAACACAATTACAACACAACAACACAAAGAGGAGATTAACTAAGCTCTAATCAAACAGTGAACTGGGTAACCAAAGGTGATACAAAGAACACAAGTAAAGCAAGAGACAGAACAAGAGAGTATGGGTTTCAAGGAGGCAGTATATTGCTTTCTCAAGTTCTTTTACAAGTGTTACAAAGCATCAAGAAAAGATACAAGAACTTGAAATACTTATACTACAACCTACAGCCGGCTATACTTTGAAAGCCAGCTGGATACAATTGACTAGACACTAACAAAATCAATTGTAGGATCAAAAGGCATATCTGCCTTTTGACCTTGTGACTATGACATGCCATAGCTCACATCCTTATACAATACAAAAAGGATAAAGTATATAAAGTGGAAAGTTGAAGACTCAAGACCTCAATGTACAGTTACCAAAAGCAAGGCCCTTTTCACCAACTCATGTAAGTTGGTGACTTTACAGAGATGCAGCGGAAAAGGTGCTTTATGGAACAGTACATCAGATAAAGCATGTGTACTAAAAGTCTTCGGAAGAAATCTGTCTTCATAGGTTGAAGCTTCGGAAGACTTTGTCTCTGAAGCTTCGGAAGACTTCATGTTTGGCTTCGGAAGATATTGGTCTTGGCTTCGGAAGATTTTACACTTAGAGTATTTTCTAATGCTTTGTGTAAAACTTCCGAAGCATTCTTCACTTCAGTACTTAGTGCATGTTGCTGAGACACTTAGGCTGTTTTGGGTTGCATCAGACTTCAGGAATCCTTACATGGGCCTTAATCACTTAGTCTCTTGCCCATAAACTCAATTTGGCCCATAACCCATTTCCCTCTTTTATTAAATACCCATTAACTAAGCCCATTATCCTTAATGACTCGTTTCGACTTTTCGGGGTGTTACAAACTCTCTTTTCACTCTTGAAGACCTGGATTGTATCCATCCAGATGACCTGGAATATATGGAAATAGTTCAGCAGATGGCTCTTCTCACTCATACAGCCAAGAAGTTTTACAAGAGAACTGGAAGGAGGTTTCCAAGCAATGCAACCAGTGGAAAGTTTGGCTTGGATAAAAGCAAAGTCAAGTGTTACAACTGTAACTTGATGGGCCACTTTGCTAGAGAGTGTAAGGCACCTAAAACAAATGGTGGTCAAGCACAAACCAGACAAAACTACACTGACAAAGCCCCTCAGAATGAGAAGCCAAAGCAACAAGCTGCCGTTGCTGTTGAAGAAGGAGGCTTTGACTGGAGCTTTCAAGTGGAAGATGCTTCTCCAAACCAAGCACTAATGGCAGATCATGATGAAGCCAAGGTATTGGAACATCTCTGTACTCCTGAATGCATTGCTAAAGATAACAGATACAGGTCCTATAACTTGGAAATGAGATCTGATCTCGAGTCCTTAAACATTTTAAAATCTGATTTTAGAAAGTCTGAAGATCATGTTAGGTTGGACTCACTTTAGTATAGTTGTTTACTTTACATTGTAATAGGACTTTTGTTAGTTTCATTTTGTATTTTCTTAGTAATTAGCAGTTTTGGCAGTCCAGCGAAACTGGACTCACTTTAGTTTGCTGTTTTGGTTTACCCGGCGAACTTGTGTTCTGCCGGGCGAAACTATAGTTTCGGCATGACAGTTTCGCCTGTAGCGAAACTGTCAGCGAAACTATGACTGCTATATATACAATTGTCATTTCACTTTGTATGGTAAGCTTGCAAAACCCTAATAGTGGATTTCTGTTGCAAGCTACCAATTCTAAGCAGTTTCTTCATTGAAATACTATTGTGCTTGTTGTTATTGAGTGATATTGTTTCTTTGAGTATCAAATATGTGTTAGATTGATCTTATACATTCTCAATTGTTGTTGTTTGACTTGAGTGTTTGATATTGATCAATTCATCATATCAATTGTACTGTTAATCGATCACATGGACCAACAATATGGTATCAGAGCCTTAGTGCTCTTGATTTGTTGAGTTTTTGTGGTTTTGGTCAATATCTAGTTTGAATCAATTTTCATTAGATTATCAGCTGGTTTTGGCATGAAAATTGATTGAATTATGCTTGTTTTTGATTGAGGAAGATTCTACAATCATCAGATCTCAAATTCATTGAGTTTTGGATGATTTCAGATTGATTTTGAGGTGAAAAAGGGTTTTGAGATCGATCAGCGAAACAACTGTTCTTACAGCGAAACTGTCATCATCTTTCAGCGAAATTATGAGTTATCTTGGATCAGAAGTTGTTTTCTAGAGTTTCTGCAAAATTATTCCCTTGAACGAAAGTTCATTAGTGTTTGTGACCAGTCAACAAGCGAAATTGCTGCCAAATTTATTTCTGAACGAAAGTTCAAACTTGTTTCCTGCAAAGTTAGCAGCGAAACTAAGCAATTGGTGTCTCTCAAGCGAAAGTGCTGCTGAAATTGCTAGCGAAAGTGTCTGCGAAAGTATTGTTTCAGCGAAACTGTTATCCAAGTCATCTTTTTCTGCGAATTTGTCAGCGAAATTATCAACATTTCTGCCGAAACTATCATGTCGAAATTAACTACTCTTACACTTGCTGATCTTGAAAGTGTTGCTCCTAATAGACCTCCAAGACTCATTAATGGAGATAATTTTGAAGATTGGAAGAGATGTCTCAAAGCTTTCTTTTTCTACACAGATCATAATCAATGGGAATCGATTATTTCAGGTCCTCACATACCTACGGTTACTGTTGGTGATGTCGTTTCTCAGAACAAAGACCCATCTTCTTATACTGAAAGAGATCTGAAATTGATTGATCGTGATCAAAAAGCTTTTGGTGCTCTAACTCTCTGCTTGGCTCCAGACATCTATAACCGTTTTGCAGAGCATAAAAATGCTAAATCCCTTTATGATGCTCTCTGTGAATTCTATGATGGGAATGCAGATTTGGTAAAAGACAAGAGTATTCAGGCTGAAAAGGAGTTCAATTCGTTTGTAGGATACAAGAATGAAAGTTTGACAGATCTTACAAATCGTTTCTTAACCGTCTTAAGCACTCTGAAGAAGTATGATGAAAGACTCTCCAACAGTGAACAAGTTAATAGGCTTCTTGATTCTCTTCCACCACAGTGGAGTCTTCAAGTGAGAATGCTCAAACAAGAAAGAGGTTTTACAGATTATAAGCTGATGGATATCATTAACAAGTTGAAATCTTTTGAGTTGGATATGAAAAGAAGAGAATTTAACCAGACTATGATGCCCACATCTGGTTTTTCTCAAAATGCTGCTTTGTTGTCATCCGCTGCAAACTCTCACATTCAAAATCCAATTCAAGGAGGGAGCAATACAAGTAATTTCTCGAGTGGTAATAGTCATGTTGGAAAAGAATTGGGAAATTCTAAGGTCAATGCTGAAACTTCAATTCCATCTGAAACAATGGCTCTTTTTGGAATGTTTGTTCAGAGCTATGAAGCTCTTGTTGCTGGAGAATTGAAAGGTAAAGGAATGACTATGGAGGATATGTATCAGGTTGATCCTGATGATTTAGAAGAAACTGACATTCAATGGCAAATGGCGATGTTAACTTTAAGAGCCCGGAGATTCATGGAAAGAACAGGAAGAAAGAACTTTGGTGGTCAATCATCTACTTCAAAACTGGGATTTGATAAGTCAAAATTGAGGTGCTTTAATTGTAAACAATTGGGACATTTTAAACGTGAATGTCCATTACCAATTGTCACAGATCCTAGTAACACTGGAGTACCAAGATTGACAGCAGAAAAGAAAAGGAAGAAGTAAATTCAAAAAAGGAGTCGGCCTTGATCTCAAACTTTGATTGGAGTGCAGAGGTGGAAGAAACAAGATCTGAGATAAATCACGCGTTAGTTGCTGAGGTTGTGGAAGGTGATGAAATGGAAGTTGGTGAAGATGGATTTGTGCTGTTCAAGGAATTCAAAGAGAAAACGAGTCTTTAGTAAAGGAGAAAGAAGAAAAGGCAGATGGAGGGAAAGAGGAAACTGCAGGTTCAAATGAAGAAAGAAATTCAAAAGATGAGATAGGAAAAGAGAAGGATGATGTTGCTGCTACTGTTGAGGAAAGGAAATCAAGTACTCCAGTATGCATGTGCGATAAAGCTTTAGCTGCTGAAAGGATGGTAATGGGACTTCCTTATGAGGTAATACAGGATATGTGCTCATCTGCTTGCAAAATTAGACTTTTTGGGATTTATAAGGCTAATCGTTTGTTAATTGATAATGAAAAGGATTTAAAACGAATTAATGATGAACTTAAAATGAATGAATCAAAATATTTTGTGAAATTAAATGAGGCTTTAAAAGAAACTGATCATTTAAAAAGAATTGTTTTGGAAAGAAATGTAGAGATTAATACTTTGACTGAAAGGGTTGCTCTTGCTGAATTTGAAGCAAGCAAACTTCAGTCAAAGTTAGATAAATGGACTATTTCTGGAATGAAACATGATGATCTTTGTAAATCTCAACGGGGAGCAAGAATTAAAACAGGTTTGGGTTATGAAAATGTACAGGTTTATCCTCCTCCTAGTACATACTGTTATTCTCCTATGCCTGTTCCTCATCCTTCTAATGATTTAATCAAATCAGATACTGACAGTATGTCTGCAGGTTTAGTCGGGAATAACTCTAAGTACATTCGTGAAGACTACGACTATGGACCAACTAGTGGGCTTGGATGCACTAGTTCTAGTACACCTGAAAATCAGCAGTCTGTTTTAGATAATAAGTCTAGTTTAAATTCAGTTTTGTTTCTAGTTCAAATGTAACAGACTTGAATGTCTCATGTTCTCTTGATAGTTTTATTCCATCTTGTACTTCAAATCATGATAGTGATGATTTTTGTTCTCGTAATGAATGTAATGAATCTGATGTTTCTCCAAAAACAACTGAGCAACTTAAAATTAATTCTTTCGAAAAGTTCTTTTCTCAACCTATTCCATCTTTCATACCATTAAATATGACATCATCAGAAAAATGCAGTTCGTCTTCATCTGACACTAGTACCAATGGTACAAGTTTTACTGATTTGTCAGAAGAATCATGTTCTGATTTTGTAAAGAAAAATTCTGATTCAAATAAACAACAACATCATGAGTTGTATGAGACATTCAGTGATGTTGATTCTAGTTTGTCTGAATGTGATGAGGAGATTATTATTGATCCTATTTTTACCTCATCACATCATAGACCTAGATTCAAACCTCATTGTTTCAGGTGTGGTCAAGAGGATCATCTTGTCAAAAATTGTCCTTTGATTCAAAGATCCTCTAATAGGAATTGTTTTGGGAATAAATTGACAAAATTGGTTAATAATTTCTTCTGTAAAAAATCAGCTTCTTTAAAAATAAAGTTGTTCAATCTTGGGTCCCTATTGCTCCTGGCTAAATGATTTGTTAATTCATTTCAGGAATCCTCTTCAAAGATTGTACACAGTTTGTGGCATGTTGATAGCGGATGTTCCAAGCATATGACGGGATTAAAGGATTTGTTGACCAATTATCGGATTATAGATGGAGGATATGTGGCGTTTGCTGGAAATAAGAAGGGTGGAAAAATGATTGGACAAGGAGAAGTTACCAATGGTTCTCTTACTCTAGAAAAAGTCAACCATGTTCCTGAATTGGCTTTTAATCTTCTGAGTGTTTCTCAAATTTGCGATAAAGACATTCCTGTTCTATTTAAATCTGACGAATGTTTATTTTTAAAATCAGAGATTGCCATTCCAGAGGATTTAATTCTCATGCGTGCTCCAAGGAAACATGATACATATCTTCTTGATATGAATTCAAATGAGTCAAAGGCTACTGCAACTTGTCTTCTCTCAAAAGCATCAACCTCTGAGTCACTCTTGTGGCATCGTCGCTTAGGCCATGTCAATTTTAAGATAATTAATAAATTAGTAAAGAACAATCTTGTTAGAGGACTTCCTTTAAAAGATTTTTCTGTTAATGAAAAATGCATGGCATGTGCCAAAGGGAAACAACATAAGAAACCTCATAAGCCCAAACTTTTAAATAGCATATCAAGTCCTCTTGAGTTGTTACATACTGATTTATTTGGGCCAATTAGTGTTAAATCAATTGCTAAAAAATCTTTTTGTCTTGTTGTTACAGATGATTTCTCAAGATATTCATGGGTGAGGTTTCTTGCACACAAAGGCGAAGTTGCAGAGGAATTGCAGAAATTAATTCTTTCTATCGAATCAATCAGTAAGAGAAGAGTTATGGGCCTAAGAAGTGACAACGGCACTGAATTTAAAAATCAGATTCTTGATTCATTTTGTGCTCAAAAAGGGATTGTGAGACAATTTAGTGCTGCAAGAACACCCCAGCAGAATGGTATTGCAGAAAGAAAGAATCGCACTCTCGTGGAAGCTGCTCGTACAATGCTGATAGAATCCTCATTACCAATTATTTTCTGGGCTGAAGCTGTCAATTGTGCATCTTATGTTCTAAACAGGGTGCTAATTGTGAAAGATAAAGTGAAGACTCCTTATGAACTTTTCATAAGAGGAAGCCACTAATTGATTTCTTTCGACCATTTGGCTGTTCTTGTACTCTTTTGAATACTCAATCTCAAAAGACAAAATTTGGTGCTGTTTCTGACGAGTGTTATTTTGTTGGATACTCTTCTTCACAAAAGGCGTACCGGGTTTATAACAAGAGAACACGTATTGTTCAAGAGTCATTCTATGTTGATTGGCAGGAATCCAATCCTTCTGAAGTTAAATCTGAACCTGCATGGTTCTTTGACTCCGATACGGTGTTCAATTCATTTAATTTGCCAGTTTTCGATGATGATACATCAATTCCAAGTACTCAAACAAATATTATTTCATCATCTCCATCGTCTGTTCCATCCACCTCGCTAGTAAATGATGCTGTTTCAACTGATGTCAGCTCTTCGTCTCCAATGCCTGATCAAGCTCCATTATCTGATTCTTTATCTCCTACATCTCCATTACTGATCCAACACCTATCATTGATTCACCATCATCTAATCTTCTCCTATTGATATTCTTCAACCATCTATCTCTTCATTCACTCTCATCATGGTTTGATACTATCTGTTCACATCAATTTCTTCCTTCTTCAAGTGATTACAAAACTCTGAAAGATCATCCACTTGATAATGTGATTGGATCTGTTTCTGATGGTGTTCGCACGCGAAGTCAATCTGGTCTAATTAATGTTTGTCTTTTCTCATGCTTCATCTCTCAAATTGTTCCGAAAAATGTTCATGCTGCTCTACAAGATCCTTGTTGGGTAGAGTCTATGCAATTGGAACTTCAACAGTTCAGAAAGCTTAAGGTTTGGACCTTAGTTGATTTACCTCCCAACAAATATCCAATTGGTACAAAATGGGTATTTAAGAACAAACCAGATGATCGGGGAGTGGTGGTGCGTAACAAATCTAGACTTGTAGTGCAAGGCTTTGCTCAAGAAGAAGGAATTGATTATACAGAAGTCTTTGCTCCAGTTGCTCGTCTTGAAGCAATCAGAATATTTCTTGCTCATGCTGCTCATAAACAATTCAAAGTTTACCAGATGGATGTGAAGTGTGCTTTTCTCTACGGAGACATTGATGAGGAGATATATGTGTGTCAACCACCAGGCTTTGAAGATCCTGATTTTCCTGATAAAGTGTATAAGCTTGATAAATCTTTGTATGGTCTTCATCAAGCACCCAGAATCTGGTATGAGACTCTTACGCAATATCTTCTAAGCAATGGTTACTCTCGTGGTACCATTGATATGACCTTATTCAAAAGAGAGGTGAATGGTGAAATGATCTTTGTTCAAGTGTATGTAGATGATATTATTTTTGGATCTACAAATTCTCAATTGTGTAGAGAGTTCGAAGAAGTGATGAGCCAAAGGTTTGAAATGAGTATGATGGGTGAAATGTGTTTCTTTCTTGGATTGCAAGTTGAACAACAGCAAGAAGGAATTCTTATTCATCAAGAGAAGTATATTAAAGATATTTTGAAGAAATTTAAGATGGATGATGCTTCTACTGAGATGACTCCTTTTACGGCTCAGACCTGTCTAACTCCGGATGAAAATGGAAAACCAGTTGATCCTCATCTTTTTAGGTCTATGATTGGCTCTCTCATGTATCTTACTGCAAGTCGTCCTGATATCACTTTCGCTGTTGGTTACTGTGCTAGATATCAGTCGGCTCCAAAGGAATCTCATGAGAAAGCTGTCAAAAGAATATTTCGTTATCTCAAAGGATCGTCTCGTCTAGGATTGTGGTATCCATATGGTGGAAATTTTGATTTACATGCTTACTCTGATAGTGATTCCAATGGTTGCAGGTTAAACAGAAAATCTGTGTCTGGCGGTTGTCAATATTTGGGAAATTGTCTGGTATCCTGGCAGAGCAAGAAAAAAACTACTGTTTCTCTTTCTACAGGGGAAGCTGAATACATTGCTGCATCCAGCTGCTGCTCTCAAGTTCTCTGGATCCAACACCAAATGATTGATTATGGGATTAATTTTCTTCATACACCTTTATTCTGTGACAATGAGGCTGCCATTGGAATTGCTAAAAATCCCATTCATCATTCCCGCACAAAGCATATTGAAACACGAATTCATGCGATTCGTGATGCTCAAGAGAAGGGTTTCATTAATATTATACCCATCGATACAAAAAATCAAAAAGCTGATCTTTTCACAAAACAATTGATAAAACCTCGTTTTTATGAATTGATTTCTATGCTTGGGTTAATATCTTTTTAAATTTCATTTTTCTATTTCTTTGATATTAAAAAAAATAAATAAGTAAAAAAAAATTATATATAAAAAATTTGATTAACTTATAATAATAGAAATTGAAATAAAAATTTGGGGGGTGGAATTTCATAATTCTGAGATCGGAATTTAACATGATGAGAAATGATTGTATATCTCTAAGTATTTTATTTACATGACCGGTACTTCTATGAGAAATGATAGTAACTGTTACTGGATTCTGTTTCACATTAACAAAAAAAGAAAATGGATCAGATTCTTTAACGATATGCTTGATAGACTCAGCCTGATGAATGAAGTAGACAGCAGCTTTATGATTAAATAAACATCATGCTTAAGAATGTCTGGATTTACTCAATCGTTTTGGATTGCACAAAAACTGAGTCCTAACAAAAATTTGATTGAGAATGAATCTTTCGTCCATTTGCTTTGTTATGTCATCACCCAGAAACTCTGCTGGTATGTTTGGTGTTAAGATGTCTTGTGTCTGTGCTTATCTCCTCTGCTGTACGTGAATACTGACCTGGAGTGATGATCTCCTCTGCTGTACGATAGTACTGACCTGGAGCTCTCATCAGCACATGTTCAAATGGTTATCTCCTCTGTACGTGAGTATAGATCTGGAGCTCTCACCATTTTGATATAATTATGTCAAATCATCTTATCGATGAATTTCTCTCAGAATGAATTATTCTGTTTATAATCATTTGCACACTAACGCACAAGCCTTATTCTATGAAGATTGATTCATAATTCAAGAAATCCTGAGGTTGGGTGAGGGTTTTTACCAAATGATTGTGGGGTCTTAGCATTCTAAAGCATCTAATCGAACCTTAAACGAATCATTAGCTGTTGGTTGAAAAAGGATAAGGCATGAGTTTAAGTGGATAATTATATCAGCAATCGTTATTGATTTGTTCTAATTTCAGTTGTTTCTGTGCAGATTGTGATCAGATCTTGTATTCAGTATGATCTCATGACTGGTAGATGATTTTTGATCATCTTTATGTTCTAAATATTTAGAGAATGTGATCTCTGATTATTTTAGATCTCATTATGTGATGTGCTTCCTTTGAGTAAAATAATAATAAAAAAAATAATAAAAAAAATGGTGCGAAATTATTCTTTCGCTAATAGTTTCGCAAAGCGAAACTGCAATTTCGCTAGGTTTGCTAATAAGTGTTAACCAGTTATCTCCTAGCGAAATTACAGTTTCACTGGACGAAACTGTAAATTCGCCTGACGAATTTATAGTTTCGCTGTCTGCGAAACTATTTGCTATATAAGTCATGTTTGCGAAATTTCTCTCATAATTTCGCAAAATCGCTCAGTATCACTCTTAGGGTTTCTCCGTGACTTTATTGGCGATTTTGATTTGTGTTAGTGTTTTTGGACTGATTTTTAGTGATATTTGCTTCGTATGTGAGTTTCGAACCTTGATTCATCCTTTAATCTGGTTAAAATCATATACTCTTAAGTAATCTGGATTGTGACTCTTCGGTGGGTTCGCTGTTCGTTCAGCGAAACTACTGATTTCTCTTCGAAATTGAACGAAAGTTCACCTCCTTTCAACGAAACTGTAAAGTTATGCTGTCCGGGCGAACTTAACAGTTTCGCCATATTCTCTTTAATTTCGCAATGTCTGGTCATTAACTTGCACAGTTTCGCTTGTTCTTGTTTTCTCTGGACAGCGAAACTAATTTTAATACAGCGAAACTAATTTGTAATAGCGAAACTAAGTTAATACTTGGAGAAACTAATTGCGAAACTTCTTTAAATATTTCTAATCTTGTCGAAACTGCCTTTTGTTCTGCGAAAATAACAAGTTTCAATGAGCGAAATTATAGTTTCGCTTGTCGAAATGTTTGTTTTCTTTGTCGAAACTGTCTTTGATTCAGCGAAACTATCATGTATTAGTGAGCGAAGCTATTGTTTCGCTTGCCGAAACTGATTGTTTCTTATGTTTTTGTCTTATTTTCTTATTTTCAGTATTTATCATTCAAATTTAATTGTTTTTCTTTTCAGGTTATCATGGCAAATCTCAAATTTGATGAGAGGAATAACATCACTGCCATTTTAGACGATACTTCCCAAGGCAGCCGGATTTCGTGACTGTATTAGATGGCTTCAGAGATCACCTATTGCATATGCTATTTCTCACTCACCTACTATTTATGATCTTCATATTAGATTTTTGGAGATCAGCAGAATACGACACTAGAGGAGATGTACAGAGAATCACAGCCAAAGTGATTGATCATGATGTGACTATTACTGCTGAGAGTGTGTCTAGGATTCTTATACTAGATGATGATTCTGGAGATGAAGTGGATATGACAGAGTCTGAAGTGTTTCAAGCTTTTAGACGAATGGGGTATGAGGGACCAGCTTTTGGTTCAAGGAAAGAGATTAAAAAGTCTTTCTTATCTAAGGAGTGGAGATATATCGCTCATGTTTTTATTATGTGCTTAGATCACCGTAAGGGTGGATCCGATGGACTTAATCTCGATTGGGCCAAAGCTATGGTGCTATGTTGTAAAGGGGAGAAGGCAAACATTGCTAGACTGATCTTTGCATGTATGGCAGAGAACGTGATGGCTGTGAAGAAAGACAAATGGTTGTTATACCCTCGCTTTCTTCAGATGATTTTTGATGATCTTATTCCTGATGTTCCTAAACATGGTGAAGTCAAGAGACTAGTGCAGATGAACCCTCGGATATTTGCTGATTGTTGTGCTATCCGTCATGATTTCAGTGGTAAAATCACCCATCTTTGGGAGAATATGTATCCTCCAGAACGCTAGAATTATATCAGACGGGTCGATGAATCTGAAAGCAAAAGGGCTGAAGAAACAAGAGTGCAGCAAGCTGATGCAACTAAGAAGAGGAAGAGATACGCAAAAGAAAAGGATTATGATTTTGAAGAGGATATTGATACACAAGCAGAGAGAAGATCAGGGTAGAGAAAGAACGAAGATCTAAAAAGAAAACTGACTTTGTTGAGCCTGAGCGGAGAACAAAACATCGACATGAGGGATTTACAGCCAGGAGAGAGGCTAGTGCGGGTCTTGATGAGGATGTGATACGCAATCTAAATACTTCATTGGCAAATGAGTTGAGTATGATCAAGACTAAACTGACGAATCAGGAGATTAGAGAAAGACAGAAGGATTAGGTGATTGAAGGAATGCAAAGGATGTTGGTTGACCAGAATAAACTGATTAAGAGGTTGTTTGAGGAGATTACTCAGATGAAAGCTGCAGCCGGCCTACCTAGTCAACTGACTCAATCTGAGTTAGATGATTTGACTGATACATCTAAGTACTCATTCTTGAATGTGGGTACTTCATCTAAGGTAGGAGAGGGCACTTCTGGAGCAGCTAATACTGAAGAAGGAGAACAGGAGATCCCAAGAGAGGATGCTGGAAGGAATGAGGATGATGATATTATTGAGGCTGGGTTTGTAACTTGCAGTTTGATTTTGATAAGGATATTGTTGGTGAAGAAGTGGTTGTTACAGCTACCACTGAGGGAGTGTATGATAAAGGGAAAGGTTTGTTGATGAAGAAGAGGAGGATGAACAATGGTAGACTATGATTCTGAACCAGAATTTTATGAAGTTGATGAGCGACCACTGATTTATGTTGCTAAGAAGGGAGAAGATGAAGCTGATGTGTTTGAGATGGACAAGAATGATTGGTTGGTCAAGGAAAAGGAGGCTGAAGAACTTACTCCTTTATTTCAAAATCTAGAAGGTTAAGCAGGAAAGAAGCAGATAAGAAGATCATAAGTTGGTGCTGCAATCCTAGCTTAAAGATGTTTATGATCAAAAGAAGAGGAGGAAATATCAGCTATATGCTTAAGAGGAAGGCTTTTAAGACCTTGCCCAAATGGGATTTGAGACGTTTGGCAACTTTGCCTTTGATCAATGCTCATTTAAGTGAAAGGGCATTATTTCTTGAGAAGGAAATCAAAAATGGACTTAATGATAATTTCGAGTCATTTGGATACATGAAGGCTGAAAGAAAAAGGTAAAAGAAAGATAAAGATTGGGAGACAGGCAAAGGAAGGATTGTACTGAGAGTCAAACCACCAAAGACTGTAAATAGGGTAAGATTGGCTGATCCTCTTCCCCAACAGTTACAGGACTTTGAAAAGTGGTTTATGATAATAATACTGGAGAGGCGGTGATTAGAGCTAAACACGGAAAAGAGTTTAGGGTGTTTTTACCCGATGGAGTTATTTAGCTTCAGTGATGAAGATCTTTTGATTCTTTGTGAAAATCACATTAAGGCTGGGGCTGGAGAGGAAACAAGAAAAGAGTCCAGTCTGTTTATGAATGTGGCAAACAAGATAAGAGGAGTAAGGGCGGAGGTTAAGAGTTTAGCTGAAAAGGTGAGAGCACAAGATGATTTTGCTATGGATGTTCAAGATATGACTAGGCAGTTTGCAAAGGCTAGTGGTCATTCTGAGGAAGCTAGTGATGCAGGAAAGAACCTTGGAGGATCAGTGGCTGAAGCTTCTGAAGATGTTGCTGCGGGAGGTGATGAAGATAGATCAACAACAGCAGAGGAAATCGGAGCCGACGAGTCAAATCAAGAGAAGTGAAGATAGTGAGGTCCAACCTAGGGGGAGTATTGAAGATCATGTTAGGTTGGACTCACTTTAGTATAGTTGTTTACTTTACATTGTAATAGGACTTTTGTTAGTTTCATTTTGTATTTTTTAGTAATTAGCAGTTTTGGCAGTCCAGCGAAACTGTGAGCGAATCTATACATTCGCTCAAAGTTTGCTGTTTTGGTTTACCGACAAACTTGTGTTCTGCCGGGCGAAACTATAGTTTCGGCATGACAGTTTCGCCTGTAGCGAAACAGTCAGCGAAACTATGACTGCTATATATACAATTGTCATTTCACTTTGTATGGTAAGCTTGCAAAACCCTAATCGTGGATTTCTGTTGCAAGCTACCAATTCTAAGCAGTTTCTTCATTGAAATACTATTGTGCTTGTTGTTATTGAGTGATATTGTTTCTTTGAGTATCAAATATGTGTTAGATTCATCTTATACATTCTCAATTGTTGTTGTTTGACTTGAGTGTTTGATATTGATCAATTCATCATATCAATTGTACTGTTAATCGATCACATGGACCAACAAAGTCTGAAAATGATTATAAACTAAAGATAGAGGACTTAGAGAAAACCATTTCAGTTCTAAAACATGAACATACAGATTTTAGGACTCAAATCCAAGATCTCATAACCAATCTGACTGAGTGCCAGGCTGAGCTTGTGATCAGCAAAGCAAGGGCAGAAAAGAGTGTTCTTGAAGAAGAGACCTTCAAGAACATGATATCCTCATCCCTGCACAACAAAGTGTGTTATCAAAATAGACAGGGACTGGGATCAAATGAGACAGCTCCTCCACACACAATCTTGTCTGTAAGATCACCTAGGTGTGGAACTTGTGAAGATGAGCTTCCTCTCATAGATCCTATAAGTGAAGAGGATGAAGAAGAGATAGTGAAGATTTTCTCTGAGAAGAGTGAAGTGGAGGATTCTACTAAGGGCCACTATCCTTTGAGGAGAAGAAGACTACTGTGATGACCAAGTCAAAGAGAAAGAACTTGATCAGGAAGAGCAAAAGAAAAGCAAAGAAGGCTCAAGAGATCAAGGCTACTTTTGACTCTAAGCAGAAACAAGTTTTCATCTCTATAGGGTTTGAAGTAGTAAAGACTGAAGACATCAACCAAAACTCTTCAGCTAAGAGTTCTGGTTCCTGTTCAAATCATCTCAGTACCAAGAAGAAGACTGATCTGCTGTGTACCACTGCTGCACAGCCTGGACCATCAAACTCCAAGAATAGTTCACAGCCCAAAAGAACTGTCTCAGCATCTACAAAGATGAAGGTGGAGAAGGGATGTGACCAAAGACAGTCTTGCTCTCATAAGGAGACTCTTGTGAAGAAGAAAATGTTGTGTGTCATGTGTGAAAGTACCTCTCACATTGCTAAGGATTGTCCATACAATCCTAAAAGTACTGTCCATATGACCAAGACAAAGACTTCAAAGAGTTTCAAGAAGATTCAAGATTCGGAAGGAAAATCTGTTTCCTTCGGAAGCTCCAAATCAAAGAAGAAGGTAAATGGAAAATTACCTTCGGAAGAAAAGTTGGTCTCGGAAGAAAGGAATTCTTTCGAAGCACTGAAGTCTGCTGCGTGACTGTAGAATCTTCCGAAGGTTCAGTCATCAAAACTTGCGAAGTCCCAAAAGCTTCCAAGGTTTTGAAGGTCAAGTCCAAGACTACAAAGGTGGTGTGGAAGTCTAAGAAAGACCAAGTGACTGAAGTTTCTCCATCAACAACAGCTCAAGATCCCTCTAGCACAACCATAGGATCTATTACTGTTGCATTACCTTCTATTATACTTAGTGAGCCCAAGACAAGGCTTGGGTTTCCAAATGTAACTAATCATTTTCTTTGTGCAGGAACAGCTCAAGACAAACAAGAATGTCTGGATCATTGATAGTGGCTGTTCCAGGCACATGACAGGCAATAAGTCACTACTTCATAACTTTGAGAGAATTGATGGAGGACCAGTTGCTTTTGGAGGAGATGAAGGTGGTTACATTTCTGGAAGGGGCAAGATCACAAATGGTAAGCTCAGCATTGAAAAGGTAAACTTTGTCAAGGAGCTTGGGTACATTCTTTTGAGTGTATCCCAATTTGTGATCAGAGTCATAACATGCTCTTTACTGAGCATGAGTGCATTGTTCTCAAGCCTGGAGTGGTCATTCCTCATGAGCACATCCTGCTTAGAGCCCCAACGGTAAGTGCTCATCCCAGCTTCCTCCAAAGTCGATTACACAGGCTCGTAGCATGTCTTCTAAAGTCTGGATCGTCCTTTCTGACTCACCATCCGTCTGGGGATGGTAAGCCGTACTAATATGCAGTCTAGTCCCCATTGAGTCGTGAAACCTCTTCCAGAACTTGGACGTAACCCGTGTGTCCCTATCCGAAACGATAGACACTAGCACGCCGTGACGAGCCACGATCTCCTTGATAAATAGCTCTGCCAACCTCTCAGAGGAATACGTCTCACGAATTGGTAGGGAATGGGCGCTCTTTGTTAGACGGGTCAACAATCACCCAGATTGCGTCGCTTCCCCTCGCCATGCGAGGTAGCTTCGTGATGAAGTCCATTGTGATGTGTTCCCATTTCCATTCAGGGATATCCAAAGGCTGGATCTTCCCATATGGCTTTTGGTGCTCTACCTTCACTTGCAGGCAAGTCAGGCACTTGCTCACGTACTTAGCCACGTCTTGCTTCATTCACGGCCACCGGTAATTTTCTTCAGATCCTAATACATTTCGTGGCACTGGGGTGTATGGAATATCGAGTTTTGTGAGCCTCATCCATGATTTTCTCCCTCAGATCCCCATAGAGAGGGATCCACATTCTCCCAGATCGGGTTCTAACACCCAGGGTGTTTTCCCCCAAATCTGAAACTTGTCCTTTCATCCTTTCAGAGTTGACTCTGTCCTCTCTTAATGCCTCATCCTGGAACTCCCTCACTCTTTTCATAACATCAGGCGTCATGATTATCTGGCAAGCCCTCACCCGAATTGGTTGGTCGTCCTTTTCGGCTAAGGGCGTCGGCAACCACATTGGCTTTGCCTGGATGATAATGAATTTCGCAGTCATAATCCTTGATCAGTTCCAACCACCTCCTCTGCCTCATATTGAGTTCCTTTTGTTCAAAGAAATACTTCAGACTTTTATGATCAGTGAAGACGATGCACTTCACCCCATACAGGTAGTGCCTCAAAATCTTCAATGCAAACACCACCGCGGCCAACTCCAAATCATGGGTAGGATAATTGGCCTCATGAACCTTTAATTGTCTAGAAGCATAGGCTATCACCTTCCCTCGTTGCATCAACACGCAACCCAATCCTGCATACGAGGCATCCGAGTAGACCACCAGATCCTCAATCCCTTCAGGTAACGTCAAGACAGGGGCTTGAGTTAACCTCATCTTCAGTTCTAGGAAGGCGTTCTCCTGATCAGTACCCCATTCATACTTCACGTCTTTTCGGGTCAACTTTGTCAAAGGAGAAGCTATCTTGGAGAAATCCTGGATAAACCTCCGATAGTAGCCTGCCAGGCCTAAGAAACTGCGTATCTCGGATGGCGTGTTTGGAGGTTCCCATTGCATCAAAGTGATCACAAGGTCAAGACCATAAGATGTGATTAAGGGACTGAATTCAAGAATCAAATCCTTGATACATTTTGTGATGAAAAAGGTATTACAAGACAATATAGTGCTCCCAGGACTCCTCAGCAAAATGGTGTTGCTGAAAGGAGAAACAGGACACTAATTGAAGCTGCAAGAACTATGTTGTCTGACTCTAAACTGCCCATCACCTTCTGGGCAGAGGCAGTAAATACTGCTTGCTATGTGCAGAACAGAGTTTTAGTAGTTAAGACACATGTTAAGACTCCTTATGAACTTTGGCACAAGAGTAAACCTTTTATTGGCTTTCTCAGGTCATTTGAATGTCCTTGCACCATCTTGAATACCAAGGATCAAATTGCCAAGTTTCTGAGAAATCAGATTATGGACACTTCATTGGATACTCTTCCCAAGCTAAAGCTTATAGAGAATACAATCTCAGAACTAGAATTGTTGAGGAGTCAGCCAATGTGACTTTCAATGAACACACACCCTATGTGGCTGGTTCTGGTCCTGATTGGCTATTTGATTGATTTAGTTACCAACTGCTTTAACAAATCTTGTGAGAATGTTTCAGGAT
Source organism: Flaveria ramosissima (assembly GCA_025215565.1). Classification (NCBI taxonomy): domain Eukaryota; kingdom Viridiplantae; phylum Streptophyta; class Magnoliopsida; order Asterales; family Asteraceae; genus Flaveria; species Flaveria ramosissima. Next base: position 2,622,328 of record CM046045.1, read on the forward strand.
CTGCAGAAAAATTTAAATACAGATGATCCAGATCCAAGATTTGAGCTAGGAAGACCTTTAACTCATACATCTTCAGCTCCAGTTGGAACTACTTTAGCAAATGAGGATTCTATCACCACTACAATGACAAATTCAGCTGATACATCTGGGGTGCCTTCAAATTCCAGCTCAGAGGCTCCACAACCAGATAAAGATACCTCAATTATGGAAGACAACAATGGTGGTGGTGAAAGTGATTAGGAATTCCTTGATGCTAATAACCACACCATAGATGACAACATCAATGATGTCACACACTCATTGGATCATGTTAATCTTGATAAGTGTGGTGCTGTGGAGGGTGAATCATCTATGCTAGATCTAAATTTCTCAAATTTGGATCTCTCTCAGCAACTTGCTGTGATCCCTCAGCTAAGGATCCACAAGTCTCACCCCACCACAAGCATCATTGGGGATATTGTCACAGGGGTAAGAACAAGAGGACAAACCCATGAATCAAATGTTTGTCTTCACTCTTGTTCTTATCCCAGATAGAGCCAAAGAAAGTTGATGAAGCTCTAAAGGATGGAAGTTGGGTTGAAGCTATGCAACAAGAGTTGCTTTAATTCAAAAGGCAAAAGTTTGGAACCTTTGTCCTCTTCCTCATGGGAAGACTACCATTGGAACCAATGGGTGTTTAGGAATAAGAAGGATGATAGAGGCATTATCATCAAGAACAAGGCAAGACTAGTTGTTCAAGGATACACACAAGAAGAAGGGATTGACTACACTGATGTCTTTGCTCCTGTAGCAAGATTAGAAGCTGTTAGGATATTCCTGGCATTTGCTGCATCCAAGAATTTCAAGGTCTTTCAACTTGATGTAAAGTGTGCTTTTCTGTATGGAGTGATTGATGAAGAGGTATATGTCAAACAACCACCTGGTTTTGTAGATCCTGATCATCTGGATTATGTCTGCAAGCTTGACAAAGCTCTTTATGGGCTGCATCAGGCACCCAAAAAGTGGTATGAGACATTGTTTGAGTATCTTTGTAAACATGGATACAGAAGAGGTACTATAGATGGAACTCTCTTCATCAAAGGACAGGGAAATGACTTATTGCTAGTTCAAGTATATGTAGATGACATCATCTTTGGTTCAACTAATCCAAAGCTCTGTAAAGACTTTGAGAAGCTGATGAAAGATAGATTTGAAATGAGTGCAATGGGAGAACTCAATTTCTTTCTGGGAATTCAAGTGAAGCAAGTTGAAGATGGCATCTTCATAAGTCAGTCAAAGTATGTTCAGGACATACTCAAGAGGTTCAACATGACTAATTGTAAGATTGCTAAGACACCCATAGCCAGAAACCACTCCCTTCGACCTGATCTTGAGGGGGAGTGTGTAGATGAACATTTATACAGGGCTATGATTGGGTCTCTCATGTATCTTACAGCTAGCAGGCCTGACATCATGTTTGCTACATGTATTTGTGCAAGATATCAAGCCAACCCTAAGATGTCTCACTCATCACTGTCAAAAGGATTTTAAGATACCTCAAAGGTGCTTCAACACTTAGTTTATGGTATCCAAAGAATCCTGACTTCAATCTCTATGCTTATACAGATAGTGATTATGGTGGTAGCAACATGACTGCAAAGTCTACATCTGGGGGATGTGAATTCCTTGGTGGAAGGGTTGTCTCATGGCAATGCAAGAAACAATCCTGTGTGTCTACATCAACTGCTGAGGCTAAATACATTGCTGCTGCATGTGCTGTGCTCAAGTGCTTTGGATTCAAAATCAGATGCTAGACTATGGATTTAACTTCAAGGAGACTCCTATCCACATAGACAACAATAGTGCTATCTCTATCACTGAGAACCCTATGCCGCACTCAAGGACCAAACACATCAATATCAGGTATCATTTAATAAGAGATAACTATGAGAAGGGATTAATTAAACTAGTCAAAGTTCATACAGATGAACAATATGCTGACCTGTTTACAAAAGGTTTTGATGAACAGAGATTTAAATATCTAATATCAGCTATTGGGATGATTAACTTTGAGTAGATCTTTTCTTAAAACTAATTATAATTATTTTTAATATATATGTGTCCTAAGTTGTCTAGTTCATCACTCTAATAAGCTCATGTTTTCTTTGGATATCAAATCCTTTTTGAAGACTTTCCTTAGATTCTTGAAAATTTTCTAATCCTTCGGAAGATATAGTTTTACCTTCGGAAGAAAATCATGTCTTCAAAATAAATAATGTCTAAGAATTTTTACCTTCGGAAGAAGTCTAAATCTATCTTCCGAAGCTTAAATACTTGTCTCAGACACTTATTTGTTTTTAAGGACTTTTTCCTTCCGAAGCAAAATTAACTCTCGGAAGCTTTGTTTGTTTATATACAAAGCATTCAAGTGATTATTTCTCTTCCGAAGCTAAATTTTCAAGATTCACAGGAAAATCTTCCGAAGTCATTTTAGCTTCGAAAGCTTTTTCATTAAAACTTCCGAAGATAATTTACCTTCGGAATCTTTTCGAATTCCAAGAAAACTACTTTTTGAGCAAAAGTAAACTACTTTTTCAGAGTGGGACCGACTTTCGGATTTCAAAGTTTATCATCTTTCATTAACTTTGGTTCAAATCCCTTTTCACATAAATACCCAACGGTTCCCCATCTTCCTCACTATCTTCTTCAATTCCACTATTCCTCAAACCTAATTCCCAAAACCGCCTTTGCTTTTTACCTTTCTTCAACCTTAAGCTTCTCAAATGGCCAACCTTAACCGCAGAAACAACCCAGATTTCTCCATGCAACTTCACAGGCAACACAACCAGGTTGCTCTGTTAAGCTCTGAGAAAGATGAAAGTTTCTCAGAGATTTGCCAATTCTTAACTCTATCAAATTACTTCACCTCCCTAACCATTGATCCTACTCTGTATGAGGATCATCTGCTTGAATTTAGAAGACCTGCCAAGAGGTCATCATGGATGGGGAGAAGGCACTGTCTGCCACAGTGCAAGGGAGGACAATCTTCATCACTCCGGCCATCATCAACACTCATTTGCAGCTGGATGATGAAGAAGGTGAGTTGTCCTTCCCAAAGGAAGCTGTCAATCATTCCTTTGAGCAGATGGGCTATGAGAGAGATTTCTCTGTAAAGACCTTCAGGAAAGGGAAGGTCTCATCCCAGTGGAAATACCTACTCCACGTGGTTATCCACAGCTTTTCAAACAAGCATGGAGGGTGGGACCAGATTCCTGAGGATCTTTTCTTCATAGTGCATGGAATGGTTCAAGGGGTCAAGTTCAGGTACTCTCAATTTGTCTATACCAATTTACTCGCAAACTTAGACTCCTTAGAGTATTATATGTTTCCTAGATATGTTCAACACATTCTCAACTGTGAACTGGGCTCACAGTTGAGGGAAACAGATAAATTCTTAAATTGGGACAGATGAAGCCTAGCATCTTTAAAATCATGAAGAAGCCAACTGTAGGCTTCTCAGAGGTAGAAACAGCCCTTGTCCCCAAAATGTTAGAGCTCATTGCTCAAGGTGACAACCTAGCAACACAAGCTAGTGTTGAACCCACACTTTCTACCTCTTACCTTAAAAAGGCCTCAAGTAACCCTCACCTACCAAAGAAAATCCAAACGAACCCCTGCTCAAGCTATTGAGTCTATGTAGGTCCCCATATACTCACCTTTACAGGAGGAAGTGGACACTAGAGCTCCACTTCCCCTGAGGAGCAAACCACTCCCATCTCTTCAACTATCAGGGCTGAGGTTCCTCATGCTCACCCTGATGAGCTCACAAGCCCAACAGCCTTAAGCCTTCACTCTGAGTCTCAACACTCAAGTGAACAACCTTCAGGGGACAGTTACCATCCCCAGCCTTTAGATCTAATCAACCCATTCCCAACCTATCCTTCTATACTGATGAAGACTTAGGATTCAGTGAGTACCATGAGTCTCTCTTCTCTTCCCCTACTCAAAGAGAGATGAGTACTCCTAAGTCTCCTCAGTCTAGCCCGTATCAGTCACCTATAACTGAGTGGACACTTCTGAACCTGTTAGGATGTCCATATGGAAGAGGCTCTCACTTCTGCAAGTGATTACATCATTAAGACCTCAACCATGGCAACTCACCCACTGACATCTCAACTAAGATTGCAGTGAGTAGAGGAAAACCAGCAGCCAAGAACCTCTAGCTGGTGGTGAGAGAGAGGACTTTGGTCCAATCATCTCATCCCCTAATGATTCTTCTGATGAAGAAGAGGGGATCTGAGACTAAAGGTGCAAAAAACTGTCAAAAACATACTCCTATTTAGTCTCTAAGGTCAGTCACCTTGAATCTCAGGTGACTACCTTACACAACAGGGTCAATGATCAGCAACTTCAGATTTCATATCTTAAGGAAAACTAGCTACGAGACCTCTAAGAAGAGCTCAACCAGGAACACAAGAGCCTGTGGAAGTGATTGATTATCCTCCAGTTCACCTATGAAAGGGGGTGATGCTACCAAAAAAGGGAGAAAGTCATTGCAGCCACATAACCTGGGGTTCTTCACAGAGAATAGACATTGAGGACTCACCATCCTCACTTGTAATTGTGCATTCTCAGAACTTCCTCAAGTTCACATTAATGTGGACTCTATAGACTCTATCATCAGGAGTCTCTTTGAGGAAGGTATACCAAGGGCTGTGTCATCCCCACCTCAAGGAACTTCAAACGACATCATAAGGGGAGGTGTGATGCTGATAGAAGAGCCCTTATTCTTCACAGAGTTTAAGGGCAACAAGAAGTATTGACTTTCAAAATTTGAACTTCTATGAAGGTTTGGATCTAGTCAATAACCACTTGTCAATCCAAGCAAAACAAACACTTTCAAGACAAAAGCTGATAGATGGCTCAAAGAATCCAAGACAGGATCACTGCAGAGTTTAGCTTAAGAAGTAGACTTAGGCAATCAGGTAAGGTCATCGGTCAAAGTGTTATGGCATTAGGTCATAGGTGATAGTGTGAAGCCTAGAGAAGCTCGGGAAACCTTGACTAAAGGCCCAGTGGCAGAACCTGAGACCCCTGTCTCATCATCATCAATTGCTGCAGAGATTCACATTTCCTCTGAGACACCTGCTGGTGAAGGTGTTTCTCAGCCTCTCTCTAGCCAGAGCATGGATGCTACACCTAGCAATGAAGGCCAAACCTCTATCCACCTGGGTCACAAAGGTTTGTGGGTGACAAAGGGAAAAGGATTTTGACTCCTGAGGAAATTAAGGAGGAAGAGAGAGAGAGGAAGAGGAAGCTAAGGGGAGAAAGTTCCTCTGGGTCTTCAGGTTTATGCAAGCTGCAATCAGGGCTGCTCCCAAACCAAATACTAAGATGATGAGTTGAGGGCAGTAGGATTACTTACCTGCAGACTAGGAACTATGACATTGATGAAATCATTTCTCTCCCCTTAGAACAACTAAATGAACTGGCTGACATGGAAGTGTCAAGAGAGATGAAAGAAAGAGGATGCAAGGTACTTCTCCCAATTCAAAGAGGAGAAGAGACAGAAAATACTCTACAAGCATGCCTCTACTCTCTCCCCAGTTCACGAAAGCCCTGTACAAGAAGATGTGGTTCAACAAGAACCTCAGGTAGACAAAGAAGAAGATAGGATCAAAATGATCAACTACCTAAGTGCCACAGGCTTCTATCAGGCAGATGCACTTCTTCCCTTGTCCTATGACTTTGTTGAGTTTGAGTACTTAAAACAACTTGAGCTTGAGTTAGTCAAGAGAGAAATAAAAGTAAGAAGAAGCTAAGGGAAGAAGGCTGCAAAAGTCAAGAGCCATCATCCAAAAGAGTATGAAGAAAGTCTGCTGACAGACAAAGATGATGAGCTTCTTGAAGCTGTATGGACTCTTCGGAGGAGACTTGGCCCTAGTCTCTATCCACAATGGATGAGCATATAAGGGTAATCAAGCAGAAGATCAAGAGTGGAGAACTGATTGACTACACTCTCTTCCAATCAAGTCCCACCTGAAGTGGAGGTTAAGGTTGAACAACCTGAGACAACACAACCTAGACCTCCTACTGAGCCTCAGCAAGCTTCAATCTTCTGATCCACAGCAGGGTCAAAACTCCCTCTCCTCAGAACTTGTGAGGGAGGAACACCCAACTGAGAAGACAAGGATGATCAACAAGGTGCCGCAGACCAGTCTTCTCAGTTAAAGTCATCTAAGAGGAAGAAGGGGATGGCTTCTAAATCAAAGTCTAAGAAGAGAAGCCTAAATCATCTACCTCTACACCTCAGGCTGAGTCAGATCAACCTGAGGAAGTGCATGAAGAGGCAGCCCAATCAACTCCAATACAAGTGGCTCTTCTTGCAGCTGAGACACCCATCCTATCCTGAACTTCTTTTACCAATCCAGAAAGATGGCATGTAATCAGAGATCAAGGTGTTGAGAATGTCTATACATGGCAAGACATAATCAACTTAACCTCTGCATGATCTATTTGAGATGAGAAGATACTATGAAAGTCTGAATGATCCTAACCATCTAATGAAGAAGGGTATGTCATGATTGGCTGAAGACTACTAACATTTGAAGATCTTCTAAATGTTTTGGTAGCATCAGCCTAGGGGAGTTTGTAAGGATTCTTTAAGTCTGATGCAAACCAAAAACATCCCAAGTCTCTCTGCAAGCAAGCACTAAAGATGAAGTAGAATTGCTTCGAAAGTTTTTACACCATACACTAGAAATATTCTAAGTGTAAAATCTTCCGAAGCCAAGACCAATATCTTCCGAAGCCAAATATGAAGTCTTCCGAAGTAGCCTCAGAGACAAAGTCTTCTGAAGCTTCATCATATGAAGACAGATTTCTTCTGAAGACTTTAGTAACATGCTTTATCTGATGTACTGTTCCATAAAGCTGGACACCTTTCGCTGCATCTCTGTAAAGTCACCAACTTACATGAGTTGGTGAAAAGGTCCATGCTTTTGGTAACTGTACATTAAGGTCTTGAGTCTGTAACCTTCTACTTTATGTACTTTATCCTTTTTTTAATAGATAAGGATGTGAGCTATGACATGTCATAGTCACAATGTCAAAAGGCAGATATGCCTTTTGATTCTACAATTGATTTTGCTTGTGTCTAGTCAATTGTATCCAGCTGGCTTTCAAAGTATAGCGGCTGTAGGTTGTAGTATAAGTATTCCATGTTCTAGTATCTTTCTTTACACTTTGTAACACTTATAATAGAACTTGAGAAAGCAATATACTACATCCTTGAAACCCAAATCTCTTGTTCTGTCTCTTTATTATTACTTGTGTTCTTTGTATCATTATTGTGGTTAATTCAGTTTACTGTTTGATCAAGTTTGGTTAATCTCCTCTTTGTGTTATTGTGTTGTAATTGTTAAGCCCTTAACCGGTCCTGCATTTGTCTTCGGAAGTTGGAGTTTTCCTTCGGAAGTAAGTTTTACACTTTGTCTTCGGAAGAGCTCCTTTTCCTTCGGAAGTTCCACACTTAGCTTCGGAAGTCCTTTATTTGTTTATACCAAAATCTTCTAAGTGACTTGGTTTTGGTTGCACCAGCCTTTCTAGATCCAACATGTAGTTTTGAGGTTAGCTTGTTAGTCCACTTGTTATCTGCTGATTGTTACTCTTTGTACTTAGATAAGATTAATCAAGTGAATATCTTGAAAGAATATCTTGTTTCTTTATTATTACTCAAAATCTGTGTTTTTAAAGTAAGATAGTTGATTTAGATTCTTCATTTGTCATCTGCCGATCAACTAGAAAAGTCTTGTTAGTCTATAACTTGATCCAATAGTGTAAGGTTATACTTGAAAGGTTGATGCAACCAAAGCAATCAAAGAGCTTCCAGCATGCATGCATGAAGTGCAGAGTAGAAGTTACTTCGGAAGTTTTACACATGTAAGAGAAAATATTCTAAGTGTAAAATCTTCCGAAGTCAAAAGACATGAAGACTGATTTTTTCCGAACACAGAGAAGACATGCTTTCTCTGACCAACTTTTGGATAAAGTTGACCAACTTTTCGCTGCCACTCTGAAGATCTACAAACTTATATAAGTTGGTGAAAAGGTCCATGCTTTTGTAAAGGGTAGATTAGGTTTGGGGTCTGTAAATTTCTACTTTGTACCTTTTATCCTTTTGTAATATATTAAGATGTGAGCTATGACATGTCATAGTCACAAGTCAAAAGTCAATATGCCTTTTGCAGGATCGGTGAAGGGTATGCACTTACAACACAACAACCCAATGAGGAGAGTTGCTTAGAACACTTAACAGATCTAATAGGGAACTGGTTAACGTTTAGTTAAAGATGCTAAAAACACAAGTAAAGATGAGAGACAACACAAGATGGCAAACAACACAAGTAATTTGTTGTCAAGAATGATGTATATTGCTTCTAAAGTTCTATTACAAATGTTACAAAGCATAAAGGAAAGTTACAAGTACTTGAGATACATATACTACATCCGACAGCCGGCCATACTTTGAAAGCCAACTGGATACAATTGACTAGACAACTACAAAATCAAATGTAGAGTCAAAAGGCAGATTTGCCTTTTGACTAGTGACTATGACAAGCCATAGCTCACATCCTAATATATTACAAAAAAGATAAAAGTACATAAAGTAGAAAGCACAGACTCAAGACCTCAATGTAGAGTTACCAAAAGCATGGACCTTTTCACAAACTCATGTAAGTTGGTAACTTTACAGAGTTGCAGTGGAAAGGTGGTCCAGCTTTATGGTAAAGTACATCAGATAAAGGCATATCCTCAAAAGTCTTCAGAAGAATTCTGTCTTCATTCTTTGGCTTCAGAAGACTTCGTCTTTGAACCTTCGGAAGACTTCATTTTTGGCTTCAGAAGATGTTGGTTATGGCTTCGGAAGATTTTACACTTAGAATATTTCTAGTGCATGGTGTAAAACTTCCGAAGCATTTCTACTTCTGTTCTTCACTGCATGCATGCAGAGAGACTTTGGATGTTTTGGCTGCATCAGACTTATAGGAATCCTTGCACCTTTTGACTGTACATTGATCTTTTTGTCTAGATTAGTGTTTCCAGCTTGTTTTCAAAGTATAGTCGGTTGTAGAATATAGTATAAAGTGTCTTAGGTTCTCGTATTTATCTTTATGCTTTGTAACACTTGTAGTAGAACTTGAGAGCAATACAACATTCTTGAAAACCAAACTCAGCTTGTTCTTGTTCTTTGTTCTATCTTATACTTACTTGTATTCTTAGTATCATCACTATAAAGCCAATTCCTTATTTGATGTGATAAGTATTCCAACACTCTCTTATTATGAGACTATTGTATTGACCATCCCTTAAATGGTCCTGCAATTGGAATCAGAACATTTTAGGCTCTTGATTTAAGATCTCACCATCTTAAATCCTGCAGTTTCATAAAATACTTAATAACTCAAATGGTAGCTATCTCAAAGGCTGATATGGAAACCGGTACTATGACAAAGTCTACACTGATCACTCCTGATGACCTTGATACTTGGTATCAAAGAATGAAAGTCGTCATCGTCTCAAACTCCAGGATGTGGGGATCTATTGTCTTAGGACCTCATGTACCATGCATCACTTCAGCTGCTGCTGGTGGTGGCATGATATCAAGGGAAGTGGCTGACTACTCTAAAGAAGACTGGAAGAAGATAGATGCATATCAGAAAGCCATGACCTCCTTCCAAACTGCTCTTCCAAACTCTATCTACATAGTATTGCTAAGAAACTATGGGATGCATCGAAACTCATGTATGAGGGGTCAAATGAAGCAAAAGAGAACAAGAAGTACCTCTTGAAGCAGTAATTTACGAACTTCATCTTCACCTTCAAGATAGGTGAAACCATGACTCAACAAAACTTCGAGTATGTTGAGATTGTGGATAGTCTAATGGATGTTGGAGTAAATATTGAGAACAGAGACATTGTGAGGAAGTTCATATCCTCTCTTCCTGGACAATAGATACACTATTGTGTTGTCATTAAGAGAACTGAAAACCTCAAGACCCTCTCACTGAGTTATATGGTATCCTTAGTGGGTACCAGATAGAGATGAACATGCAAAATCCATCTGGTAACTCTAACAATCAGGAGAGTTAAGCCCTCCATGTGGTTGAAAGGGATTGTAGAGAACCACAACAACATCTTATCTGCTACCCTGAAAACTCATAAAAGGGTCCTTTCATCACCTTTCCGGAGACACCAAGGGAGAGCTACATCCAAGGAAGCCCATTTCAAGAGACAAGCTCTTCACAAGCCTTTGAGCCTGCTGATGAAAGCAGGACAACATTCTCTTCACCCTTAAAGACTTAGAATGTAACCATCCAGATTATCTGGAGTACATGGAGATAGTCCAGCAGATCGCTCTTCTCACTCACAGAGCCAAGAAGTTCTATAAGAGGATAGGGAGAACGTTTCCCAACAATGCAACCAGTGAAAAGTTAAGTGTTACAACTATAACCAAATGGGACACTTTGCTAGAGAGTGTAAAGGAACTAATAACAAATGGTGGCCAAGCACAAACCAGACCAAACTATACAAATGGTGCTCAACAGACTAAGAATCCCAAGTAGCAAGCTGCAGTTATTGTTGAAGAAGGTGGATTTGATTAGTGTTTCCATGTTGAAGAGGTATCTCTAAACCAAGCACTGATGGCTAACCACAAAGAAGCCAAGGTATTGGAACATCTTTGCACCCTGAGTGTATTGCTAAAGTTAACAAATATAGGTTCTATAACTTAGAGATGAGATTTGACCTTGAGTCCTTAAACATCTTAAGAGCTTATTTTAAAAGAGCTGAAAATGATTATAAACTTAAAGTAGAAGATATAAAGAAAGCTATTTTAACTCTTAAGCACTAACACACCAACTACATGACTCAAATCAAAGATCTAACGACTAAGTTGACTAAGTGCCAAGCTAAGCTTGTGATCAGAAAAGCCAGGGCAAAAAAATGTGTTCTTGAAGAAGAGACCTTCAAGAACATAATATCCTCATCCTTGCATGCAAAAGTTCGTTATCAGAATAAGCAGGGACTAGGATCTACTGAGATAGCTCCTCCGCACACTATACTATCTGTATGATCTCCAAGGTATGAAACTTGTCAAGATGAGCTTCCTCTCATATACCCTATTGAAGAAGAGGATGAAGAGGAGATAGTAAATGATGGATCTGAGATGAGTGAAGAACAACATTCTAAGAAGGGTCAGTATTACTAAAGGAGAGGAGATAATCTGGGATGACCAAGTCCAAGAGAAAGAACTTGATCAAAGCAGCCAAGAGAAGATCAAAGAAGGTTCAAGAGATCAAGACCACTTTCAAATCAAAGCAGAAACAAGTGTTATCTCTGTAAGATTTGAAGTGGTGAAGACTGAAGACTCAATTATCAACTCTAGTATCAAGATTTCAAGTTTGTGTTTAAGTCATACATGTGAAGAAAAGAAGGCTGATCAGCTGTGTACCACTGCAACACACCTGAACCATTCAGCTCCAAAAGCAAGCTACAACCTAAGAAGCTTGCTACATCATTTGTAAATATGAAGATGGGAGGTGGAAAGTGATCAAGCTCAGCCTTCTACTCAAAAGAAGACTCTAAGAAGGAAGCCAGTTGACTGCATCATGTGTGCTAGTACTTCTCATTGCCATGGATTGCTTCTACAATCCCAAAAATACTATCCATATGACTAAGAAGAAACATTCTGAGAAGACGAAGAAGAAGATAGCTTCGGAAGGAAAATCTGTTTCTTTTGGAAACTCCAAAGTGAAGAAGAAGACAAGTGAAAAGTTGCCTTTGGAAGAAAATTTCGTCTCCAAGAAAGGATTTCTTCCAAAGTACTGAAGGATGTTGTAGTGAAAGCAAGATCTTCCAAGGTCCAGTCTCCAAAACTTTCAAAGTTGTCAAAACTTTCAAAGTGTTAAAGGTCAAGTCTAATCTTCCAAGATGGTGTGGAAGATAAAGGAAGACCATATGACTGGAAGTTCTTTATTAACAACAGATCCTTAAAACCTGAATAAAGGATCAACCACTGTTTCATTGTCTGAAAATTCACTTTGACAAGCCCAAGACCAACAAGGCTGGGGTTTCCAAATGTAACTGATGATCAAAAATAGGTGGACTCACCATTGTTAGTGTTTTTATTTTATTTAATAATAGGTTTAATATTAGTTTACTTTGTTTGTACTTTGTATTTTTTATGTTTTGGGGCCCAACGAAACTATGAGCGAAAGTGTATTTCGCTCATAGTCAGCAAATCTAGTTTACCCGGTGAACTGAACTGTGTTCGCCGCTGGGCGAAACTAGGTCATGGGCTAGACAGTTTTGCTGTCCAGCGAATCTGTCAGCGAAAACTACTCCTGCTTTTATATTGAAAGTTTCTCTCATTGTAAGCAAGTTTTGCAAACCCTAATAGTGAAAATATTATCATTGCAATTGGTTTTTTTCGGCTGGAAGCTTATTCAGATCATATTTGAGCCATTGTTTTCATCTTCATTGTGTGAGTTTGGTGATTATGGAGTATATTTGAAACTGTTCATTATGTCATTGTGTGATGCATGTTTGATCAGTGGGATATGTATGTTATGTGAATCATTTGCACTGTTTATCGATCATATGGACCAACAATATAGTATCAGAGCCTTAATGCTCTTGAGTTGTTGAGTTTTTTTAAGGGTTTATGGCAAAACTACTATTCCATTCATTTGAATCTTATCTTCTGTGTTTTTATGGAGGAACACATTCATCGTGAGCGAGTGTCCCGATGAATTCAAGGTTCGCTATGCTACAAGTGTCCTTTAACAACGGGCACTAACATGGTGGAATAGTGAGAAGAGAAACCGTGGGCTGAAAGTTGATTTGCATTGCCTGGGGAGAATTTAGGGATATAATGATCCAAAAGTCTGCCCAAGGAGCGAGTTTACAAAAGTTAGAGGGAGGAATTCTGGAATCTCAAACAAGATGGTGGAAATCACTTGGCTTATTCCACTCGGCATCATGAGTTGAGTATGCTTCTTCCACACATGGTGGACACCGTGCCCCGTAACATTGAGAAATTTATCAAGGGGGTGCCACCTCAAATTCAAGATGTTGTGATGGTAGTAGGCCCACAACTTTAGAGGAGGCAATCACTATCACAGCACAGCTCACCGAGAATCATATTAGAGCTGGCACTATGTCGGCGAAGGGTTCCAAGTCTACTGCGAAGGTGACACCCGAGGCAACAAAGGAGGTAAGGGCCGAGTCATCTTCTCAAAACAAGAAGCGTAAGTTCACCCCGATACGCAACTACGTTGTGACTGCACCAAATGCCTCAAAACAAATGGTGGTTGCAAATCAAGCTCCCATGGCTAGAGCTTATGCTGGTCCATATCCTATGTGTAACACGTTCAAGTACCACCACGCGAGCAACATTCCATGCCGAGTCTGCTCGTTGCGTGGGAAGTATGGGCATTTGGTGGCTACTTGCCTTCGTGCGCCAAAACAACTGCAATGCTTACCAACCAAACCTGCTACAACTATGGCGAGCCTGGTCATATTTGTCCGCAATATCCTCGTAATGCGGGAACTGTGCCACCGGCTCGTGGAAGGGCTTTCAACATCAACGCCAATCAAGCACAAGCCAACACGACGTGGTGAATGGTACGTCATTGAAACTCTTTTAAATCATTCTTTGTCTTGTAAAATTCCTATCTGTATTCATCATACCAATAATGGGTTACTACCAAACATGTATGTATCTTGTAAATAGTCATTATGCTTTTGTGTTGTTTGATTTGGGCGCGAATAGGAGTTTTTGTGTCCTTGGAATTCGAGCCTATACTTTCTAAATCGCGTGTTAATCTGGAAAGGTCCTTCACGGTCGAAGTCGCAGATGGAAAATCAATCGTGATTGACGTCGTAATACGCGATTGTACCTTGAGCCTTAACGAACACGAGTTCTTCATCGACCTTATTCCTATGCAACTGGGAAGCTTTGATGTTATCATTGGCATGGATTGGTTAGCCAAGCAACGTGCGGAAATTCTATGCTTCGAGAAGTGCATCCGAATTCCTTTACCGACTGGTGATACTTTGAAAGTCTTTGGGGAGAAATCATCCCAAGGACTCAAACTTAAGTCTTGCATCAAGGCCCTCAAGTGCTTAAGTAAAACTACTACATGACTTTCATGGCATATATAGTTAATACGAAAGCCAAGGGTAAGGAACTGAAAGACATTCATGTCGTGCGGGACTTTCCCGAGGTTTTTCCCGAGGATCTTAAGGGACTACCTCCCGTGCGAGAAGTTGAGTTCAAGATTGACTTAATCCCGGTGCAAACCCTGTGGCTAAATCACCTTATCGTCTTGCACCGTCTGAAATGCAAGAACTAGCTAGTCAACTGCAAGAGTTGACCGATAAGGGGTTCATTCGTCCTAGTTCTTCACCGTGGGGTGCACCTGTACTGTTCGTGAAGAAGAAGGATGGTTCGTTCCGTATGTGCATTGACTATCGAGAACTCAACAAACTTACTATCAAAAACCGATACCCTCCCCCTCGAATCGATGATCTCTTTGATCAACTTCAAGGAGCAACTTAATTCTCAATGATCGATCTACGTTCTGGGTATAATCAATTATGTGTACAAGATGACGACATTCCAAAGACCGCCTTTCGTACTCGAGATGTGCACTATGAGTTCATGGTTATGCCTTTTGGCTTGACCAATGCACCTACCGTGTTCATAGATCTCATGAATCGAGTATGTAAACCGTATTTGAATAAGTTTGTGATCGTGTTCATTGATGACATTCTTATTTACTCCAAGACAAAAATTGATCACGAGACGCACTTGCGACAAGTTCTCAAACTTTTGAAGAAGGAGCAATTGTACGCCAAGTTTTCCAAGTGTGAATTCTGGTTAGAAGAGGTTCAATTCTTAGGGCATGTGGTGAATAGCCAAGCAATTCACATTGATCCTGCTAAAATTGAAGCCGTGAAGAATTGGTGTGTTCCCACAACCCCAATCGATGTTCGTTCTTTTCTGGGCTTAGCGGGATATTACCGTAGGTTCATAGCAAACTTTTTGAAGATTGCTAAACCACTAACGGCTCTAACCCAAAAGAACCGACTTTTTGAATGGGGACCCGAACAAGAGGAGGCTTTCGAGACATTGAAACGCAAGTTGTGTAATGCTCCTATTCTAACACTCCCCGATGGAAACGACGACTTTACCGTGTACTGTGATGCTTCTAATCAAGGTCTTGGTTGTGTTCTCATGCAACGAGGCAAAGTCATAGCATACGCGTCGAGGCAATTGAAGGTTCATGAGGTGAACTACACAACCCACGATCTTGAACTTGGTGTTGTCGTTTTCGCTTTGAAGATCTGGCGACATTATCTCTATGGGACGCAATGCATAGTCTACACCGATCATAAGAGCCTCCAACACGTGTTCAACCAAAAGGATCTCAACATGAGACAAAGACGATGGATTGAGTTGATTAGCGACTACGACTGTGACATTCGCTATCACCCTGGAAAGGCGAATGTTGTAGCCGACGCGCTGAGACGCAAGGTCCACACAACAAGACTGTCTCGCTCCAAGACTCCAAGATCGAAGGCAATGGTTTGTTACGCTAGGAGAATTTGATATCGAGATTCATGAGGATGTCAACGAGGCTACTATCATGATTCAAAACATAAGGATCGATAGTGACCTCGAGTTATGCATTCGCGAGGCTCAACAAGTGGCATTAACCGACGAAGGGAAAGATGAAGATTTGATGTTTAACGTATGGTCACAACTGGAGACAAAACCGAACAACATGTGGTACTTCTTGAATCAACTTTGGATTCCAAATCGTGATAACCTTCGACACTTCATTATGAACGAAGCTCATCAAACTCGATATTCTATTCATCCTAGCTCCGATAAGATGTACATGGATCTGCATGGTCAATATTGGTGGCCTGGAATGAAGAAAGATATCGCGTCTTATGTTTCCAAGTGTCTCACGTGTGCAAGAGTTAAAGCCGAGCATCAATGACCTGGTGGTTTACTTGAACAACCCGAAATCCCTATGTGGAAATGGGAACATATATCCATGGATTTCATAACCAAGTTACCTCGTACTCCTCGTGGTCATGATAGTATATGGGTGATTGTTGACCGTTTGACCAAGGCGACACATTTCATACCCATACGAGATACAATACAAAGTTTCAAGGATGGCCCGCATCTACATTGACGAAATTGTGAGTCGTCATGGCGTGCCATTGCACATCATATCCGACCGAGATGCTCGTTTCACTTTGCACTTTTGGTCGTCTATGCAAGAACTCTTGGTACTCAATTGGACTTAAGTATGACCTACCATCCTCAAACTGATGGTCAAACCGAACGAACAATTCAAACCCTCGAGGACCTGTTGCGTCTTTGTGTCCTTGATTTTGGTGGTGATTGGGATACGCATCTACCACACGCGGAATTTTCGTATAATAATAGTTATCACTCAAGTATCAAGATGACACCATTCGAGGCTTTGTATGGTCGCAAATGTCGCTCTCCGATTTGTTGGACTGACATTGGTGAGCATCTCATCACTGGTCCTGAACTTATTCAAGAAACGACCGACAAAGTTTCCAAAATCCGAAGTAACCTTGAGGTGGCTAGAAATCGTCAAAAGAGTTATGCCAATAAAAGACGCAAACCATTAGAATTTCAAGTCAACGACATGGTTTTTCTTAAGGTCTCTCCATGGAAGGGTGTTGTTCGCTTTGGCAAGAAGGGTAAGTTAGCCTCACGCTTTGTAGGACCTTTCAAGATTCTGAAAAGAATTTGGAATGTGGCTTACAAACTGGAACTACCTTCTGAACTTAGCGGAGTTCATCCTGTCTTCCATGTCTCAAACCTGAGGAAATGTCTGGTTGATGAAAATTTGCATGTTCCATTAGAGGAAATTCAAATAGATGAGTCATTGCATTTCGTTGAGAAGTCTGTTGAGATTTAGATCGAACCCTAAAGAAGACCTGAACAACTACCACACCTATTGTCAGAGTCCGTTTAACGTGGAGCTGAGTTCACTTGGGAGCGTGAGGATCATATGAAGGAGACATACCCACATTTGTTCGTTTAGTTCATTCTTAATTTCGGGACGAAATTCTTTTAAGTTGGCGAGACTGTAACATCTTGTATTTTTGCGTTAATAG
Organism: Flaveria ramosissima; assembly: GCA_025215565.1. Lineage (NCBI taxonomy): Eukaryota > Viridiplantae > Streptophyta > Magnoliopsida > Asterales > Asteraceae > Flaveria > Flaveria ramosissima. Next base: position 2,639,542 of record CM046045.1, read on the forward strand.
AAAGTTAGCTTTGTTAATTCTTGTAAGGACCGTTGTGATCTTATACGAAACTCATGGATTACTTATGCTTGTTGCTTTAATTTGCCTTTTAATTCTTTATCTTGAAAGATTATAATGTTAATTATTACTTAATAAATAAATAATAATAAATAATGATATTATTATAATAAGAATAAAAATAATAATATCAATAATAAAGTAACAATAATAATAATAAACAATAATAATAATAATGATTATAATATTAATAATAGAAATAAAATTATAACAATAATAATAATAACTAAGAATAATAATAATAATAATAATAATATAATAATAATAATAATATAATAATAATAATAATAATAATAATAATAATAATAATAATAATAATAATATAATAATAATAATATTGTTATAAATAATAATAATTTATAAAATTTATTAAACTTAGAAATTTTTAAAACTTGGATTTAATAAGTCAAGGGGCCTTAAGGTCATTTTATAAACTTTAAATAGAAGGTTTATGCATAAAATAATAAACATTCATAACTTGAGGGACTAAATGTGTAATTTATTAAAACCCAAACCCCCACCCTTATCTAAACCCCGCGATTCCGGCAGGAGCTCCGGCCAAACTCCGGCCGAGCTCCGGCCACCTCAAACCGTGAAATTTGATCATTTTTTTAGCATCCAAACCGTTCCAAACCCTTCGTGTACATGATTCGACCTTGAATGCATGAATTAATGGTGTTTAAACCACCGGTTACGAGCCCATTCGATCGAATAACCGAAGGCATCAATCGCATAACCGTTAGACATTGAAGACACCATAATAATCAAATTAAACAAGCATAAACAATCATTTAACCATCTTTAATCTATTCCAACTTCCAATTTCATTTGAAACAAACACAATCTTCGAGTTTGAACTTCATCCTTGTCGTGAACCTGCAACCTAGTCGAGACCACTGTCCAAGCAATTTGGACCAAAATTGAAAGGGGGCTTTGCATCAAGAACACTTTCTGAAGCTACACTCAGGTTTAATTTGGTTAACATCAACAATTGCACGTTGAACGAATTCAAGCTTCAGTCGCAACTCGTCTGCATTTGCTCTTATCAACCTAAACATCAAATCGGGTATTAAGTATGTCCATAGACTCGAAATCACATGGGGAATCAAAGCCCCATGTTTATTCTCGTAAACATTATCGCTTGATCATCAATTTTAGGTTTGAACAATCTAGGGTTCTTGTCGATTTGTGGTTTTCTTTGAAACACTATTTTGTCAATTAAAAACCAATCATTGACGCGGCTGAAGCCTTTGGTTCAATGGTAGCACACATGACATCCAAGCTTGAGGTCCCCGGTTCGAACCCGGGGAACCTCAAACATTTTTTTAGGCTTTTTTGGCCTTTAAATTAAATACTAAAAATTATAAAAAATTATAAAGGTCATTTTATAAAATGTGATTATTTTAAAAACCATTTGAGTATTTTCTGTAAAATTATTTACTAAAATAAATACTTTTATATATTTTATTAATGGTTCTAAAAAATATATAAAAAAAGATATAAAAAGCTTGTCTTTTATAAAAGTAGATGTTTACTTTGTTTCTATAAATTATTTCAACCGTTGCTTTCAAATCATTGCTTAAATTGTGGTTACTAAATTTAATTTAATTTTTATACAAATTATATTTTTTTATTTATATATAACTTATATAAATGTAGTAAATTGCTTTGAGTTTCATAAATATAATTGGTTTCATTTTGTTAAAAAAATAATTATTTGACAAAACCCCAAAATCCACTTAAAACCCTTGTACCCGTTAATTCGTTAAACATGTCATTAAACTTAGATCTTGTAATTATATATATGTATAGGTGTCTTGTGAAGGATTATGTTGAAACAATGCTTATTATTATTTCTTATTAATCATCCAATATATACTTATTTGACAAGTGAGTATTTCTATACCCTTTTTCATATTTTTACACTTTGGGGGAAACATGTTCTTATAATCGTTGCACTTGTAAAACGTTTGATTCTTGTAAACTTATGGAAATTCACTTGTATGTTGTGGTTTGTTGATCCTAGTAGCTACCATGTAATGTCGATTATATGTACAATCATTAACCATTGCTAGCCTGGCGACGTCATAGATCTATGGGCCTGACAAGCCTGCTTGGTTAATCCAAGTACACTTAGCTAATCGTATATACTTGTAAACGTTTGAGACTTGTAAAAATCTGTCAAGGTTTGATTGTGCATTCTGTCTTACATCTCTAGTTACTTTGTTCTCTAACTTATAACATGAATTGCCATCTTTTATATACTTATGTATTGAAAACTATGGAAATATCACCAACATTATGTTGACCTTTTATTTTTAACATGTTTCAGGAAATGCTCAAGTTTGATTGACATCATGAAGTGCTTTCACATCTAGGAATGGACCTAGTTAAATAAATGAAATAAATTGGCTTATATATCTTATGTTATGTTATTTTTCTTTATTTGAAACTTATGATTGTAATGTTATCGTTGAAACTTATGATTAATATGTTTGGATTTAATAATAGCATTATGTGGCTGTGAACGATCTTAACTCTCACATCTCGACGTTTCCGCCGTCAAGGTTGGGGTTGACAATCAGCCTAGGGGGAGTTTGTAAGGATTCCGATAAGTTTGATGCATCCAAAACATCCAAAGTCTCTCTGCATGCATGCATTGAAGTACAGAAGTAGAAATGCTTCGGAAGTTTTACACCATGCACTAGAAAAATATTCTAAGTGTAAAATCTTCCGAAGCCAAGATCAACATCTTCTGAATCCAAAAGTGAAGTCTTCCGAAGCTTCAAAGACAAAGTCTTCCGAAGCCAAAGAGTGAAGACAGATTTTTTTCGAAGACTTTTATGACATGCATTTATCTGATGTACTTTATCATAAAGCTGGACCACCTTTCCGCTGCAGCTTTGTTCAGTCACCAACTTACATGAGTTGGTTAAAGGTCCATGCTTTTGGTAACTGTACATTGAGGTCTCGAGTCTAAGCTTTCTAGTTTATGTACTTTTATCCTTTTTGTAATATATTAGGATGTGAACTATGACATATCATAGTTACTAGTCAAAAGACAATCTACCTTTTGACTCTACATTTGATTGTGTAGTTGTCTAGTCTTATGTATCCAGCAGTCCTTCAAAGTATGGCCGGCTGTAGGTTGTATAAATATCTCCAGTATTTGTAACTTTCTTTTATGCTTTGTAACATTTGTAAAAGAACTTGAGAAGCAATATAAAACATTTGAAAACCATACACTTGTGTTATTTGCTATCTTGTTCTGTCTCACATATTTACTTGTGTTCTAGCATCTTACTTATAAGTTACCAGTTCCCTATTTGATTTGTTAAGTTCTCTAAAGAACTCTTCTAATTATGTTGTTGTGTTGTAAGTGCATACCCTTAAACGAACTTGCAATCCTGTCTTGAATTCTTTGAGCCAGCCTGTCAGCTTGCCTAGATTGGCTTGGGTTGGCAAGTGGCATGTTGTTGGAGCATATATTGTCATATATAGTGTGTCCGTCGCTTGTCGAATAGTCTAGACTTAATGTAATAAACCTGATATGTTGTAAACACATGAAACTGGGTCATTCGCAGGAGCATATGCGAATGAGACTCAGTCGTGCGACTGAGCCTTACTAATGGGCCAGTCATACGACTGAGAGATGCGGTTGGGTCAGTCGTACGATTGAACCATACGCATGGTCCAATCGCACGAATGGGCCCAGTCGCATCCAATATGGGCCGAGGCCTATATATACCAGTTTCAATGTGTAGAGAGTTAAGGGTTTGGGGAGGGAGTCTGCCCGGGGCCTAGGGCTGCCGGATGAGAGGGGAGGTCATGCTCGATCTCCCCTTGCCAAGAGTCTTGATTCTTATGTTGTAACGAGCTTGTAATCGTTAGGTTTTATTAATGAAACCAATTTTGATAGTTCGTGTTATTGATTGTCTCTTGGTTTTTGCTGTTGTTTATCCTTCCGTCAAGAACATGCTCGGATGTTTACCGATCCAGTGACTTCACAATTGGTATCAGAGCTTTGGCTCTTGATTTCGTGTTGATTCAATCAAGATTGCATAAAAGTTTGTGTTTTTGCACGAAAAACGCAATCTTTTGCATCAAAAAGTGATCTTGGACGTTCCCTGCTCATTGAAGTTCAGTTTCTACGAACCTAGACGATTTGGACTTGCAAAATTTCGAATTTTTACGGCTGAAACCCGTCAAACCTAGAAATTTTCGCAAAAACAGCAGCTTCAGTCGCACGAGTGGCTCATTCGCACGACTAGACTCATTCGCAGTGTACATTCGCACGACTGGACCTAGTCGCACCCTCATTCGCACGACTGAACCCTTTCGTTCGCATAGCTCACACGAACCAGATTCATACGCACGACTGAACCAATCGCCCTGTTCAGTCGCACGGTTGGACCAATCGCAGAGTTCATTCGCACGAGTGGACCATTCGCATTCTTCAGTCGCACCAGTTAAAGTTGATTTGATTAGACTCTAAGTTTAGTAACCATGGAAGATCAGATGTCAGCCTTTACTGCGGGGAAGGACTCAAGAATACAGAACCTGCTGCTACTTGAGAGTGAGGTGGGTATTCACAATAAACCACCAAAGCTCTTGACGTTAGATGAGTTTCCTCGTTGGAAGCAACGTTTTGAGATCTACCTCAATGGAGTAGATCCTAATCTGTGGGAAGCTATCGAAGTTGGATATAGTACACCGGTGGGAGCAGATGGAGTGAAACTAACGTTGAGTGGGATGACTGACGCTCAGAAAGTAAAGTATAATGCTGAGAAAAGAGTGTATGCGATGATAACTCAGTCGATCCCCAAAGATATATTCCACCAGTACTCAGAGAACAAGCAGTCCAAGAAACTGTGGGATGAGCTAGAGAAAAGGTATGATGGGAATGCATCGTTAAAGGCAATCAAAGCAAAGGAGTTAAAGAAGGAGTTCGATAACTTCTCATCAATTGGTAACGAGGGGTTAGATGAAGTCATAGACAGATTCTACCATTTGATGAGCGAGTTGCATACACATGGAGTGGAAACAACTATGGAAGAAAAGGTAAGCAACTTCGCAGATGGATTGCCTGACAAGTGGGCCTCATTCGTGTCTAATCTTAGACAGAATGGTATACTTATAAAGTTGGATATAAATGACTTTATTCTTAGACTGCGTGAAGAAGCACTAAGGATGAAGTATAGAGCACAGAAGTCATCATATACACAAAACCCAGCTTTATACAATGCCACGCCCCAATCTAAGACTTCTGGTGCACCTCTCCAGACGGCATTCGTGTCTAGCTCGTCAGGTCCTTCACATGCTTCTACTTCTGGATCAGACACGTCTGGGTCATCATGTACCCATTATATTGGATCAGAAGCAAGTGCTACAAATTGAAGACCAAGAATCTCGGTAATGTGACCGTAGAAGTAGCACGAGAGCATATGGATCTTCTCGCTGCTGTGTGGTTCATTCATATGATGGACTTGTGGCTGGGAAGATTGGAAACTGTCACTTGGCTGATGAAGACTACGAGCAGGTCGATGAAATGGAGCTGGAAAGGATGGATATAATGTGGGCCTTAGCTAGCGCTGTCCGAAGGGCGAAAAAGTTTGTTAAGAAGACTGGACAGAACTTGATTGCTACTAAGGATACCACATTTGGTTTTGACAAGAGCAAGGTGACTTGCTTCAACTGTGGAGAGAAAGGGCACTTCAAGAGGGAATGTGTCAAACCAAAGAAGACGGGTAATGGGAACCCGTTCTCATCCTTTACTCACCAAGACAAGCAAACCTCTAGTTCTACTTCATCAAACAGGACCCAAAAGCCTTGACTGCTCATGATGATGAAGGACAGGACTGGAGCTTAGATTTGTCAACCCAGAATCCAACATTGCAAGTGTTGAAGATCTTGATGATGATTCTGCGAGTGAGGGTGATATAGCAGTTGATATAGCATGTCACACAGTGAAGAAACAACTGCAGCTGAAGTCAGTTACACACCAAAGGAGGAAACTTCCAAGTCAGATTCAGAAAAGTCAGAATCACCAGAACCAGAGACGTCTGATGCTGCGTTGATGGCTAACTCCTCTGAAACAACACAGGTAAGTACAACTGACCAATTGTTTAATAATCATGCTTGTTCTAACTGTGATAAATTTAGGAATAGCATTGATGAAAAATTTGCTAGGTTATTAGATCACAATGATAACTTAGTAAAGGACTTACAAACTATGCACTGAGGCCAATAGAGTTCTAAAACAAAATGAGCATAGTTATAAAGAAAAGATAGACCTATTGACTAAGCAACTTAGGGAAACCGAAGTAGTTGCCTTTAATCAATCAAATGACATTAGGTACTATCTAAACTCCCTAGAGGACACTAAGAAACAAAAGGCAGTTCTAGAAGTAGAAGTTAATTCCTTAAAACAGAAACTGCATAGTTGGACTAGTTCTTCACACATAGTTCAACACTTAGTGAGAGAAAGAAATAATGGGGAGGGATTAGGATACAAAGTGGTTCCACCACCACCTGAGACCTTGATGAACACCAAGTCTAGACCAGTAAACAACAACCCAATCAAGGATCATGTGGTGACCACTCCTCTTGTTACTGATCCAGACACATCATGTTCATCTACTGAATCTGGACAGAAACAAAAGGAGGCCACTTCAAGGCAAAGGGTAAATTGCTTGTGTTAATCTGGAAAATGAATTTGAAAAAGTTAACTTAAAGTCTGGGTCAAACAGAGTCAAATCAGAACCCAAAAAGACTTCAAATGTTAATTTTTCACATGCTACAAGTCCAAACCAGTTAACCAAAAAGTTGAACAAGTTAAACAAGTTTAAATCAGTTAAATTGTGTTAAACCAGAGAAAACATCAAAATTGCTAGAGTCAAAACCTAAGGTAATTGATGTTACTAAAGAGTCACGCATTTCTCCACAAAGAAAGTCAAACTATAAGGTTGATAGCAGATTGTGCTACAACTGTGGAGATGTGGACATATGTGCTTCTATTGGTCCATTTCTATCAGACACCCAGGAAGCAGATGATCCTTCAGGACTCTAGACCTAGGTCTTCTAAGAGGAGTTCTCTAACTCCACCTAGAAGATCTAGTGAACCTAAAGTTCAACCTGTAAGCCAGACGACTGTTTATCATAAACAGGCATTGCACAAATCTGGCTTATGGAAAGAGAAGACACCTGTGTGACTGATACTGATGACAAGAAGGAATCTGAGTTACCCTCACCTTCTAAAGGTCAATGGGTAGAGTTTATGATGTGTGATGCCTCTGGGAAACCCAAGACAGTAAAGGCTTGGGTTCCTAACCTAAACTAATGCATTTACTTGATATGTGCAGGGTGTTCGGTATAGCGCTGAGACTAACACGTGGATTATAGACAGCGGAGCATCCAGGCACATGACAGGTAATAGAGCCCTTTTATCAAATGTCAAACAAATAAAAGGAGGGCATGTTTCCTTTGCAGGAAACAAGGGAGGATACATCACAGCACAGGGAGAAGTGGGAAATCAGAAGGTGAAGTTTGATAAGGTGAACTACGTTCAACAACTTCAAAATAACTTGCTTTCTGTTTCCCAAATCTGCGATAAAGGATTTAAAGTCATCTTCGACAACAACAAGTGTTACGTGCTGAAGAAGGACTACATGATTCCAGAGGATCAAGTACTAATGACTGCTTCAAGATATAAGGACTTATATGTCTTGGATCTGTCAACAGCTGCTCCAACGGATCAAGAGGTGCAGTGCTTTCTATCAAAAGCTACTGAGAAGGACTCAATCTCCTGGCATAGGAGAATGGGACACATTAGTCAAAGGAAGATGAATCACTTGATTCAGAAGGACTTAGTGAGAGGAGTAAATGTCAAGAACTTCCAACTTCCTGACTTTTGTGTAGCTTGCAAGAAAGGCAAACAGACAAAGAAGTCTCATAAGGAAAAGAAAGTTCATTCAATAGAACTTCCTCTTGAACTTCTTCACATGGATCTGTTTGGTCCAGTCAGTACAAGGAGCATTGCAGGCGATCTGTACTGTTTTGTGGTCACTGATGACTACTCAAGGTTCACTTGGGTAATGTTTCTGAAATCCAAATCAGAAACATTTGAGTCATTCAAGGAATTAGTCACCACTCTGGAATCTCTCTACAAGCTAAAGGTTAGACAAGTACGCTCAGACAACGGGACTGAATTCAAGAATCAATGGATGGAGGCATACTGCAAGGAAAAGGGGATTGTTCATCAATTCACTTCAGCATACACGCCTCAGATGAATGGAGTTGCTGAGAGGAAAAATAGAAGCTTGATAGAGACTGCACGGACTATGCTAGCGGACTCGAAACTGCCTATCCAATTCTGGAATGAGGCAGTAGCAAACGCATGTTATACACTGAATCGAGTCCTAATAGTCAAGCGCCACGGAAAGACATGTTATGAGCTACTCCAAAGACGCAAACCAAATTTGGAGTATCTTGAACCTTTTGGCGCACCATGTACACTTCTGAAGAAGACGCAGGAAGGAAAATTCAGCGAGAAGGCAGATGAAGGAATATTTCTAGGATACAACATACCGAATAAGCGAGTTTACAATAACTCAACGGGTCTTGTAGAAGTGTGGTGTAATGTCGACGTTCAGAGATATACCACACCACCTACAGGAAAAGGACCCGCCTACTTCTTCGATTATGATGGATTCTTCAAATCCTTCAACATACCTCTCTCTCCCTCGGATGATAGCTAGCAACTAGGATGATGTATGATATTCTGAATACACCATCTAGCACACAGGGAGAATCATCTACTCAGTCAGGGGGAGTAGTCAACGACAGTGACTCCTCCTCTGAAGATGAAGCTGAAGAAGATGACCAGAACAGTCAGGAGGAACAGGTTCCAGTACCAGCAAGTCCACAAGCATCTACGAGTGATGCACCTTCGACTTCAGAACCTCAAACTCCAACTACCTCAGATGCAGAACCAAATGTTCATAATCTTGGCTCTGAGGTAGCTGTTCCTACTACTCCAGGATCACGACTAAATGTTTATCATCCCCTTGACAATGTCATTGGAGATGTCAGATCAGGAGTACAAACCCGAAATCAGTGTATCAGCTGATTACGCCTCGGTTATGGAAAAAGGTTACATTCATGATGGTGCCTATCGATGTTTTGTCTCGCAGGTTGAGCCAAAATATGTCAGTGAAGCACTCAATGATGAGGCGTGGGTGAGTGCCATGCAAGAAGAACTTCTGCAGTTTAAGAAGTTAGGTGTATGGACACTGGTTGATAAACCTAAAGGTGCTAAAGTCATTGGCACCAAATGGGTACTAAAGTGCAAAAAGGATGACCAAGGGGTCATTATCAGGAACAAAGCTCGACTGGTGGTTCAAGGTTTTCGCCAAGTCGAGGGAATTGACTACAATGAGGTGTTTGCACCCGTGGCAAGGATGGAAGCGATTCGTATCTTCCTCGCCTATGCATCGTACATGAAGATCAAAGTCTACCAATTAGATGTAAAGAGTGCATTCCTTCATGGAGAAATCAGAGAAACAGTCTACGTGAGTCAACCAGAGGGTTTTGAAGATCCCTATCATCGGGATAGAGTCTACAAGCTTGACAAAGCTTTATATGGGCTTCATCAAGCTCCTCGAGCTTGGTATGAGAAACTCTCAACTCATCTTGTGAAACACGGCTTTCGCAGGGGAGTAATTGACTGTACACTGTTTATTAAGGAAAAGGATGGCGACCTACTGCTTGTACAGATATACGTTGATGACATAATCTTCGGGTCAAAGAACGAAGAGTTATGTAAAGAGTTTGAAGCAGTAATGAAGAAAGAATTTGAGATGAGTGCCATGGGGGAGATGAAGTTCTTTCTCGGGTTACAGGTGGATCAAACACCTAATGGGATCTTTCTACATCAGACCAAGTATGTAGGAGACATTCTCAGTCGTTTTGACATGGAGAATGCTTCTGCTGCTGGAACTCCACTTGCTACTAATCATGATATAGCACCGGATGATAATGGAGATCTAGTAGATGCCACCATGTACCGAGGAATGATCGGATCTCTCATGTATCTCACTGCCTCAAGACCTGATATTATGTATGCTACATGTCTATGCTCAAGATATCAGGCTAAACCAAAGGTCAACCATCTGATTGGGGTCAAGAGGATCTTTCGTTATCTGAAGGGTACACCTACACTTGGACTGTGGTACCCTCATGATGATGACTTTGAGCTTACCGCGTATAGTGACTCGGATTACGGGGGCTGCAAGATGAACTACAAGTCTACATCAGCAGGGTGTCAATTCTTTGGGAGAAGATTAGTTACCTGGCAGTGTAAGAAGCAGACATCGGTTGCCTTGTCAACCTGTGAAGCCGAATATGTTGCTGCTGCAAGTTGCTGTTCTCAAATCATCTGGATTCAACAGCAAATGCGGGACTACGGTTTAAAATTCTCATCTACTCCTATTTTTGTTGATAACTCTGCTGCAATTGCAGTAACTAAAAATCCGGTCCAACATCCTAAGACCAAACACATCGGTATTAAATACCATTTCATAAGGGATTGTTTTGAAAAGAACTTAATTGATGTGGTTAAAATTAATACTGATTTTCAACGCGCTGACCTCTATACTAAAGCTTTTGATAAACCACGTTTTCAATATTTATTAGAGGTCAACGGTGTTAAAAAGAAAAGTGAGGTAATTCCTGATGATGAAAATGTGTAGTCCGATGTCGTGTACTTAAATTTTAATTTTTATTTATTTTGATTTGTTTATTTGATGTTTATTTTATTTAAACTCATGTTCTCTTGCTGTGTATTAAAATCCTAAAATAATTAAACCAGAAATGATTTTAGTATTTTAGGGGGAGAATATGTCAGCAAGATAACATTAAAAAAAAAAATAAAAAAAAAAAAAAAAAAAAAAATGAGGGAGAAGGAGTAGCAAGCTGAAATAAGGTAGACTGTATCTGTGATACCGATTCAATACCTTTGGAAAATGATAGTACACAGGAACAAATCAAGAGGGACTTTAAAATTTAAGTGTTAGTAATGTGCAAAAGTTCAAAGTAATAAATCTGTGTAGTCTAAGCAATACTAAAAGGAAAGATGATAGAAAACTGGCAACTCCTAAGGTGACACAAAGAAAGTAGACTTAGAGGCTGCTAGACCATATATGATATGTTGGTAGATTCAACACAAAGACAACTAGACCGGATTGGTGATTACAAGATAAAACTAAAGTGTTCAACTAACTGTGGGCATCCATCTTATCACTGGTTAACACAATCAACAATATTCCAATAAGGGGTAATGAGCAATTAAACGCCACAAATGTGTGCGGATGACCATAACTAGAGCAAAGCAAAAGAAAAAATTGAAAGACAAATGCAATAAAGCTAATGACGTATGTTGTTGGTGCATTTTGTGCAAAATAAAATAAGCTGCTCTAACAAGGAGATAGGTTATGTGCCTCTCTGCTGTGCGATGGCACTGACCTGAGGATAAGCATAACCTAGATATTCTAGAATTCATTGTTGTTTGCCGCCTCTCTGCTGTGCGATGGCACTGACCTGAGGACAGGCTTCTCTTTGAAAGCTCTAAGAATAGTCTCTTCTTGTAATAATACCCGTAGACCGCTCAAAAGCTCCTGAGGGATGTTGATTACCATATAAGTGTGGGATCCACAAATGTTAGTTGAAATAATTAAACCTAAATAAGTCACCAGTCTGTGTCGAAAGTCTGTGTATGGATTTAAGTGGACAAACATACTGACAATCATTGTGGCTACTTTCTCAAAGGTTCAAATCAATGTGAAAACCTAAGAGTTTCAGTATGATTTCCTTATGTTGCTAATGATTCTGGATGAACACCGAGAACTTGAGCATCAAAAGGTTTTATAACAAGTCTCAAATGATTTGAATTACCTGTATGATTCCAAAAATTGAATTGGTCCAGATGTGATCAACCTAAGTTGAAGCTATCTACTCCCGATCCAAATCCCGTAGATATCAATCTCTGGATTTATCTCTCACAAAAAGCCAAAAATATGTCTGATTATGTAATTAGTTTAACTTCTTAAATTAGTTCGTTCGTTTTAAGTTTTAACTTGAGTCAGTGTCGGACTACATCAGGAAAATCAGAAGGAATAAACTCACTAAAACGGGTCATGTCTGAGATGACCACATGTTCTTTAAAAAATTATATCAGTCACGTCTGCGGTGACAAAGTATTTTTTAAAAGGGTCACGTCTGAGGTGAACAAAGTGGTTAAAAGGATCACGTCTGAGGTGATCAATGTGTTTTCTAGATTAAAACGATCATGTCTGAGATGATCAACAGCTCATAACGTTAATTAAACTAATATAAAAGAGTTAAAGGTAAATTGGGAAAATAGCAGAAAAATTAACTAAGTATGACCCATTCGCACGAATGGACCATACGTATGGTCTAACCATACGAATGAAGTCCATTCGCACGAATGGAACACACGATTAGTCCAATCGGATGCTTATATGCGAACGAGTGAGTCAGTCGCACGACTGAACTTCAGTCGGACGACTGGAGAAGGGCGACTGACCCAATCGCACGACTGAGTCCCACTCGCACGACTGAAAGGTGCGAATGAACTCAGTCGCACGATTGGAACTTGAGTGGATATAAATAGAGGGGAGTCGGTCGCAGAGACTCTTCATTCGCAAAAATCGCCCTAAATCGCATATAGTACCGTTACTCTGCCCAAATTTTCTCTATTTGATTTTTATAGCTGATTCTGTGTCACTGACTTTCGCTCATCATCTTACAGGTATATTGAAGTAATATTCCATCGAAATCTGATAGAATGAAACCCTAAATTGATGAATGCGACTGTAACAGGCGAACCGAGAATGTCAAACCCTAATAACCTATTAAAACTAAGTAATATGTTAAAATTGGTTAAAATAGGTTATTAGGGAAGTATAGGCGACACTAAAAAACCGGTTAATTGAATGTTAAAACTTGTTCTGCGTGGATTTGATCTTGGGACGACTGAAACGAATGAGACAGACGACTGGTCGTCTTGATGAACTTCAGTCGCACGACTGAAGGGTGCGAATCACTTAATCGCACGACTGAACCATGCGAATGAGACTCAGTCGCACGACTAGTGTAATCGCACAAGAGTTCATGCGCATGAGCCCAGTCGCACACTCAGTCGTGCGTATGAGGTCAATCGCACGTCTGAACCTCAATCGCACGACTGTCTTCAGTCGTACATCCCCAATCGCATGACAGATAATGTGTATTTAAAGTTTAAGTGTTGCTTTATCCTCTTAGCCAATGAAACTAACGTTTATGTTATTATGTGTTACAGATGGCGGGTAATTGGAATATGAGCACTAAGCACAACATTTGTGCTCACCTGGACTTGACTTCCAGGAATGCAGCCGACTTTGCTGGCATTATTACTTTCCTTCAGAGATCGAGGATCGCGTATGCTATATCTACTCCCTGCACACCTTACAGATCAGTGCAGCAGGCCTTTTGGGCTGGCGCATCAGTAGACAGATCCACCGAGCCACACTGCATCAGGAGCTCGATCTTCGGTGAGGCTATCACCGTTTCTGAGGAGGATCTGAGGATAGTACTTCAGTTTGGGGACGATGCTGAGTGTCCCACACGTTTACACCCCCTCACTGTCCGTGGATGCTTCATGAGAGCCAAGTACTCTGGGGACATCAACGCCGGGGTACTCAACAAGAGTAACCTCTGTCCCCAGTTCAAGTACTTGGCCCACGTGCTGCTGAAGTGTATAGCATCACGGAAGGGTGGATTTGATGAGCTATCTGACCAGATCCAGAACGCTTACGCAGCGTTGGTGCTGAACCATCCGTTCAGCTTCTCGAGGATGATATTCAGTTATCTGGTGGAGAACCTCGAGGGGAAGGGGAAGGAAGGCTTCTGTATGTACCCTAGATTCTTACAGATGATCATTGATCAGAAGCTTCCTTCCCTACCGAAGGAGAAGGAGGACGCTGTTACCCTCGAGGTCATGGATGACACGACACTTGGACGGATGAAGGTCTACAGGGGGAGCAGGTGAAGCCCCCTGTCAGGAGGCTGTTTGGGCATCTGGCCCGGGTTGATTATGTGGCGCCAGCGAAGAGGAAGTGGCGCCACGAGGACAGTGACTCAGACGTGGAGCACATTGCTATACCAGAGTCAGACTCTGATGATGATGATAGTGGCGATGCCGGGGATGACATGCCTGCCCCATCTAGAGGCACAGATACAGAGATTATTCCCCCGGGATCAGCCACTGCCGGAGAGGTCGCAGAGATGGCCGGCTTCCATCAGGAGTTTGTCGCTGGTGACATTGACGAGGAGGAGTCAGACGAGGAGCCCCTCACCAGGACTGTGGGAAGCAAAGTCGTTCCCACAGACCACGGGCTAAAGGTGGTCGGTGAGCACCCAAGGGACTCCTCGGCGAGAGATACTGACCCCAACTATGTTCCGGGGTCAGGGAGCAGAGTTGCAGGGGGAGCATCCACTTCCTCCGGGACCAGGAGGAAGCGGATGGCTCAACCACATGGGATGAAGAAGAAGAAGCGTCGGTTGACCTTCGTGACTTCCACTTCTACCACCACAGCCACCACCACCACCACTACTGAGATTCCACCCATCACCACAGCCACTACATCCACTACACCTACCACCACATCCACCACTTTACCCACCACCACTATATCTATCCCATCCATCACCAGACCATTCACCCCCACTTCACCACCATCGACCCACCGACCCATATTCACCACAGCCACTGCCACCACCACCACACATCAGGCTGGACCATCAGCCCAGCCCTCACAGGTACATGGATTCTCTCTACCTCACATTGGGGTAGAGGAGCAGCTATCAGCGCTTAACCGAATGGTTATGCGTCTGCTTGCTGCTGACGAGGAGAAGGCGGCCCAGATCCGCAGACTGACCGACTTGGCTGCTGCCCAATCTCAGCAATTGGCAGAGCAAGCTCGGGTCATTGACCAGCAGAGAGTTGAGGTGGCCCAACTCCAAGACACTCAGGCTCAGTCCGCCAAACGCATTGAGGAGTTGGAGTCGACCAATAAGACGATCATGCTGAGGCTGAAGGGGTCGAAGGATGAGCCCCTGAAGCTAAAGGAGGGTGACGGAGATGACGGAGATGATGATGATGAAGATGAGGATGATGATGAGGGAGATGATGATGATGAGGAGACAGAAGAGGAGAGGACAGAAGGACATGACGATGATGACGAGGCAGAAGGAGGGGATGCGGCTGCATCGGCCTCTGCCTCAGGTCAGGAGCGCAGATCCAAACGTCGACAAGACCAGTCATCCACTACCTCTGCTCCTCCGAGCGACACACCACAGATTCAGGATCAAAATCCAAACTTTCAGAGGGATGAGTTTGACTTTACTCCCCTTCAAATGGTCAAGACTCAGTTAACTATGATTCTTGACCTACAAGGGATAGTAAGACGGTCAGTGAGTTATACCCCTGAAGAAGGGGAGATAATTCACGACCTGTCCGATGAGCAAATAGCTGAAATGTTCAAACTCAATCCCGATGAAATCGTGAAGGATGCTCCAACAGTGGACTCAACCAGTGATGAGGAACTGAACGACATTGATGAGGTTGAGATTGAAGACATCACTGCTGAAGAGTATCCTCAGTACGCTGACGCCGAGGGAAATGTGGTCCCCAATTTGGGTGAATCCCTAGTCAGTGATACTTTTGAGGTACTCAACAAGATGGAGCAAGAAGCAGAAAAGACTGCAGAAACAGCCCAAGCCTCCAATGCAGATGTTGATATTCGCAAGGCTGAATGGGCTGCCTGTTTTGAGGAAGTACGAGCCCAGCGGGCTGCACCAAAGAGAGATGCCTACACAAAGCTCTACAAAGTCAAGAAACACCATAAGGTGTCGGGCAGGATTATCTCTTGGGCATATTTTGAAGACCTTAACGCGTATGCTGTTAAGAGGGAGCAGGGCATAGAGTACTTCAGGTTCCCACATGATCTGAAGACTCTACCTGGTTTTGAGCTCAACCAGCTGGCTAAACTTAAGCTGCTGTATGCTGACCCGAGGAAGATGTCAGGCTGGTTTGAGGCTGCCCTGAGGAAAGAGTACCACACCAGGTGGGTCAACTTCAAACCTCAACAACCTACGAGGTATATCAGACGTTCTGAAGTTGATCCCAGGACTGGAAAGCCAAAGATAGTGCTGAAGTGGAGTCCTCCGCGCACTATGTCAAGAATCCCTCTAAGGGAAATGCCACAGGACATCACTCCCCACTTTAAATGGTGGTACTACGATTGGAGAACAGCTGAAGCGGTCATAGTCCTAAACCGAGAGGGCCAAATGGATACTATCAGGGTATTCGACCCAATGTGGCTAACCAACTTATCTGCTAATGATGTCTACACATTATATAAGTGGCCACTGTTCTATGACACGCAAGATATTGTACAAGCCCTCCAATTCCAAAACGTCATAAGACTCTGCTTTGCTTTTGAGATACACGCAGGAGTCACTAAAGAGGAAAAGTACAAGAGATATCAGGAGGTTATGCAGAAGACAAGAGAATAGAGAGATCTAGGTCCAAGGGGGAGTTTGTTGATACATGTATGTCCCTAGATCAGGATTTGTAATGTAATGAACTTGTCTGTCTGTTTTTGATGTAATTGTAAGTGATTAATGAAATGATATGAATTGGTTGTTACTTGTGATGTTTAATATTTCATTAATGAGTTGTGATTGAATTAATTGGGTTTATGAATGTTTGAATGAGTGCACATTAAGTTGTATTAAATAGAACATTCAAACTTAACTTAATGAAGTTCTCATGCGGATGGCCCATGCGAATGGACCACACGCATGAATAACTTCATACGATTGAATCAATCGCACGACTGAACCAGGAGACTGGATCAGTCGTATGATTGACACATAAGATTGACTCAATCGCACGACTGAACACTCAGTCGTGCGGATGGATCAACCGCATGGTTCAATCGCACGACTGAACCATACTTATGGCCCAGTCGCACGATTGAACAATACTAACCTATAAATAGACCCAATTCGTGGGAAAACGTAAGTATTCATCCCATTACGACTCCAGACGTACCCTAGCCGTCCAGAGGCCTCCCAAATCGTTCTCCAAGTTCATAGAACACATCAGATCGGTTCCTAATCGATTTCTGACGTTGAAATCAATTCTTGATTGATTCATCGTGTGTTCTCACTGATTGGATCGCCAATCAAATAGGATTCCGCACTATTTGAGTTGGTTTAACACGCAATCACTCGGTATTTCGTTCAAATACCAGGTCCTAACATATTTCTTCTTGTTGGCTTTGATGGTGGCCCTTGATTTTTGAGCTTCCTCCCTCATCTTTGTCTTAGCAGCTTTTCTTTCTTTAATGGCTTCTTGTTCTGGCTGTTTAAATAGAGGAGTAAAGCTTCTTCCAAGTAGAGACCTATGGTACTCAAGTAGTTTATCATCTTGTTCATTTCCAACTTGAGTTTCATCCTCTGCAACTGCACACTCTTCCTCGGGCCTTTTTTGAATTGGGAGAGGACAGGAGCTTGATATAATTTTCTTTTCTATCTTTCTTCTTTGATTTTGAGGAGCAAAGCAACATCCTCAGCCTCCTTCCTCCCTCTAGACACCTTTGTGTCTGACTATTCATTTAGTTCATCTAAGGGAAGAGAGATTAGGTCATCTACATTGTAGTTCCTAGTTCCAGGTAGTTCAATCTTGTTGCCTTTATCTCATCATCCTAAGTGTTTGGCCTATGGGTAGCCCTGATTTTAACCTGCATGAAACTAGGTGTCTCTCTTAGTCTTTCTTCCCTTTCCTTCCTTTTCCTCTCCTTTTTCTCCTCCTTAATCTCCTCTAAAGTTTGAAACTTTCTTTCCTTTCTTAATCACTGGCCTGTGTAAGTCCAAAGGAGAGAGCTTTGATCATCTTGATCTTGTTATGCATTTGAGCTCTGGCAAGGAAGAGGTTGTGATAGACTTGAGTCTTAAGGTTCATATAGTCCATAATTAGGCCTTCAACCGAGGTTTCCACCTTGAAGCTAACCTTAGGGTCCAACTTAGTATCTAGCTGACCAACTGTTTTCCCTGCTAGCCTTTGTCTATGCAAGCTTGTTCTTTTTTTAAACTCCTAAAACACCCTCATTTGAATCCTCTCCAGCAACTTGTCAGCATGAACGTTTTGACTTAGGTTGAGAAATGGCAAGATTTGGCAGAGGGAAACATTCATAGAATCACTGCTTGTAGATGTTGAAGACTTCTTGTGACCCTGGAATCTAGAAATCACCAAGGCCCTTATATCAGTGTCATAACCCCCATCCTATGATTGGATTATTAGTAGGGTTGGATGGTGGTAATAATGGCATCCACATTGATTTGTGCTAGAGGAGGTTGTTGAGTGTACGACTGTATGCATGTATGTTTGTATGCATGTATGTTTGTATGCATGTATGTTTGTATATATGTGTGTATGTATGTGTTTATATATGTGTGTATGTATATGTGTCGATATGTGTGTATGTATGTATGTATGTATGTATGTATGTATGTATGTATGTATGTATGTGTGTATGTATGTATGTATGTATGTATGTATGTATGTATGTATGTATGTATGTATGTATGTATGTATGTATGTATGTATGTATGTATGTATGTATGTATGTATGTATGTATGTATGTATGTATGTATGTATGTATGTATGTATGTATGTATGTATGTATGTATGTATGTATGTATGTATGTATGTATGTATGCATGTATGTATGCATGTATGCATGTATGCATGCATGCATGCATGCATGCATGCATGCATGCATGCATGTATGCATGTATGTATGCATGTATGTATGTATATATGTATGTATGTATGTATGTATGTATGTATGTATGTATGTATGTATGTATGTATGTATGTATGTATGTATGTATGTATGTATGTATGTATGTATGTATGTATGTATGTATGTATGTATGTATGTATGTATGTATGTATGTATGTATGTATGTATGTATGTATGTATGTATGTATGTATGTATGTATGTATGTATGTATGTATGTATGTATGTATGTATGTATGTATGTATGTATGTATGTATGTATGTATGTCTGTATGTATGTATGTATGTATGTATGTATGTATGTATGTATGTATGTATGTATGTATGTATCTATGTATGTACGTATATATGTACGTACGTACGCATGTATGTATGTATGTACGTATGTATGTATGTATGTATGTATGTATGTATGTATGTATGTATGTATGTATGTATGTATGTATGTATGTATGTATGTATGTATGTATGTATTTATGTATGTATGTATGTATGTATTTATGTATGTATGTATGTATGTATGTTGTATGTATGTATGTATGTATGTATGTATGTATATGTGTGGATACATGCATGCGTGTATGTATGTTGTATGTATGTATGTATGTATGTATGTATGTATGTATATGTGTGGATACATGCATGCGTGTATGTATGTATGTATGTAATTTAAATCTTAAACAAATAACTATGTTAAATAACTTCAATGTTATGTGTAACACCATCCAATATGGATAAAAGATTATTGGAAATCAGTTTATACCTTAATCATAGTTGTCCAACCGTGGGGTTGTTATTTTAGGTATTATCAATAGAAGGAGAAAATATTTTCTTACATACTATGCAAGTTTTAATTTGTTTATCCAAACTTCTATAAATATATTATCGGGTGTGCGAATGCTAAAACAATTAACCTTATCATCGTCTGCCTCAACCTTTACCATGTATTAGGCTTTTCCATTGAGTTTTAACATAATGTTACTAATTTTGTTAACCAATTTTGTGAACCATATGGAGCCGTTCATACATTATAAGCCAAATTTCTACATGTTTCTAATACTTCAAGTCCTAAATCATTTCTTTTTTACCATGATTCCATAATTAATATAATAGCATATAAAGATCATGTATATTTGCTGGACCGGTGAAGGGTATGCACTTACAACACAACAACACAATGAGGATAGTTGCTTAGAACACTTAACAGATCAAATAGGGAACTGGTTAACTTGTTAATGAAGGATGCTAAGAACACAAGTAAATATGAGACAGAACAAGATGACAAACAACACAAGTAATTGGTTTTCAAGAATGTTGTATATTGCTTCTCAAGTTCTATTACAAATGTAACAAAGCATATGATGGAAAGTTACAAGTAATTGAGATACTTTATACTACATCCTACAACCGGCCATACTTTGAAGGCCAGCTAGATACAAATGACTAGACAACTACAAAATCAAATGTAGAGTCAAAAGCAAGATTTGCCTTTTCACTAGTGACTATGACATGCCATAGCTCACATCCTAATATATTACAGAAAGGATAAAAGTACAAAAAGTAAAAAGCATGGACTCAAGACCTCAATGTACAGTTACCAAAAGCATGGACCTTTCACCAACTCATGTAAGTTGGTGCTTTACGGAGTTGCAGCGGAAAGGTGGTCCAGCTTTATGGTAAAGTACATCTGATAAAGGCATATCTCTAAAAGTCTTCGGAAGAAATCTGTTTTCACTCTTTGGCTTCAGAAGACTTTGTCTTTGAAGCTTCGGAAGACTTCACTTTTGACTTCGGAAGATGTTGGTCTTGGCTTCGGAAGATTTTACACTTAGAATATTTCTAGTGCATGTGTAAAACTTCCGAAGCATTTCTACTTCTGTTCTTCAGTGCATGCATGCAGAGAGACTTTGAATGTTTTGGTTGCATCAGACTTATAGGAATCCTTACAATATTACACGTATATAATATGGTAGAAGAGTGCGTTAGATAAGCTTTGTCAGACGCTGGTTATCAAAGTGCTTAAAATGAAATTTCTCTTGAATCAAAAACTTTATCAAATATCCCGAATCATATTTATGTTAAAATTTCAATTGGTTTGATCATCTAACTTTGTTTCTTGATCAGGCCAAGTTTCACTAACATTGCAATACATAATTATATGTCTTTATAAAGGCATATTTGCATTCAACTTAGAAATCCATCACATTTCTTGCAATAAAGGTTTTTGGACCACTTGACATTTTACAGAATCATAATATTTCAAACTATTTAGATTCCTGGTTGTAGGAACAACACAACAACTATTAAGTTGCTTGATGAAGATCCAAAACCAATAGAAGAATATGATTGACACCTATTGTATGCCATTTGAGAGTTCATTTGAGTGACTAGTGAACGTTTTTTAGCTTGGAGAGACCAGAGAGCATTTTTATGTTGAATAAAATGTTAAAAAACTACTAAAAAACTATTTCAAATTCCTATATAGTCATTATATAACATGCAAAAATTTACAATGGCTTCATATAGTTTGAACTTTATTTCTAGCATAGTTACACATAACCTACTACAACCTAATTTCTAATAGTAATATCCCATCCCTAGTTTAACTCTAGTGGGTTGGTTCAGGTTGAACTCGTCCTGCACCATCATGGTGTTTATATCAGTTTTAAGTTGGGTTAAAGCCACATCCTCTTCATGAACTAGTTAGTTTTGTTCAACTCTGTCTCGTATATAAAACATGTTTTTTGAACTATGTTTTCTCTTTTATCTAAGAACATGCTAAGGGAGGGTGTTGATACATATATGTACCTAGATCAGGATATGAATGTAATAGGTCTTGTTTGTCTTACATTGATGTAATGTTTGGAATATTAATGAAATGAAAATGGTTGTTTGTGATTTATAATGTTTAATATTTCATTAATGAGTTGATGTTGAATTGGTTAAATAGGTTTGTGATTGTTTGAATTGATACACATAATGTTATATTAATGAATACATTCAAACTTAACATAATGAAGTTCTCATGCGAATGGCCCATGCGAATGGACCATACGCATGAATAACTTCATGTGAATGACTCAGTCGCACGACTGAACCAGGAGACTGGACCAGTCGTATGATTGTAACATAAGATTGGCTCAGTCGCACGACTGAACAATCAGTCGTGCGGATGGATCAACCGCATGGTTCAATCGCACGACTGAACCATACTAATGGTTCAGTCGCCCGAATGAACAACACTAACCTATAAATACCACCCAATTCGTGGAAAAACGTAAGCATTCATTCTATTTCGATTCCAGACGTACCCTAGCCATCCAAAAGCCTCAAAGTTCATACTCCAAGTTCATAGAACGCTGTAGATCGATTCCTAATCAATTCTTAACGTTTGATTCAATACTTTATTGATTCTACGTGCATTCTCACTGATTGGATCGCCAATCAAATAGGATTCCGCACTATTTGGTTTGGTTTACACGTTAATCAGTTGGTATTTCGTTCAAATACCAGGTCCTAACAAGTGGTATCAGAGCTTGAGCTCTTGATTACGTGTGATTCAATCAAGTTTGATACAAAGTTTGTGTTTTTGCACTAAAAACGCAATCTTTTTGTGTCAAAAGTTGTCTTGGACGTTCCCTGCTCATCATGTTTTGGTTTCTACGGCATTAGGCGATTAGGGTTTGTGAAAATTCGGATTTTTACGGCCAAAACACGTTTAACCTAGAAATTTTCGCAAAACAGTAGCTTCAGTCGCACGATTGACCCAATCGCACGACTGGACTTCATTCGCATTCTCCAGACGCTCGATTGGACTGAGTCGCATCTTCATTCGTACGACTGAACCATCCGTTCGCAGTGTTCATACGCATCAGTTTCATTCGCACGACTGGACCAATCGCTCAGTTCAGCCGCACGATTGAACCAGTCGCATAGTTCATTCGCACGGATAGCCCATTCGCATCACTCCAGTCGCACCAGTTGACAGAGTGTTTAGAGGACTTAAAGTTAATCGAGATGGAAGATCAGATGTCAGCGTTTACAGCCGGGAAGGACTCAAGGATCCAGAACTTACTGTTACTTGAGAGTGAGGTGGGGAATCGGAATAAACCCCCAAAGCTCTTAACGTTAGATGAGTTTCCCCACTGGAAACAACGTTTTGAGATCTACCTCAATGGAGTGGATCCAAATTTGTGAGAAGCTATTGAGATAGGTTACAGTATGCCGGTGGGAGCTGATGGGGTGAAGCTTACTTTAGGAGGAATGACTGATGCTCAGAAAGTTAAGTATAATCCAGAAAAGAGAGTCTATGCATTGATAACACAGTCTATTCCTAAGGATATTTTCCACCAGTACTCGGAGAATAAGCAATCCAAGAAATTGTGGGATGAGCTGGAGAAGAGATATGACGGGAATGCTTCGCTAATGGCAATTAAAGCTAAGAAGTTGAAGAAAGAATTTGACAACTTCTCATCGATGGGAAATGAGAGTTTAGACGATGTCATTGACAGATTCTACCATTTGATGAGCGAACTGCATACACATGGTGTTGCTACTACCATGGAAGAAAAAGTGTCAAATTTTGTAGACGGATTGCCAGAAAAATGGGCGTCTTTTGTGTCAAATCTGAGACAGAATGAAATGTTGGCAAAGTTGGACATCAATGACTTCATTCTAAAGCTGCGAGAAGAAGCACTTAGGATGCAATACCGAGCTCAGAAGTCGTCATACACTCAGAATCCAGCTTTGTACAATGCCACTCCTCAAGTTAAGACGTCTGGGGCACCTCTTCAGACTGCATTTGTGTCTAGCTCATCTGGTCCTTCACAAGCTTCTACTTCAGGATCTGAAACGTCAGGGTCTTCTAGTACCCATTACATTGGATCTGAACAAATGCTACTAGACTGAAGACCGAGAATCTCGGTAACGTGACCGTGGAAGTAGCTCGAGAGCACATGGATCTCTTGGCAGCAGTGGTTCATTCATATGATGGACTTGTTGCTGGGAAAATTAGAAACTGCCATCCGGCAGATGATGACTACGAGCAGGTAGACGAGAATGAGCTAGAGAGGATGGACATTATGTGGGCCTTAGCAAGTGCTGTCCGGAGGGCGAAGAAGTTTGTGAAAAAGACCGGACAGAACTTGGTTGCTACTAAGGACACTACCTTTGGCTTTGACAAGAGCAAGGTGACCTGCTTCAACTGTGGATAAAAGGGGCACTTCAAAAGAGAATGTGTGAAGCCAAAGAAGACAGGGATCGGGAACCCATTCTCGTCCTTCACTCGTCAAGACAAGCAAGCTAGCAGTTCTACTTCATCAAGCAAGGATCCAAAAGCCTTGACTGCTCATGATGATGAAGGACAGGACTGGAGCTTTCGGTTTGTCTCTCCAGGGGAATCCAATATTGCAAGCGTAGAAGACTTAGATGATGATTCCGCGAGTGAAGGAGATATTGCAGTTGAGATAGCGATGTCAAATAGTGAAGAGACAACTGCAACTGAAGTCAGCTACAAACCTGAAGAAGGGACATATACAACAGAGATAGAATCACCAGAACCAGAGACATCTGATGCTGTGTTGATGGCTAATTCTTCTGAACCTCCTCAGGTAAGTACCACTGACCAACTGTTTAAAATTCATGCTTGTTCTGATTGTAATACATTTAGAGAAAGCATAGATCAGAAATTTGCTAGGTTATTAGATCATAATGATAACTTAGTAAAGGATTTGCAACTATGCACTGAGGCTAATAGAGTTTTAAAACAAAATGAGCATAGTTACAAAGAAAAGATAGACCTTTTGAATAAACAGCTTAGGGAAACTGAAGTAGTAGCATTTAACCAAGCTAATGACATTAGGTACTATCTTAACTCCCTAGAAGACACTAGAAGCAAAAGGCAGTTTTAGAAGTTGAAGTCAACTCTTTAAAGCAAAAACTGCACAGTTGGACAAGTTCATCACATATTGTCCAACACTTAGTGAGAGAACGTAACAACGGGGAGGGTTTGGGTTAAAAAGTGGTTCCACCACCACCTGAGACCTTGATGAACACTAAGAGTAGACCAATAAACTATAATCCCATCAAGGATCATGTGGTGTCTACTCCTCTTGTTAGTGATCTAGATTCCTCATGTTTATCAATTGAATCTGGAACAAATCAAAAGGAGGCCACTTCAAAGGCAAAGGGGTAAAATGCCTTGTGTTAAACTGGAAAAAGAATTTGAAAAGGTTAATATAAAGTCAGGGTCAAACAAAGTCAAATCTGAACCTAAAAGGACTGTTAATGTTAATCCTTCACAAGTCTCATGTCAAAAACCAGTTAATCAAAAAGAAAAAGATGTTAAAAGTGTTAAAACAATTTATTTTGTCAAACAAGAGAAAACATCAAAAGAAACAGAGTCAAAACCCAAACTAAGTGATGCCACTAGGGTGTTACACACATCTCCACAACGAAAGTTTAATCATAAAGTTGATAGCAGGTCATGCTACAACTGTGGAGAATGTGGACACATTGCTTCCTTTTGTCCTTACTATCAGACACCTAGGAAGAAGATTGAACTTCAGGATTCAAAACCTAGGTCTTCTAAGAGGAGTTCTTTAACTCCACCTAGAAGAACTAGTGAACCCAAAGTTCAACCCATTAGCCAGTCGACTGTTTATCACAAACAGGCATTGCACAAATCTGGCTTATGGAAAGAAAAGTCATCCTCTGTGTCTGAAATGAAGACAAGAAGGCACCTGAGCTACCCTCACCCTCTAAGGGTCAATGGGTTGAATTCATGATGTGTGATGCCTCTGGGAAACCCAAGCCAGTAAAGGCTTGGGTTCCTAACCTAAACTAATGTTTTACATTGTATGTGCAGGGTGTTCGCTACAGTGCTGAAACCAACACGTGGATTGTAGACAGCGGAGCATCCAGGCACATGACAGGAAACAGGGCTCTTTTATCAAATGTCAAACAAATAAAAAGAGGGCATGTTTCGTTTGCTGGTAACAAAGGAGGCTATATTACAGCTCAGGGAGAGGTTGGAAATCAGAAAGTTAAGTTTGATAAAGTGAACTACGTTCAACAACTTCAAAACAACTTACTTTCTGTTTCCCAAATATGTGACAAAAGATTTAAAGTCATATTCGACAACAAGAAGTGTTACATCCTAAAGAAAGACTACGTGATTCCGGAGGACCAAGTTTTGATGACAGCTTCAAGATATAAAGACCTTTATGTTTTGGATCTCTCAACGGCTTCTACAACGGATCATGAAGTTCAGTGCTTTCTATCAAAAGCTACTGAGAAGGACTCCATCTCCTGGCATAGGAGAATGGGACACATTAATCAACGGAAGATGAATCACTTGATCCAGAAGGATCTCGTGAGAGGAGTTAACGTCAAAAATTTCCAACTTCCGGATTTTTGTGTAGCTTGCAAGAAAGGCAAACAGACGAAGAAGTCTCATAAGGAAAAGAAAGTTCATTCTATCGAACTTCCTCTTGAACTTCTTCACATGGATCTGTTTGGTCCAGTCAGTACAAAGAGCATTGTACGTGACTTGTACTGTTTTGTGGTTACTGATGACTACTCAAGATTCTCTTGGGTAATGTTTCTGAAGTCCAAATCAGAAACATTTGAGTCATTCAAGGAGTTAGTAACCACACTGGAATCTCTCTACAAGCTGAAGGTGAGACAGGTACGCTCAGACAACGGGAATGAATTCAAGAATCAGTGGATGGAGGCATACTGCAAGGAAAAGGGAATTGTACACCAATTCACTTCTGCTTACACGCCTCAGATGAATGGTGTTGCTGAGAGAAAGAATAGAAGCTTGATAGAGACAGCAATGACAATGCTGGCAGACTCGAAACTGCCTATCCAATTCTGGAATGAGGCAGTGGCTAATGCATGTTATACATTGAATCGAGTTCTGATAGTCAAGCGCCACGGAAAGCCATGTTACGAGCTACTACAACGACGTAAACCTAATCTGGAGTATCTCGAACCATTTGGCGCGCCGTGCACCCTTCTGAAGAAGACTCAAGAAGGTAAATTCAGCGAGAAGGCTGATGAAGGGATCTTCCTAGGATACAACATACCAAACAAGAGAGTTTACAACAACTCAACGGGTTTAGTAGAAGTGTGGTGCAATGTTAATGTTCAGAGATATACCACACCACCTACTGGAAAAGGACCCGCCTACTTTTTCGACTATGATGGATTCTTCAAGTCCTTCAACATCCCGATCTCTCCTTCTGATGACGAGTTAGCTACACGGATGATGTTTGATATCTTGAACACACCATCTCTTGATTCAACATCATCGAGCTCACAGGGAGAATCATCTAATCACTCAGGGGGAGTAGTCGACGACAGTGACTCCTCCTCATAAGATGAAGCTGAAGAAGATGACCAGAACAGTCAGGAGGAATAGGTTCCAATTCCTGCCAGTCCACAAGCATCTAACAGTGATGCACCTTCGACTTCGGAACCTCAAACTCCTTCTACCTCAGATGCAGAACCAAATGTGCATAATCTTGGCTCTGAGGTAGCTGTTCCTACTACTCCAGGATCACGTCTAAATGTCTATCATCCCCTAGACAATGTCATTGGGGATGTCAGATCAGGAGTACAAACCAGAAATCAACTGTACTCAGTTGATTATGCCTCGGTTATGGAAAAAGGATACATTCATGACGGTGCTTATAGGTGTTTTGTCTCGCAGTTTGAGCCAAAATACGTTAGTGAAGCACTAAACGATGAGGCGTGGGTGAGTGCCATGCAAGAAGAACTTCTTCAGTTCAAGAAGTTAGGTGTATGGACTCTGGTAGATAGACCTAAAGGTGCTAAGGTCATTGGCACCAAATGGGTCTTGAAATGCAAGAAGGATGACCAAAGGGTCATTATCAGGAACAAGGCTCGACTGGTGGTTCAGGGATTTCGCCAAGTCGAGGGGATTGATTACAATGAAGTGTTTGCACCCGTGGCAAGGATGGAAGCCATCCGTATCTTCCTTGCCTATGCATCGTATATGAAGATTAAAGTCTATCAATTAGATGTGAAGAGTGCATTCCTTCATGGGGAAATACGAGAGACAGTTTATGTAAGCAACCCGAGGGATTTGAAGATCCTTATCATCAGGACAGAGTTTACAAACTCGACAAGGCCTTATACGGGCTTCATCAAGCTCCAAGGGCCTGGTATGAGAAACTCTCGACTCATCTTGTGAAACACGGCTTTCGCAGGGGAGTCATTGACTGCACACTGTTTATCAAAGAAAAAGATGGAGACCTACTGCTAGTACAGATCTATGTCGATGACATAATCTTCGGTTCAAAGAACGAAGAATTATGCAAAGAGTTTGAAGCAATTATGAAGAAAGAGTTTGAGATGAGTGCTATGGGGGAGATGAAATTCTTCCTCGGGTTACAGGTGGATCAGACCCCAAAAGGGATCTTTCTACATCAGACCAAGTATGTGGGAGACATTCTCAGTCGGTTTGACATGGAGAATGCTTCTGCAGCTGGGACTCCACTTGCTACAAATCATGATATAGCACCTGATGAAAATGGAGATCTGGTAGATGCCACAATGTACCGAGGAATGATTGGATCCCTCATGTACCTCACTGCCTCAAGACCTGATATCATGTATGCTACATGTCTATGTTCTAGATATCAGGCTAAGCCTAAGGTTAACCATCTGATCGGGGTCAAGAGGATATTTCGTTATCTGAAGGGTACACCCACACTTGGGTTGTGGTATCCTCATGATGATGACTTTGAGCTCACGGCGTATAGTGACTCGGATTACGGGGGCTGCAAGATGAACTACAAGTCTACATCAGCAGGGTGTCAATTCTTTGGGAGGAGATTAGTTACCTGGCA
This sequence comes from Flaveria ramosissima, assembly GCA_025215565.1. Classification (NCBI taxonomy): domain Eukaryota; kingdom Viridiplantae; phylum Streptophyta; class Magnoliopsida; order Asterales; family Asteraceae; genus Flaveria; species Flaveria ramosissima. The sequence goes on from CM046045.1 coordinate 2,668,405, forward strand.
GTGTAAGAAGCAGACCTTGGTTGCATTGTCAACCTGTGAAGCCGAATACGTTGCTGCTGCAAGTTGCTGTTCACAAATCATCTGGATTCAACAGCAAATGCGGGATTACGGTTTAAACTTCTCTTCTACTCCTATCTTTGTTGATAACTCTACTGCAATTGCAATAACTAAAAATCCAGTACAACATCCAAAGACCAAACACATCAGTATTAAATACCATTTTATAAGGGACTGTTTTGAATAGAACTTAATCGATGTGGTAAAAATTAATACTGATTTTCAACGCGCTGACCTCTATACAAAAGCTTTTGACAAACCATGTTTTCTATATCTGTTAGAGGTCAACGGCGTTAAAAAGAAAAGTGATGTTATTCCTGATGATGATCATGTGTAGTCCGATGCATTGTAGTTAATTTTTCTTTTTCATTTTCTTTATTTATTTTATTTTCTGTTTAACTTAAACTCATGTTATTTAGCTTTCTATTAAAATTCTAAAATAATTAAACCAGTTATGATTTTAGAATTTTAGGGGGAGAATAGGTCAGCTAGTAACATTAAAAAAAATAAAAAAACGAGGGAGAAGGAGTGGATAGCTGATATAAGGTTGACAGTATCTGTGATACCGATTCAAACCCTTTGGAAAATGATAGTACACAGGAACAAATCATGAGGGACTTCAAAATTTAATTTAGAAAAGATGCAAAATTCAAAGTATAAGTCTGTGTAGTCTGAGCAATATAAAAGGAAAGATGATAGAAAAACTGGTAACTACTAAGGTAACACAACGAAAGTAGACCTAGAGGTTGCTAACCACAGATGATATGTCGGTAGATTCAACATAATAGATGATTAGACCTGACTGGTGATCTCAAAATCAAACTAAGTTGTTCAACTGACTGTGGGCTCCCATCTTGTCACTGGTTAACACAATCCACAATATTCTAATAAGGGGTAATGAGCATGTAAACGCCACAAATGTGTGCGGATGACCATAAATAGAGCAAAGCACGAAAAAAATGAAAGGCAAATGCTATCAAGCTAATAACTTATGTTGTTGGTGCATTCTGTGCAAAAGAAATCAAGATGCTCTAACAAGAAGATAGGTTGTGTGCCTCTCTGCTGTGCGATGGCACTGACCTGAGGATAAGCATAACCTAGATATTCTAGAATTCATTGTTGTTTGCCGCCTCTCTGCTGTGCGATGGCACTGACCTGAGGATTGGCTTCTCTTTGAAAGCTCTAAGAATAGTCTCTTCTTGCAAATACCCGTAAGACCGCTCAAAAGCTCCTGAGGAATGTTGATTACCATATAAGTGTGGGATCCACAAATGTTGGTTGAAATAATTAAACCTTAAACTATTACCATCTGTGTCAAAAGTCTGTGTATGGATTTAAAGGACAAATATACTGACAATCATCGTGGCTGCAATTCTTGAAAGTTCAAACCAATGTGGGAATCTAATAGTACCAGTATGATTTCCTAACTTGCTAACGACTCTGGATGAAAACCAAGAATTGAGCATCAAAAGGTTTTGATAACAAGTCCCAAATGATTTGACTTGCCTGTATGATTCCAAAATTGATTGGTCCAGGTATGGTCCAACTGAATAGAAGCTGCCTATTCCGGAACCAAATCCAGTAGATTTTTATCTTAGGATTTCTCTCACAAAATGTCAAAACAAGTTTAATTTTTGTACTTTAGTTTAATCTTCTAGTTAGTTAGTCATTTCAGATTGTTTGTTTGTCGGACTACATCATGAAAGTCAGTATGTGATTAACTCACCAAAAAGGGTCATGTTGAGATGACCACATGTGTTTTCAAAGGATAAATGGGTCACGTCTGAGGTGACAATTGTTTAAAATGATCACGTCTGAGGTGATCAAAAGTTTTCAAGTTAAAATGATCATGTCTGAGATGATCAAATGCACATAATGTTATTTCAACAGTTAAAAAGGGTTTAAATGTTAAATGGTCAAAATGGCAGAAAAATTTCATAAGTATAACCCATTCGCACGACTGGACCATGAGTATGGACCAATCATGCGAATGGGTCCCATTCGCACGACTAGACATGAGATTGAACCATTCACCCGAATGGCTTATCAGACTGATCCATTCGACCGAATGAAAGGGTGCGAATGAGTCAGTCGACCGACTGAGCCTCAGTCGGCCAACTGAATGCGACTGACTGGGCCAATCGCACGACTGAGCTTCAGTCGCCCGAATGAACTGAGCGAATGAGGCCAGTCGGCCGATTGAACACAGCTTCAGTATTTAAAGGGCCATAGTCGATCGCATTCTACTCATCACCCCCAATCGCTTCTTTTTCGCACATAGTACTGTTACTCTGCCGAAATTTCTTTAGACCTTGTTCTTACACTCTTATTGATCTTCTGACTTGCGTTTACATTTATACAGGTAAATTACAGTGAAATCTTACCGAAATCAAAAGAAATTGAACCCTAATTTGAAATATTCGAGTGAAACAAGAACCAGACTTTAAATGACCTAATAACCAACAGAAACTAAGCAACATGTTAAAATTAAGTCTAATAGGTTATTAGTGATGAGATGGCGAGTCTAAAGAACCGTTAAACCACGTTAAATTACTTGATTTGGTCAAGATTCGAACCACATGCGACTGAACAAGGGACAAGCGACTGGTCCACCGGATGAACTCCAATCGCGCGATTGAATCTTGCGATTGGGTCAATCGGCCGAATGCACCATGCGAATGAGCTCAGTCGGCCGACTGAACCAATCGCAGACTCAGCCAACAGATTGAACTCAGTCGCATGTCTCATTCACCCGAATGAGCTCAGTCGCATGAAAGGGCAACCGACTGACTTTAGTCGCATGATTCATTCGCACGAATGAATCAGAATGAATTTAAACAATACACTTAGAACTGAATTGTGATGTATTATTTACTAATGCTTCTGTGTCTTGTGTTTCAGGTCAATGGCTGATAGATGGACCATCAACCCAAAGCACAATATATGTGCTCATTTGGACCATACGACTCGGAATGGTGCCGAGTTTACAAAGATCATTGCTTTTCTTCGACGTTCTCGGATCCACAAGGCCATTTCTACACCGTGTACTCCTTACAGGTCGTTACATCAAGCATTCTGGGAGAATGCCTCCGTTGATCGTTCACGTGAGCCATACAGCATACGGAGCTCCATTCGTGGTATGGATATTGAGATTACAGCAGCTGACATCTAGAGATTACTTGATTTTGGGGACGATACTGATCACCCTACCAGACTACATCCGCTTACAGTCAGAGGCTGTTTTCTGAGGATTAAGTATGCTGGGGACATCAACTCAGGTGTGCTCAATAGAAGCAACCTGTGTCCCCAGTATAAGTACTTAGCACACGTGATTCTAAAGTGCATTGCTTCTCGGAGGGGTGAGTTTGATCTGTCAGACCAGATTCAGAATGCCTATGTGGCACTGGTGCTGAACCACCCCTTCAGCTTCTCGAGCATGATCTTCTCGTATCTGGTGGAGAATCTGGAGGCCAAGGGGAAGGAGGGTTTTTGTATGTACCCCAGATTCTTACAGCTGATCTTCAACGAGAAGCTGCCATCACTTCCCAAGGAGAGCCATGATGCTGTGGCCTTAGAGATTATGGATGACACGACTCTGGGTCGTATGAGAGTGTATCGGGGTAAGCAGGTAAAGCCCCAGGTGAAGAGATTGATCGGCCATCTGGCCAATGAGAGGTATGTGGCGCTGGGTAGATGCAAGTGGCGTCATGATGACAGCGACTCAGATGATGAGGCTATTGCTCCCAGAGCATGATTCAAATGATGATGACAGTAGGGATGCTGGAGATGACATGCCCATTCTGCCCCCACAGGAGACATAGCTGAGTCGGCGGGTTTCCACCAGGATTTATACCTAGTGAGGAGGAAGAAGAGTTAGATGAGGAGCCATTACTAGGACTGTGGGAAGCAAAGTCGTTCCCACAGAGCATGGACTCCGGGCGGTTGGTGAACGCCCCAGGGATTCGGGAGAGACTGCTGCAGATCCTAACTATGCCCCAGAGCCATCTAGCCGTGTTCTAGGGGGAGCATCCTCCTCGACTGGATCGAGGAAGAAAAGGATGGCTCAGCCCCACGGCATGAAGAAGAAGAAGAAGAGAACACTTACCTTCATCACCACCACAGCCTTCACAGCTACCACCACCACTACCACCTCTACAGCCACACCATCCACCACCACAGCCACCACAGCTACCACTACCACCACCACACCTCCCACCACTATACATATGCCAACCACCACCATATCATTCACACCTACATCACCTCCACTATCATCTAGACCAAACCCCATCTTCACCAAAACCACCACCACCACCACTAGCCGCCAAGCAGGACCATCATCACATCCATCACATATATACGGATCACCTCTACCTCCAATTGGGGTAGAGGAACAACTTTCAGCGCTGATCTGTATGGTGATGCGTCTGTTAGCCGCAGATGAGGAAAAGACTGCGCAGATCCGTCAGCTGGCAGATCTCACTGCTGCGCAGTCCAGCAGATCTCGCAGCAGGCTAGGCTGATTGAGGAGCAGGCCCAGCAAATGGCTGCTCAGAGCCACGAGATTGCCCAACTCCAAGAGCATAGAGTCACATCAACTAAGAAGATTGAGGAGTTGGAGGATGCTAAGAAGACCATCATGCTCAAGCTAAAGGGATCTAAAGATGAGCCCCTGAAGATTAAGGAAGGAGATGGTGATGATGGTGATGATGATGATGAGGATGAGGATGAGGACGATGATGATGAAGAGACTGATGATGATGAAGGGGTTGAGGAGGAAAGGACTGAGGACGCATGAGGATGAAGATGAGGATGAAGGAGGAGATGCAGTTGCATCTGCCTCAGCTCAGGGTCAAGAAAGGAGATCTAAGAAGAATCAAGACCAACGAGCTTCATCCTCTGCTCCACCAAGTGATGACCAGCGATCCAAGACAAAAGTAATGATTAGATGTCTATGTACTTGATTACTTTTGTATTTGAATCATGTATTTAAACTTATGTATTCAATGTTTATATTAAGATTATTGCATTTCTGTCTTGATTATTAACTAATGGATGATGTGTTACTTGTTTAAATCAAACAGATCCAAACTATCAAAGGATGAATTTGATGTTGCTCCCCTTCAGCAGGTCAAGACTCAATTAACTATAATTTTGATCTGCAAGAGATCGTCAGGAGATCTGTGAGTTATACCCCTGAAGAGGGGGAAATAATTCACGATCTTTCAAATGAGCAACTAGCTGAGATCTTCAAGCTAAATCCCGATGAGATCGTTAAGGATGCTCCAATGTGTGACTCTACCAGTGACGAAGAGCTAAATGACATCGATGAGATAGAGATAGAAGACGTCACTGCAGAGCACTATCCTCAGTATACTGATAACGAGGGAAATGTGGTCAACGAGGGAAATGTGGTCCCCAATCTGGGTGAATCCCTTGTCAGTGATACATTTGAGGTGTTAGATAAGATGGAGCAGGAGTCTGAGAAGACAGAGGGAAAGGCCCAAGCCTCAAACGACGATGTTGATATCCGAAAGGCTGAATGGGCTGCTTGTTTTGAGGAAGTTCGAGCCCAACGCGCTGCTCCTAAACAGAACGTCTACACCAAACTCTACAGAGTAAGAAACATCATAAGGTGTCGGGCAGGATTATAGCGTGGGCACATTTTGAGGATCTAAACGTTTATGCCATTAAGAGGGAGAAGGGCATAGAGTACTTTAGATTTCCACATGATCTAAAGACTCTACCAGGTTTTGAGCTCAACCAGCTGGCCAAACTGAAGCTGTTGTATGCTGACCCAAGGAAGATGTCAGGCTGGTTTGAGGCTGCCCTAAGGAAAGAGTACCACACCAGGTGGGTTAACTTCAGACCCCAACAACCTACAAGGTACATCAGAAGGTCTAAAGTTGATGCCATTACTGGAAAGCCAAAGATAGTGCTGAAGTGGAGTCCTCCGCGCACGATGTCAAGAATCCCTCTCAGGGAAATGCCACAGGACTTCACTCCACACTTTAAGTGGTGGTACTATGATTGGAGAACCGGAGAAGCGGTCATAGTTCTAAATAAAGAGGGACAAATGGATACCATCAGGGTGTTTGACCCAATGTGGCTTACTAACTTGTCAGCTAATGATGTTTATCATACTCTATACAAGTGGCCACTGTTCTTGAGACACGCAGGATATAGTCCAAACAAGCCCATGTTCTTTGTGATTGGTTTTTGAATTGATACACATAATGTTATTTAATGAATACATTCACTTACATAATTAAAGTTCTCATGCGAATGGCCCATGCGAATGGACCATACGCATGAATAACTTCATGCGAATGACTCAGTCGCACGACTAACCAGGAGACTGGACCAGTCGTATGATTGTAACATAAGATTGGCTCAGTCGCACGACTGAACACTCAGTCGTGTGGATGGATCAACCGCATGGTTCAATCGCACGACTGAACCATACTAATGGTTCAGTCGCCCGAATGAACAACACTAACCTATAAATACCACCCAATTTGTGGAAAAACATAAGCATTCATTCTATTTCGATCCAGACGTACCCTAGCCGTCCAGAAGCCTCCAAGTTCATACTCCAAGTTCATAGAACGTTGTAGATCGATTCGTAATCGATTCTTAACGTTTGATTCAATACTTTATTGATTCTACGTGCGTTCTCACTGATTGGATCGCGCATCAAATAGGATTCCGCACTATTGGTTTGGTTTACACGTTAATCAGTTGGTATTTCGTTCAAATACCAGGTCCTAATAGAGGGAACATAACACTCAAGATCTATAGATGCTACAAGTCTAGATTTATAATCAATTAACTTTCATGTTATACACAACAACCTATTTTAGAGCCTATAATCAAACCAATCATATATGGGTAAACCATCTATAATCTTATCACTAATATGGTTATTACGGATTATTTTATGCTTCAAGAATCTCTGCTAATCTAAGGCATATCTTTCTTGTTTTCTACGTCCCAAAAGTCGTTGTTCTCCAGCTTAGATTTTCTCACCCACTTCATCCATAAAGAACATTAATATATAATAACATTACAACCATTCAATTCTACTATGTTAGAATGTGTGTCATTAAATAAAAGGTTATTTGTGTTAGTCTTGTTGATAGTCTATTTCAAATTAGTGGAAAAATATACCAAAGTAGAAAAAATATTACTTTAATGATGTTATCATTAACTAATGTTTATTTGAAAATAGATAGGCATCTGACAATTGGTCTAATTACTTGCGAACATTAACCACAAACACAACCATTTCTAATAATAACATGCATACACTTATTGGTCATCCGGCATCTTCTTTAATTTGACCTCAAATATTGTACACAGAGAGAGAAATGGAAAAGAGGAGACATCATATCCACACAATCATATACTAAAAATATAGAACAATCCACACACACTTTATACTGAAGAAAATTATTTTCTTTATCTTTCTCTCTCTATATATTTTTTTCCCTTGTGCTGTTTGTGGAAAGAGAGCAAAAGAGGAGAAGACAAAAAAAGGAGGAAACCTGTAGTTTGTCTTCTCCTTTCCTTCCGTGGGTTTGAACTGAGGAAGAACCAATATCCCTCATCATCACCATTTTTACCTCGTTCAACTCACAAAATAATATTGCTCTATTTTCTACTTTTATGCTTTAGTTGTTCAGATATACCTAATTTTTGGTACAATCTCGTTAATCCCATTCCATATTAATTTGCTTTTTGTTCATATATGTGGATTTGAAAAAGATTAAGACTTCCAAATATTGTTAGATCATCATTTGAATCTAATCCACATACCCTCTAAAATTTGTGTTATCTGACTCTTTCCATTTGTGTTATAGGACCATTTTGCTTCTCCATTGAAGCATTGTGTAAACAGTGACAGGAAAGTTGATTCAAAACATTTTTGTTTGAGAAGACGAAGCCCACCTTGGGTGGGGGGCTTCGTCTGAGAAAGAAGAACAAAACCCAGAAATTTTAAAACCTCCTTCTTTCTCCATATAAAGTTTAATCTTAAATAACAGTGAAGCTTGTGAAAATGCTAATCTACTTTGTTACTTTCCTCTCTTTCATCATCTTCTATATATACTCCATTCCCATCAAGCATCTTTCACCATGGTCTAATGAAAGAGAAGAGCTCTTTTCCCATTTCTTGGAAGAATTATCAATCCTATTTCCCTTAATAAATACTTTAAGGAGTGTAATCTTCGACTTAGAGATGGTGTCTAATACCAGAAGAAAATGTTATAGCAAGTTGAACACAATGGATACAAAAGAAACCACTACAACAACAGAGCCAAGTTTATTAGATTTGCCTGACTTGGCATTGGAAACCATTCTTGAGAAGCTTGAGCCTACTGACCTTTGCAAAGTTGCTTGTGTTTCTCTACTCATCTAAGAGACATTTGTTTGAGTGATCACCTTTGGAAACAACATATGCAGCATAAATGGGGTAGAATTCTTGGTTTTGTTGCCCAGAAGGAGTGGTTGTTGCACGTTGCTTCGCAAAAAGTCCTTCATGGGGTGACAAGAAGAGGATTAATATCAAAATTTTGGCCTGGCATTATATTTAATGATGAAAGAAAGCCTAGTCAACCTGAAACCTGTTCGATTGTGTCATGCTATAAAGCCCTTGAGACCGGGAACTTCTGGTTTCCTGCTCAAGTTTTTAACCGTGAGGTATCCTCTTCTCCTCTTTTAAAAACTAATATAAAACCTTAAATAAAGAGCTTAGTTTTCTCTAAAAAAATATTAGATTTTGAAGATAAGTAATGTTTATTAGTCTTAACTTAGCTCGAGAAAATCCTCTTATAATTGTACATACTAAAGTTTTTAACATATCTAGAAACTAAATATTGAAGGGTACAACTACACAAGCTAGCGCCTTTTATATCACCATCCTTCTATTTACAGACTTCAGTTGATTAAAATATTTATTTAATTTAATCATATTAGTGTTTTGGATTTGTTGAATCTCTTGGATTTACAGAATGGACATGTTGGGTTTGTCATGTCATGCTATGATGCACAACTTAGTTACGATTCCCACTCCACACTTTCGAGGCTAGGTAGAATTCATTAAAATAATATAAGTTTATTTTTAAATATCTTCGTAAAGGAACACAAGGAAGTAAGGTTGAATATCTTTTAATATGGAGCAGATATCCACCACATGGGCAAAGGGCAGTAGCTACAGAGAGTGGCGTGACATGGGATAGACTGAGGGAAACACCTATTGATAATTCACCCCATGATCTTCATATTTCAAATTGCTTGAATGACTTACGACCAAAAGATCACATTGAGATTCAATGGAGAAGAAACAAGCAGTTTCCTTACGGTATGATCTTGGTACACACATTATTCAAAAGAATTTATATATACTTCTTATATTTATCTTATCTTTATGATGTTAAAATATTTGCAGGTTGGTGGTATGGTGTTATAGGGCACTTGGAGTTATGTGATGGTAATGACATTTACTGTAGGTGCCATGAAAGCGGTGAGTATATCTTTCATTATCCTTCTGTAACACCATAAATGTAAATTTACTTTACATGGGCTTCATATCCCAAGTTAGTCAAATTTACAATTTAGTTAAATAGTGAAACCGTGAAAATGGAGGTCCTAAGTTATATACAAGTCCATTAAGTAATAATTGAAAAAAGTAAATAAACCTAATAATAGAGTGATAATGTTATAGATACGGTGGTGTTGGAGTTCAAGCAGTATGCTCCTGGTTCACGCTGGAGGCATATGACGATTAATCGAAAAGACCATCGTGAAGAAGGAAATGAGTTTGATGGTTTCTATGGAGGAATTAAAAAACTTGATAACAAAGATGAGATCTCTTTATGGCCGCGATTTGGCCACTGATACACTGGAATGACTAAGCATACTTTTCATACAATTTAGCAATTAGATTTTTTTTTGTAGGAATATATTGGCTAATTGAAGATATGGGTATTATCCCAGATGTAATATGAGAACACAGTGCACCCCACAAATGTATTCTTTTGGGACATATAATCTACCTCCTTTTATCTAATCAATTACTAGATGCTTGCTTATATAACTAAAGTAACATTATAATCAACCTCATATTCATATGTACGGGTGGTGTAATTAATTTGTATATGTGAAAGCTAAAATTAGGTATGACGACTAAAACAAATCTAAAAGAATTGATGGACAAGTAAGATTAACAAAGGTGTGAAAGCCCTATTTAGTATTTGTGCTGATTTAGACTTGCTTCTTTTATGTTCCACATATAAGTTTGGATATGTTGACCACTTAGTTCATAAGTTGAGTTGGTGTTTATTTTGTGATCATATTAAAGATATATATAGTAAGAAAATGACAAGACACATACTATAATATATATGTATACTATGCGTACGTACACACCACACTATATATATATATATATATATATATATAGCTCTCTATATATATATATATATATATATATATATATAATATCTATATATATATATCTCATATATATATATTATATCTATATCCGTCTT